>CM060615.1:15228225-15265725 GCA_030578255.1 Tiaroga cobitis
TTCGTTTTCAACCTCTCATTCGGGCATCTGTGCCTTTTACTGCCCATGTTTAGAAGAACTGTCAAAGTTAGAGAATGACAGGACCATCTCTCCAGCTGTCAATCAAACAGAAACCCATTTCCCCCGCCACGGCTTCCTCTGCTATTTCACAACGCTAGAAAATCATCGCACCAAATTGTTCTGCCAAAACAACTGTTGTTCCAACTTCCAAGCCCTCGTTCCTATATACACTCCATACATATGTCATATCTTTCATATTCATCTGTCAGGCTCTCTGGCATTTGCAACAGACTGCTTTCCTTTGTGTGTTTGTGTGCCTGTGAATTCCTGGTTTGTGCATGTACAAGCCTGCAGATGTTGAAAGACTTCCGCACAGTCAGAGATGAGATCTCAAATCACATCAAACAACAGTATGTCTTTCAGTTTCTTGTCTCCAGGTGACTTTATTCAGCAAATGTGACTGGAGAACCACCAAAGTCAACATTAAACTGCATTCATAACCAATTTTACTGATATAATGTGTCATTCAGAGTGAATGTTAAAGAGAATTGTGTGTCATTTTTGTGCTAAATAAGAGCACAAATGTGCATTAAGAAGGTAAATGGAGTCCATTTTGATTTCATGTTGACTTTAAAGCTTTCTCAGCCGTGAAAAGACGAGCGCAAACGGCACAGAGTCGACCAGAGAGCAATATTAATCTCAGAGCAGTGTTGTCTCTATTAAAGTTAATGTACGTTTAACAGTTTCATATTTCAGTCACAGAAACAGCGTGTCTAATGATCCGCGACGCACTACACAAGCAGCTAACAGCGCACAAACATAAAGAGAGAGCGAGCGAGAGATGACCAAATGAAAATAAAGCGAGTTTTTCTGCAAAGTCAGAGTGAGGGTTTATCTAAAGGAGACAGTTCACTCAAAAACATCTTCATTTACCAACCCTCAGACTTTCTTTCTTTAGTTGAAAACAAAAGGATAAAGTTTGAGTGATTTTAAAGGCTTCAAAATGACAATAAAAGTAGTTCATGAGACTTATAAAGTCTTACTATAAAAAAAAGCTGAAAATTAAGTAGTTATTCAATAAAAGTCTTGACATCTGCCCGAGCTCTCCTACAGAATTTGTGAACAAATAAATCCGTTAATTTTGATCAATTGATTCAGTTCACAATTCCAATCTGAATGATTCATTCATGAACTCAATGATTCGTTATCGATTCGTTGACTCACTTCGCTCAATGGTCTTTTGATCACACATTTAAAGACTTGTATTTCTCCTTTTGTGTTTCACAGAACAGTCATACAGGTCACGGAGTAAATGACGACAGAATCCGCACTCTTTAGTGAAATGAACTCTCTGTTCCAGATGGCACACGTACACATCGTGTGTACACCAACAATCACTGCAATAATTCACCGTATCTACCCTGTCATGAGAAATCTGGCATCAGCAGCATAATGATTTTCTCTTTATCTCGCCATCTATTTGAATCATACTGTCATTCTCTCTTTCACCACCCACAGCTGATGGTTTAATCATGAGAGAGAGATAGAGAGAGAGAGAGAGAGAGAGAGAGAGAGAGAGAGAGAGAGAGAGAGAGAGAGAGAGAGAGCTCTTTATCAGGAGCCTGTGTGGATTATGTGAGATTTTTACCTTCAAGTCCCTGGACTTTACATAACGGCTGACATTGTTTGCACAGAAGGGAAGACATCAACGGGATTATCACTAATTCAAGATGCTGAAAAATCACCAATAACCGCCGACTGCGGGTGAATCGAAAATGACGCTGATGAGTTGCGAGTCTGAATCAAATGTGATGGGCAAATAAATAAACTGGCAAGACATAATTCTATTGCATTGTTCACAACAACAAACATACAACACGACCAGTGTAGTCAGATTCACGAACGAACGACTCTTACGAGCCAGATCTTTTTAATGAATCAAGTCACAGACAAACTCACAAGTCTAAAGTGATTCTCTGAATCACTATCTAAATCTATCTATATGTATACTTTGTTAATGAAAAAAAGTATTGTAATGAAATAAAAACAAAATAAAAAAACATGCATACATAAATGTTTATACAATGAAAATGTATAAAAAAAAATATATATATATATGTAAATCCACCTCCACACACACAGTCAGTGTGAGAGCCTCTTCTTGAGGGTCCTGGAGCGAGAGACCTCTGCTCTCCTCAGCATCTGTGTTCAATCCCACGGCTGAGAGCAGCAGATGTGTTTCGGCGGGGAGGAGATGCTCGGATAGTGTTTAAACACAGAAACGTGAGACGCTCCATCTCGCAGAATCATTGAGCAGACGTCACACACATCTGCCCATCAGGACGCAAACACGCGCGTCTCGACACCATTAAACTAAATTAAAGTGTCTCTCCACTTTTACACGCTTGTTTGGCCAACAAGACTCCGCCACCAGCCAAACAAACAGTCAAAAGGAGAGTTTGGAGGGTTTCTAAGCCTTCTGGGTGAATAATTCACAACCCTTCAGGGTCACGGAGGAAATACACCGATGTTCATACAGCTAGAACACTTCTGAGGACACATGCTCGCTGCATACACGACTGACACGAGTCTCGAAGTAACTTCTGTTCTGTCACCTGCCAGATGTCATGCAGGACAACTTTGTCATTAAATGTCATTTATGTTTTTATTTGCAGGTTTATGCAGTGTCGCTTTTGAAAGTTGTCTTCATCACCACATCAAGGCGTCTTGTCATGCAAAAGACTTCTTGAATGTATTCAGTGTTTTTCCTAATTTAGAATAAGGCATTTTCACCAAACATCCTGTGTTGGAACTGATTTGTTAATAATGTGATGTGATAAAATATCAACCCTCTTTGTTCTGTGTTCTGTATTTTGCTTAATTTTTTTTTCTTCTTCTTTTGGGACAGTGAGAAAAACAATTGCTACTATGATTTAAAACATTTAATTGGACCAACAACACGGTTTGGTGAACTACATTTTCCATTAGCTCAACATATTATTTCTGACTGTTGCCACAATTGATCAAATTCAATTAGCAGAAATTCAATTGAAAAATTTAGATTTGGCCAGTCACTAGAAAATTGTTGGAGAGGTCTGAAAGCATGTGGTTTGAATATGTCAATGCATACTGAACCGTTTCGAAATTTTAATATGACGCTGTCCGTCCAAGTTTGGTGCACTACACTGAAACAAAAAATGATTTTTCTTTGTACTTGCAAGTAAAACAAAGTTTAATCTTGTAAAACACACTCCACAGTAATCTATCACAGTCTTTCCGTTTCAAAATCTCACATTTAATTAAATGCGTTATACTCTTTGTAATCATGACATTTACTAAAATAAATAAATCCTATACCATTTTCTTCAATGTACATGCAACAAATATAAGTAACATATCTGCTACACCCTGTAAAAACAAATATGTCATTTACACGACGTCCTCTGAGAACTCAGTAGCATACACATACACAACATGCAATGAAACCGGCACAGTCGACACACTCATGACAGATGTGGTGGTTTTCATGCCTGGAGTCGGTGATCATACACACACAGATGTGTCATGAGAGTGAATCTGAAGTGGGCTGTCATCTCTTCCAGATGGCCGACTCAAAACACTTCATATGACGGACCGGGAAAACAGCACAGAGTCTGTGAACCGCTTAGCAACAGGGTAAATCCTTGACATTTTTAAAAAGCTTTAGCTGAAGAAGAGAGAAATAAAGTGTGAGAGAGAGAGAGAGAGAGAGAGAGAGAGAGAGAGACTGTCATAGTCTAATTCTGCACAATACTTGCTGCAACAGACACAAGTCCCTTTCAGCCCAGATTTGGGGATAAAACCAGCGTCCTCCACTGAAGCAGCTAAATTATTTTTAGTAATAAGAAGGGAAAGAAGAGAAAGAGAGAGAGAGAGAGAGAGAGAGAGAGAGAGAGAGAGAGAGAGAGAGAGAGAGAGAGAGAGAGATAGAGAGAGAGAGGGTTGCGTAGTGGGCCGCAGATTCTGCAGCGGTTACGGATTACCGCTTGCTTGTAAATCCCATTAGAATGGATTGAGAGAAAATGAGAGAAAGAGAGAGAGTAAATAAGAGAGTTCTAACCTATCCGCTCACAAATCTGTGTGTTGCTTCAGTTTATATGAGTCTCGCTCTCCTGCAGAGGATCAAACTTTGACTTTCAGAGGACAATATTACACTCTCAAAAATAAAGGTTCTTTATTTGCATCGACGGTTCCATGAAGAACCTCCAACATCCATGGAATCTTTACATTCCACAAATGGTTCTTAATAGTAGAAAAAGGTTCCGATTTTTAAAATGTTCTTCACACTAATATAAAAAAGGTTCTTTTAAGAACTGTTCACTGAAAGGTTCTTTTATTGCATCGCTGTGAAAAAAAAAAAAAAACTTTTGAAAGCTTTATTTTTGAGTTTACATTAAATTTGAGTTCATATTGAGATCTAGCCAGCATGAACGGATCTAAAAGCTGGTGTCCCATTTAATAGCACTGGTTCATGTTCCCCAACCCCCGTTCCTGCCGCCTCTGATCAGTAAGCCAGGCTGAATGGAGTTAGTTCTCATCATCTACTCCAGCGCTGGTCATCTGTGGTTTCTGCACCTCCTCAGAATCATCCACAGACCTGAGGCTCTCAACAAGGTCACTATCAAAAGCCCTCATTCAAAGAGACTTTCCTCTAACTAGATCTGGAGGAGCCTGGGCTTCAGACACACACCCACTCGCCGGCTGATGCAAACGACACACCAAAACACCAAGAGCTCACGAGCTTCGAGCTGACTGGCTGGCTTCATGTGATTTCAGGGAGGATTAGAAGGCACCGGGCAGCTACAATGAGCACTTCTCAAGGACAATCTTTGAATCTATAAAGCTAAAGCTAAATAAATAAATACAAATATAAAAAAAAAATTAAAAAAAAATCGAGCTGTCAACACGAAACATGCGTGACTGATGCAGGCTGATTCATGAGAAAGTGACCCTGAGTGGTTTCATTAAAGAATCGTTCTAAAGATTCACAATTCAAAATGTCCTATAGTTATTATATAGTTATTATAATTTCATTTATACCATTCATACCATTTATACATAACTAAAACTTGTCCTTCTTGATGTTCTCATACTGTGTGAACGGTGTAGTCTGATTCACAAGCAAATGACTCTTGTGAGTCATTTCTTTTAAGTAGTGGTTTAAAATATTCACAATTCAAAATGTCCCAAACGTCTCAAAAAAAAAAACATGAATTTTAAACATACATATCATGGAACCTAAAATATATATAATAGGACAATTATATACATTGTAAAAAAAATATATTAGTATTATTTATACAAAAAATATGTACAATTTGAATATTGACCATTTATACATAATAATTCAAATGTCTTTCTAGTTATTGCCTCTGTTGCCTTTGGCTTGCTCAGTTGGGGATATTCAAATTAATTAACCAATCATACCATTGATCAGCTCTACCAAACTTGGATGTCTTTTTTTTCCAGTAATAAACAAACATTGTTAAGTTGTTTTGATTGATACTGTGAAGCAGCTTTGATACAATCTGTATTGTGAAAAGCGCTATATAAATATATTTGACTTGACTTGACTTGACTTATTTTCAAAAACATACAATGTGGCCAGTGTAGTTTGTTTCACTAGAAAATTGCGTTTATGAGTAATTTCTTTAAATGAATCATACAAAAGACTCACAAACTCAGAAATTACTGGTTTGAAACAGCTTGAAAATTAGACCCGTTTGATATACAGTGTTAATTTACAGTGTATACAGTTTATCTATTTTGAATTTACTTATAATTTGAGACATTAAGTAGCATGTAAAGTAGATTTTCACAAGCAAATCTGTTCATTTGGCTCATGTTCTGTGAGTCAAGTACTGGTACTTGTTGCAAGTCAGTCTATTGTGGAATCATCAATTTCAGACGTACCTGCTTCTGAACAACACATAAGAAAGCAAACCGCTGTCTCTTCCCGAGTAAGTGGCCTGAATAAGCTACAAAGTAGACCTCAGATGAGCTACCTGTTCTCCCAGTCACAAACTCATTCAGCGATAATCAAACGTTCTCCTGAGGATTTTACACAGCAGAAACATTTCCAATAAAGCTCCGCCGTCTCTGACAGGCAGCCATTTCCTCTTGTTCGAGTCAGAATCTTAAAGCGACACAGCAGAGTTTTATGAGGTGTGAAGATCGGACTATATTTGATCACACACTGAGACACTCTCAGTGTCTCACTCGTCTCTGTATGGGACGAGACAGCAGCATGACGGAACCTACTGAAGCTTTACTCACTTCGTTTTACCAGCGCATTAAAGGTTTGTCAGTCCCGTGAACCAGAAACCGATCGCTCTACAGCAAACTGAAGTGTCTTTCCATGATGACTTTATTCAGATATGTTGGACTGTGATTCATGCGCAAGATTCAGTGATCAAACTCACGAAGATCATATCAATTAATCTCCTAGCTTGTTAGAGTAAGTTCTTAAAGTTCAGTCTACCTGAGAATCCATCTTTAAGTGAGCCTGATTTGATTCGAACAAAACTTGTTTATTGCTAATCAATGAGGCATCCAGATATTCCTGCCATCTGTTCATTAACCTGCACAGAAGATCAGTGAAAAGAAGGAAAACATTTGTTCTAACACTCACAGCTGTCTGTTCCTCCCAAATAAGTCCATTTATACAACATGTTCCAGTTAGTTAAGATTCATGAACTCAAAACTAGTTTTATAGCCTGATGCTGAAGGAGGAAACCTTCTGAAGTTCCTATAGTATCACTGGAGAATGTTCTGAAGTCACTATGTGATTCTATAGAAGCTTCTGAAGATGTTATGATGCTAAACATTCCACATCTCTAGAACTTAAGTTTCTTTGAAGTTAGGGAGAAAATACCATCCATCAATCATCCATTCACCCATCTATCCATCAATCATCCATCAATCATCCATTCACCCATCTATCCATCAATCATCCATCAATCATCCATTCACCCATCTATCCATCAATCATCCATCAATCATCCATTCACCCATCTATCCATCAATCATCCATCAATCATCCATCAATCATCCATCTATCCATCAATCATCCATTCACCCATCTATCCATCAATCATCCATCAATCATCCATTCACCCATCTATCCATCAATCATCCATCAATCATCCATCTATCCATCAATCATCCATCAATCATCCATTCACCCATCTATCCATCAATCATCCATTCACCCATCTATCCATCAATCATCCATCAATCATCCACCTATCCATCAATCATCCATCAGTCATCCATTCACCCATCTATCCATCAATCAATCATCCATCAATCATCCATCTATCCATCAATCATCCATCAATCATCCATTCACACATCTATCCATCAATCATCCATTCACCCATCTATCCATCAATCATCCATTCACCCATCTATCCATCAATCATCCATCAATCATCCATTCACCCATCTATCCATCAATCATCCATCAATCATCCATTCACCCATCTATCCATCAATCATCCATCAATCATCCATCTATCCATCAATCATCCATCAATCATCCATTCACCCATCTATCCATCAATCATCCATTCACCCATCTATCCATCAATCATCCATCAATCATCCATCTATCCATCAATCATCCATCAATCATCCATCTATCCATCAATCATCCATCAATCATCCATTCACCCATCTATCCATCAATCATACATTCATCAATCCATCCATCTGTTCATCATCCATCCATCCATCCATCAACCAATCAACCAACCAATCATTTATTTATCTATCCATCATCCATCAAACATCCATTCATCATCCATCCATCAATCATCCATTCAACAATCCATCCATCTGTTCATCATCCATCCATAATCAATCTATCAATCAATCAATCAACCAATCAATCAACCAATAAATCAATCAATCAATCAATCAATCAATCAAACATCCATTCATCATCCATTCACCCATCCATCCATCAATCATCCATTTATCAATCCATCCATCTGTTCATCAATCCATCCATATGTTCATCAATCCATCCATCTGTTCATCAATCCATCCATCCGTTCATCCATCCATCCATCCAATCAATCAATCATCCATTAATTTATCTATCCATCATCCATCAAACATCCATTCATCATCCATCCATCCATCATCAATCATCCATTAATCATCCATCCATCATCCATTCATCACCCATTCATCAATCAACCATCCATCCATCTATCCATATATTCATCCATTCATCATTTATTCATCCATCCATCACTTTTTAAACTTTTCTACAGATGTTCAAACAAACCTTTGTCAGGCCAACAACATTAATAGTTTGTCTCAACTAGCTTTCAAATTGCACTTCTGCTTCCTGTTTGCTGGTTCAAATTAAGGAATTCAACTATAATTTAAAGGGTATTCACAGTGGAATCATATGCATCTGTAGCACCAACTGAGTTAAATGTCGAATATAAATTGTTAATAGTGTTAGGGATTTGAACAACAATGAGCAACAGGGATATTGTTGCTTGGCTCAGCAAGAACCACTATAAACAGACCAAAACCACAAACAAGTACAGGAGGTTGAGAACATCCTATGTATACTTAAAACTTCACATGAAGATGCTAAAAGCATGTTAATGCTAAATCTCAATGGGTCTGAACTCATAGCATGGTGAGGCGAGAGAAAAACAAGAAGAGAGCAGAAGATGAGAGGGAAGGAGAAACAAGGACACGATGAATGAGACGAGAGGTCTAGAATCACTCAGAATCACATTGAACTATAAGAGGAATGAAAAAAATCAATCGCTGATACCTGCACTGACCAAACATATTGATGGCTGACAAGATTAGCAGGGATCAAGCTAACCACGTGTGTGTGTGTGCGTGTACGTGTGTACTCTACACATTCAATCAGACGGCGCATTCTGAAGGCCAGCTGAAGAACTGCAGACCTGAATGCCTCCAGCACACAGATAATCATTTACCTTTTTTAAAACAAACGTGGCTAATTAAGTGTCTGTCCTCTCTTTAGTTGAACGCTTGGCTAAGTGAATACACTGCAAAGGTACAGAGGTTTGAAGTGAGTCAGACCACCTCTTGTTCAAATTACTGCACACGCCGGTAATCAACAACAAAAAAAGTGTCCTCAGCTGCACTTTCAGCTCCTGAAGCCGGCGGAGAGAGTGTGGGGAAAGATCCTTTAAAACTCTAGTTTGCCAAGCTACTCATTATGTGAAGTGACCGTCAATTGACATTTGCAACCCATTTAACTTACATCAACAGATATGTGACTTGATTTTATCCACCTGGAATCGATTGGGTAGTAAAAATAGTGTTTTTAAATGTTTCTAAATACACATATAACAATAAAAAGCATGGGCAACAAAAGGTTTCGTCTGTAGTTTCGCTGAAGAGACGACGACTGGTTCACGTCTTAAAAGCCTCTTTAAACGTTTTACTCGCTGCAAATTCACTCCGATGAGGAACGCTCACTTTTCACCATCAAATCACCTCCTGGTCAAGTTCTGTCCTACATATTGCATCTGCACACCACATTGCATTACATTGTAGGAATACAAATACATTACAAATACATGAACCCAGAGCTCACTGCATTCAAAACGAGAATCCCATCTCCAGACTAACAAGCCATCGCCTGAAAACACTGTTTCCTGACAGAAACCCTCACTGAGAGAATAACTCCAGACAGCCGACAGGTGCATCACCTTGAGACCCTGAATACGGAGTGTACGGGAGCAAACAGACAGATGTCAGTCTCGCGAGTGTTTTGTCGAAGCTGTGCTCGTTCCTCTCGCTCAAGGTTCCTGGACTGTACCTGGGAAAACAGCTGCGGAGCCTAACCTGAGTCAGCCCTGATCCGTACAAATATAACACAAACCCAGCACATGCAAGCTTATCAGATATTAAAAAAAAACAAATGATATGAGCAAGAGCGCCTGCAACGATTTCTTATTTCCTCTCCGAGACCCCAGGAGTTCATCCTGTGACCCTCGCCGAGGCTGTCGAGCGGCACACGCGATCAATAAACTGAGTCCCTGCGGACATCTGTTTGGACAGGTGCGCTGATGAAGAGGGGAGCGTCGATGGGCATCTCCGATACAACACCACGGGGCACGAGCCAGATGGTGACGGGCGCTTCCGAATAAAACAGTAAGCCACCTGAGACTGTGTGCAACTGATTTTACCATGCAAAGCTTTAAATCTTTAAAGCTTTCATCTGCATTAAACCGAAGTTGCAATCGTCTTTTCTTCCCTATTGTGAGTGAAACGGCTTCTCGAATGAGAAAAAATGTAGGCCGGGATTTGATTTTGTTCATGAGGAATTGATTGGATTGTTGTGGTATGCTATTGGTCAATCTCATGTCATCATCATCAATCATCACACCAATAGCACACCACAACGATCCAACAATCCAATCAAATTCCGATAAACAAAATCAAGTCCCGCCGAACATGTTTTATTGTTCGAGAAGCCGTTTCACTAGGATATACGTCACAATGGGAAAGAATAGTCTATTACAACCTCCTTTTCATGCAGACAGAAAATGAATGCTGTTTAATTTACAATAAATAATGCAACATTCTATATATATATATAAAAGAATTGTCTATTTTGCCTTTCATGGTGACTTTATGTGATGCACAACCGTGACTGGTTAACTGCATTTATAAGGATAGAAAGACAAAAATATTCGATAAATAATGAAATTAAGAACAGTAAGTCGCAATGAATCGCTTGGAAACAGTACCTGCAAGCTGATTGCTGTGTTGTAAAGGGTTGAAAGAGTTGGGGCATTAATATAGAGCCGAGGTGGAGACGTGACGTGGTGAATTTGAGTCCAGCATGTGTTGTCTTCTGTTCCCGTTCTCTTGTCTTGTCTTCCTATTGTTTGGTCAGCTATCCCAAGATATCTGTTGTTCAAAAAGACAAAAATAAAAAAGTCAAATATATTAGAGCTATAAGCAACACACAGGTCATCAATACCATCAATACCAATACCGTTTTTTTCAAATATACCTCACACAAAGATTTTAGTGTTTTATAAAAACTGATTTTATTATTCAATTTGATACTAAAGGTGCTTAAAATCAGGTTCTTTTCATTGAGTCTAAGTCCCTTTTTACATGAACGCACCCGGAGACGACAGAAAAGCACACAGAGCATCAGCTTGAGTTTCCGCTCTGACAGCCGCAAGATCGCGGCGAACGCTGTGAGAGTGTGTAAGAAATCAGGAATGGAGAGAGAACATTGTGCTTGGTACGTTTTTCCTCTTCAAACCAAACTTGGGTCTTCAGCAAACAAAGTTTAATTCCCATCTGGCTTGAGCACCTCCCATAGTGTTTATGCCTTGAGTCAGTAGGCGGAGAGTAGACGTTTTTTTTGTGGCTGTTTGAACATATTCGACCACATGAGTGTTTACACTACGAAAGCAATCCGGTGTTTTTGACTACCTCTGAAAGTGGACAAGCTCAAAACATTTTAGACCCCATTTACACCAGTATTTAGCGTCGTGCGCTTCTGATCCGATTGACCACAACCAAAATCTTAATACCAGGTGTAAACAGGGCCAAAAATATACAGAGTGAAAAGTATAGTCAATACAAACAAATAAATCTTATGAACCAGTTCTTTTAAGTGACTCAGAAACCTTACAACACAGTTGTAGTGAATCAAACACAAAACTGCAACCAGCACAGGCTAGATGATTTCCAAACTAATGACTCTTACGAGCCAGATCTTTATAGAGAATCAAAATTATACAGTGTGTATATCCAAACCAATTGGTTTCCCGCTTACAGCCCATGTGGGAAACCAAAAGCTCATTACCATATCTCAATTTCAGCTCAGAGGCTTCCTCAACTCTATTATACACAGTGATACGAACAGTAACAATGGCGTCCGTTTTACCACATCAATCCGAGTGCGAGTCCTCATCCTTTGGAAGTGCAGAAAAGTGAATTTGCAGCGCTGAAAATAGCAACATGTCGACAACACGAACCAAACTCTTCCAGTCTCAAATACAATTACAGAGTTTGTGTGCGGGGCAAAGTACACGTTGTTCGCGGGCAGCCAATGAAGACCATAGGCTGCCATTATGCAAATTTGTTACAATCCTCTATATGATCATGCAGGAAGTAAGACTGGAATTACTGACGACTCGTTTCAGACAGTTCAGAAACAGTTCTTTCTTTTCAGGAGACAATAACTCCATTTATCTGCACTTTTGCAGACCTTTTTTATTCACAAAGAGCCATATAACACACTACATGAAAGCTAATATCCGAAAAAGCATAGCTATAGGGGCAATTAACTGTAATAACCCTGCTGTATATAAACTACCAGTAGACCAGAGTCAGAGCGAAACGAGGCACTTTCACAGAAGGAACAGGAAGTTGGTGCGCATTGGATCTGGTGGTGGCCCAAGCTCCCATGGCAACAAGATGAGATTGGTTTATTTAGTCTAATGTAAAGAGACAACATGCTGGAATTAATCAGAGTGTCAGAGAGAAGGGAAAAGTCAGGAGAATTTCATTTGAAGACAAAAGAAATGAAAGCCATTTCTTCCCCCCCCCCCCCCCTGCCCTTCAACACAAATATACTCTCATCTCCAGGGCTCAGAGGACACGACGCGTGAATGCTTTCCGTCTGGAGTTACACCAGACGGCAACAAGCAGACATTTCTCACCGAGGAAACAGCGAGAGATGGAGAGAATGTGGGTGACAGTGAGAGAATGACAGATGACTAAAGGTGTCTTCTCACTATGTTTCCCTTCAGTTCTGCCGTAAAGACGCACGTCAGACCCCATCAAAATCATTCAAACTTTAAAACGATCAACTTTTCATATGACAAAACAGCAGCTTCCACATGAATAAGCTCTGAAGGTCATGAGTATATCTTACTCTTCTTTTACACAACCATCTTATTCAAATCTCAAACTTCCAGGTTAAACCTCACGAACAGACTGCAACACAATTCACACTCATTCTTTTGAGTATTTGGTAAATATATTTCAAGCCTGGCCTATAATATCATATATAGCATATTGATGTATTTACAGTATATTGACTATGATGCAAACACACCAGAAAAACCCCTGCTGTACGCCAATATTACTACATACTACCAAATCATAATGCATTTTGATACCTCAGAACCCAACGTATTGTTTGCATGTAGAAATTAGCATCTAGCTACATTCATTACATGCATGGATACCACCGAAAAAGTCTAACCCAAACAAATGAATCTTCTTGTTAAGAACCCATTTTTGTTAGTGATAATGAACAAAGTCTCTTGAACAAAGTTTTGTTAATGAATTAAACACACAGTATAAACAGTGCAGACCAAATTGTTGCCAAACAAATTACTCTTTTGAACCAATATTTGTTAGGGTCAGTGAATCAAACACGCACAGCACAAATGATTCCCAAACGAATTACTCTTTTAAACCAATTTTGAACCAATTTTTGTTAGTGAATCAAACACACACACAGCATAAACAGTTAAGACCAAAATTTTCACGAAATAATGACTCTTTTCAACCGGTTCTTGTTAGTGAATCAAACAAATACAACACACACAGTGTGAACCAAATGATTCCTAAACAAATGACTCTTTCAAACCAATAATAGTTAGGGTCAGTGAATCAAACACACAACACAAATAGGGCAGACCAAATGGTTCACGAACAAATGACTCTTTTGAACCAGTTCTTGTTAGTGAATCAAAAAAATAAAGCACAAACAGTGCCAACCAAATGATTCACAAACAAATGACTCTTTTGAATTAATATTTCTTAATCAAACACAGCACAAATGATTCACAAACAAAATAATCTGATTCACCGACACTAACAAATATTGGTTCAAAAGAATATTTTTTGTGTGAATCATTTGGTCTGTACTGTTTGTGCTGAGTGTTTGATTCACTGACACTAACTTAATATTGGTTCAAAAACACATACAACACAAACAGTGTAGACCAAATGATTACCAAACTTATGAACCAGCTCTTCTTAGTGAATCAAAAACATACAGCAAAAGCAGTGTATTTCAATTCTCAAACAAATGACTTGAGAGCCATTTCTTTTTAGTGAATCAAACACATAAATCTTGCAACTTCCTGTTTTGTAATAGTATATGAATTGGGATGGAGCTGCAGTTGTGCAACTGAGTTGGAGAAGCGTGTGAGTGTCTATGAAAGTAAAACAGGTCAGCAAGACAGACGTTTCTCTCAAACAATGTTCCTGCTCGGTTTGCTCTGAAATTGCCCACATAAAGATAGTTTCGGTCTCAGAAGGAAACACAAGGACCTATAATTCCAGATTCTGGACAGATACGTTCTTGTTTGTTTGGTTTTACCTCAGGAACCGCTGGCCAGCGATGATGAGGTGATGGGTTCAGACACCGAATGTCTGTGCACGACTGAGCGGAGAAACATGGTGCTAAAACTGCACTGGCAGAAAGTCTCTGTATTTCAGATCAGAATCTCTCTACGCTGAGCGAACTCAGTCTAGATGTGACTTTACAAAAAAAGAAAAGAGAAAGGCAGGTGAATTTACTATCCATTTTAAATATTACTGAAAACAGAAATATTAATCAAAAATATTTTATAATGATAAAATATTATATATATACACGTATATATTTTACATATTTAAAATATATTTAATATTTCAATATTTACTACGGACTGTAAATTTTCTCAGTTTAGCTTACCTTGATGGGTGTTAATAGCAAGTATATTGGAAATATACAAAAAAAAACATTTTCATTTTTTTTTTTTATTTCATTTAATACACTATTTATTTATTTATAAAATAAAATAAATATCATTAATAAATATTAGGAATACACACACACACACATATATATATATATATATATATATATATATATATATATATATGTATGTATATATATAGCTAATTAACTTTTTTATAAATAAAATAAATAAATATTCATTTAATAACATTTAATATTATCAATAAATATGAGTACATATAAAATATAATTTATATGAATTAATATAATTAATTTATAGATTTGTTTATATTTATTCCTCATATTTTTTTTATAAATACATAAAATAAATGAAGAAATAGATCAACATTTAACTATTAATGTAACTAATACAAATATGAAGAATAAATCTATAATAATAATTTATTTTTATATGTATTTATAATTTTGTTTGCTTAATGTGACATCTGGAGAAAATTGCATCCTGGAAAAGCTTCTGACTAGTACTAGTAGTTAAACTGCAAACATTGTGTTGCAGTTTATAATTAAGTCATCAGCCAAGTGGCAAGTAACTGTATTTAATCACCAGGATTACATCATAGTTTTTAAAATGTGATAACATGAACTTTCATCATTAAAAAAATTGATAGTCTTGATCTGGAATAAGGGTAAAACAGCCAAAATAAACGATAAAATTCTCTTTAATAAGGTTCACAGACTCATTAAAAAGTTTCTCAAATGACATTACAGTGCAAAGATCTTCAATCGTCTTTAACCAGCAACTGCGTAATTGAACGTCAGATCTGAACGGGACACATTGTGTATATTTATGGAATAAATATTCAGCCGTATGTCAGGACAGAAATCCAGCAGATGGTTCATGTTCTTTCACAGTTACACAAGCAGCAGAAAAACTCACTCGCTGCTTTGAAAGTCTGTGTGGGAATGTGTGTGTGCAAAGAGAGGAATGTTCAGTGAGCGTTTGAGTTTCATTCCAGCCCGTCGGTCCGGATATCTCCCGCACGGGACACACCCGAGGAGAGGGGTCGTGAAGTTCCCCAGATGCGGGCCTGGAGGAGGAGCCGGTCAGGATATCTCCCGCACGAGACGCACACGAGGAGAGGGGTCGTGAAGTTCCCCAGATGCGGGCCTGGAGGAGGAGCCGGTCAGGATATCTCCCGCACGGGACGCACGCGAGGAGGGGGGTCGTGAAGTTCCCCAGATGCGGGCCTGGAGGAGGAGCCGGTCAGGATATCTCCCGCACGAGACGCACACGAGGAGGGGGGTCGTGAAGTTCCCCAGATGCGGGCCTGGAGGAGGAGCCGGTCAGGATATCTCCCGCACGGGACGCACACGAGGAGAGGGGTCGTGAAGTTCCCCAGATGCGGGCCTGGAGGAGGAGCCGGTCAGGATATCTCCCGCACGGGACGCACACGAGGAGAGGGGTCGTGAAGTTCCCCAGATGCGGGCCTGGAGGAGGAGCCGGTCAGGATATCTCCCGCACGGGACGCACACGAGGAGGGGGGTCGTGAAGTTCCCCAGATGCGGGCCTGGAGGAGGTTATGGCCTCTCACTCCACGACGGAGCTGAAAGAGTTAAAGGTTTTCTGCTGTAAAGCAGGCAGGAGTCCAGAAGCAGTCTGAACACTACAGCTCCAGTGCCGACACACGCCTGGGCTAGAAGTGAACACACTCGCTCTGGGGCTCCGGCAGCTGAGGGTCTCGCGGAGGACAAGAGTTCACTGAGAGTGCAGAGGAGAGACTGTAATAATTAACACTGTTTGATACGGCTCATACACACTCCTAACACTGGATATGCTCAGTGGCGTGTGATTCCTGTAGTACATTACTTCAGAGACAATCATTGACATACACAATCGTTATTGCAAACTATTATTATTATTATCATCATTTTATTTAGCATATTTTGTATATTGTATGGATAGTTTTTTTTTTATTCGTATAAATAAATAATTGTATTATTCGTTAATTTTGGATATTTATTTTGTTACTATTACAAATATTTCACAGATAAATACATATATATTATTGTTATAATAATAATAATAAATAATAACAATAATATCGATAATAATAATAATAATAGTAATTATTAAAATAAATAAATATTTTTCTTATCAGTTTACTTTTGGATATTTATCATAATTTATTTTTTTACTTATTTTGTTACTTTTTACCAGATAAATACATATACATATTAAAATAAATACATATTTTATTATTAGTTTATTTTGGATATTTATTGTTATGTATTTGGTTCCTATTACTATTATTTAAGACGTATATATTTACCTATAAACATATACACATATATTACTGTTATAATAATAGCAATAGTTATTGTTATCATCATTATTATTATTTACTTTTGTTACTATTAGGCCTACATGACATTGTGTGTGTGTGTGTGTGTATGTGTGTATATATATATATATATATATATATATATATATATATATATATATATAGGCCTATATGTGTGTGTGTGTGTGTGTGTGTGTGTTTGTGTATGTGTGTATATATATATATATATATATATATATATATTTGTGTATATATATATATATATATATATATATATATGTGTATATATATAAATATATATATATATATATATATATATATATATATATATATATATATATATATATATATATATAGGCCTATATGTGTGTGTGTGTGTGTGTGTGTATATATATATATATATATATATATATATATATACACACACACACCCTTTGTCAAGTAGGCCTAATAGTAACAAAATATATATACCGGTATATATATATATATATATATATATATATATATGTATATAATATTATATACATATATAGTTCTATAACTGACATAATGACTTCAGAACCAATCATTACCATACAAAAGGCTACGTACATAAAATAATTCCCTGTTATGAAGGGAAACTGCAAGAAAAATGTGCCAAATGGAGTTGCATCTTAATTAAAATCCATAATTATGTACATATATAATTCAACCACATGAGTGAAAAGTATGTTTGTGCTGAATCTGATTCATATTTAACGGACACAGACTGAACGCATGAGCTCTTCCTGACCTTGCGGGCGACCCCTGGAGATGAGCGGCGGGCACCAGCGCTCTGCCAAACGGGCGTGGCCTCCGTTACCCAGCATCCCTTTCACCACGACAACAAACCGGCAGAGCGAGAGAGATGCAACAGATGCCCACTTCACCAACATCCACCGTCCTGAACGCAGATGGACAAATAAACAAGCTGAACGCTGGGGCTGGAAGAGCGGGCAGAGAGAAATCAGCGCTTGCTGGCACTCCACAGAACAGACAGCTGGCACTGATACCCTCCACAACCCCGAAAATACACCGCCCCCTTCTCAAGAGACCACGACCGAGAGAGAGAGAGGAAGTAGATAACATTTCTGTGTCTCTCAGCTCCAAGTCTAATTAACACTCAAGCGCACACAAGTCAGGCTAAAAGTGCGTGTGTATGTGTGTGTGTGTGTAGGAGGTGACTGTCGGATGAGTGCAGCCTCGTCTGGAGGTGAGACAGTCTGACGAGTGATAAAGATGGATGAGAGGACGGGCAGAGCCAAGAGAATGAGGAGTCGGCCAATCAGGGCGCACATGGCCATTTCAATTTCTCACACGCGCTCATTTACTGTTGCACTTTCTGTTGACATATCAAATATTTGTCTTCCCGTTTCGTTTATCCGCCCTGCTAATTATTAACAAACTGCAGGTTGCGCTAATTGCTTCATCACTTAAAGAAAATTATCTCTATTAATGAGTCTCGTCGCTTTGGCAAATTTCTCGCGAAATATGAGCTAGATAAAGACGCAGTGCAAAACAGTTTATGAAATATTAACATGGCCTTTTAACTATCAACATTGGCTCACCTAAAATTCCAGAATATGTAAACACATGAAAATGTGTAAATATAATAGAGGTTTCTGGGAAATGAAATGAAATATGAACATTAAAGAGCTTCAACACACTGCATTAATCGGTTTTTAAACAAATAAACACTTCCAATCTAGCTATAAAATATGACTCAAATATGACAGATTTTTTTTTATTGAAATATTACAAAACATTTTAACGCTTCCAATTGTGAAGAGAGTCAAATTTCTTTTAAAAGCTGTGAAAAATCATTAAAAAAAATAAGATGTGAAAAGAAAACATGTACAATCAACCGGTTTGGGGCAAAATTATCATAAAATCAGCGCAAGTTGGTCTCTAAAAAATTAACAAAGTTTAAAAATTGACAATTGAAGTTCAAAAACACGTAAATATGATAAAATATAAAAACCTAATCGATTTTTCTGTACATACACATATATATACATATATATATATATATACACACACACATATATATATATATATATATATATATATATATATATATATATATATATATATATACATATGTATATATTTATATGTATGTGTTTGTATATATATATATATATATATATACATATGTATATATTTATATGTATGTGTTTGTATATATATATATATATATATATATATATATATATATATATATATATATATATATATATATATTAGAGGTGGGCATAGATTAATTTTTTTAATCTAGATTAATCTAGATTAATATTGAAATTAATCTAGATTAATCTAGATTAAAATGGCTCATTTGAATTCTCCCGAAGGCATTCAGAATATGTGTGCTACCCAAATAATGACTAAAAGTAAGTCTTTGAGAATAGTTTGCCTCGCGTAGGGATGTGGATTTCTGCCAAAAATGCCATTCGACAATCGAGGAGCAAAAGTCGAATATCGTAAAAAACAAACAAAAAAAAACGCAATGACAGAAAGGGAGGCCAATTTCATCTTTAGCGATTTGTCATCAAACAAACTTTTTATTAATTGAACAAGTAACGTGTTTTCGTCCTTTTTTTAAACATAGTAGGCTAATTGGAAGAAGAAAAAAAAACAATACGCACGACAGTCCGTTTTTGCATCGCCAATGCTCGTTAGATCAAAAAATAATGTCATCATATGTCATAAGAATTTTATGTGAACCTGCCTTGTTACTGCAATAGCCTCATTTTTTAAACAAATTAGTTTCAATCAATGTAAACTATTCGTGTGATTATGCCACTGCGCAATACACGCGCAATACACACACAATGTATTACCTGAATGAAATGAAATCGAATGTATCGTCCTGTGGAATCATTCATTCACAGACAGCTTACGAAGATGTTCAACTAATAAAGATCTTCATCGCTGGCAAAAACATGATGCATTTGCAGATTTGCATTCACTAGTCTAGACTGTAGATCGGCCACTTCATCCAACGCTCGTGATGCTCTTAAATCTTCCTGTTTCGACTCCGAGTGTGAATTGAAAGCGCTTCAGACGATTCAGTGCGCGAGGAACTGAACAGATCAACTGATTCGCGAACCGATTTAGACAGATCATCTGACAACTTGTTTGATGAAGTCTGTGAACAGAATCGACTCAAAAGACTGATTCATTTATAAATGAGCATCGCTCATGCCCATACAAAGGACACAGCGCGCTTGGAATAAACTCATTTAACAACGTATTGCATTAAAATAAAGTAACGAGAGGAACGTCGCCCAACGTAACAAAGTAAAAGTACACCTTGTGTCCCTGACAGGAAAATACCCTACTGCGCGATCTGTGACAGTAGGCGCGGCGTCATAGCCTACTACACATTAGAATTGCGCGAAAATATAACGATATTCGAAAAAGCTATTTATGATCCCAAAACAACTTTGATTAACGGCGATATTTTTTTTATCGCCCGATAAGAGTCTCACGTTAACGCAGCACGTTAACGCCGATAACGGCCCAGCACTAATATATATATATATATATATATATATATATATATATATATATATATATATACATACATACATAAAGCATTTACATCAAAGGTTTTTTAAGATCATGAAAAAGAAAATGCCCCGTATGAGTCCACACATGCCATGTGCACTAAAAAGGACATTCTGGTCTGGGCATGATGGGACACACACATCATCCAGACCCCAACATGCCATGCGATGAGATCACGCGGCTTCTGTCGTTTCTTTCAAAGCTCTTTTTCCTGGAGGTTTTACATAATGTTGGTGTCTGCAGTGTGTTCCGCCGCCTCTATCATTTAGACCCAGGCTGCCTGGAGATCGACCACATCACCATTAGACTGTGAGCCAATTAATTTCATCTCTTCTCCAACATTCAGATATAAAAGCGCTGCCATCAGGAGAAGGGAGCCACGATTTTTACATCTCGCCACATTCCAGTGTCTGCCCCCCAAAAAATGCAATTACACGGCTGCGAGCGTGCACAGAAGAGGAGAGAGAGAGAGAGAGAGAGAGAGAGAGAGAGAGAGAGAGAGAGAGAGAGAGAGAGAGGCCAATGGCAGCCTGGTTTCTGCTCTGTTAATGGCTAAGTTGTTTTCAGGCTCTCTCCATCATCCGAGAGGAATAGCCCGGCTCTTCTGTAACTTCAAAGCAATGGACAACATCTCTCCATTTCTGCAGCTGATTGCTGAACATCCAAACACACACACACACACACACGCTGCACTGCAACCAATATTTTTGGAGCACATATACACATAAAAAAGGCCACATCCTTCATTTAAAAAAAATTTTCTTCCCCTCCAGTCAACTTATTTTATTCAAAGTTTCTTGGACCAAAAGCTGTCATGATTGAGTTCATTTAGTGGGGTTTGCCAAGTTAAGCATCGCTATTGCAATTCCTCGAAGGGTTAAAATCTATATGTATTAATCTTTGCCATGTTTCTCATTCTGCACTGTACATGAACAATATCTCGAATTGCATTGCTTTGTTGATGAGAAGTGCTTTTACTTTTTTTTAAAACAGACTTCGTGGTCCATTTTGACATGATATGAGTTTAGTGAACTCACTGACATGTTTAAGAAACCAGTGTGAGATGATTTGAGCTTTGTGACATGTCCGTTATCCTGCTGGAAGTAGATATCAGAAGATGATACAATGTGGTCATAAAGGGATGGACATTGTCTTCAACAATACTCAGGTCGGCTGTGGTGTTTAAACGATGTTCATTTGACACTAAGGGGCCCAAAGTGTGCCAAGAACACACCATTACAGCACCAGCAGCCTGAGCCGCTGATACAAGGCAGGACGGATCATTGCTTTCTCGTTGTTAACGCCAGATTCTGACCATTTGAAGATCTCATCAGACCAGGCAAAGTTTCTCCAATCTCCAGCCTCAGTTTGCTGTTCTCAGCTGACAGGAGTGTCACCGGAGTGTCTTCTGCTTCAGGGTTGGATGTGTTGTGTGTTCAGAGATGCTCTTCTGCTTCAGGGTTGGATGTGTTGCATGTTCAGAGATGCTCTTCTGCTTCAGGGTTGGATGTGTTGTGTGTTCAGAGATGCTCTTCTGCTTCAGGGTTGGATGTGTTGTGTGTTCAGAGATGCTCTTCTGCTTCAGGGTTGGACGTGTTGTGTGTTCAGAGATGCTCCTCTGCTTCAGGGTTGGATGTGTTGCGTGTTCAGAGATGCTCTTCTGCTTCAGGGTTGGATGTGTTGTGTGTTCAGAGATGCTCTTCTGCTTCAGGGTTGGATGTGTTGCGTGTTCAGAGATGCTCTTCTGCTTCAGGGTTGGACGTGTTGCGTGTTCAGAGATGCTCTTCTGCTTCAGGGTTGGATGTGTTGTGTGTTCAGAGATGCTCTTCTGCTTCAGGGTTGGATGTGTTGCGTGTTCAGAGATGCTCTTCTGCTTCAGGGTTGGACGTGTTGCGTGTTCAGAGATGCTCTTCTGCTTCAGGGTTGGATGTGTTGTGTGTTCAGAGATGCTCTTCTGCTTCAGGGTTGGACGTGTTGCGTGTTCAGAGATGCTCTTCTGCTTCAGGGTTGGACGTGTTGTGTGTTCAGAGATGCTCTTCTGCTTCAGGGTTGGATGTGTTGTGTGTTCAGAGATGCTCTTCTGCTTCAGGGTTGGATGTGTTGCGTGTTCAGAGATGCTCTTCTGCTTCAGGGTTGGACGTGTTGTGTGTTCAGAGATGCTCTTCTGCTTCAGGGTTGGACGTGTTGTGTGTTCAGAGATGCTCTTCTGCTTCAGGGTTGGATGTGTTGCGTGTTCAGAGATGCTCTTCTGCTTCAGGGTTGGATGTGTTGCGTGTTCAGAGATGCTCTTCTGCTTCAGGGTTGGATGTGTTGCGTGTTCAGAGATGCTCTTCTGCTTCAGGGTTGGACGTGTTGTGTGTTCAGAGATGCTCTTCTGCTTCAGGGTTGGATGTGTTGCGTGTTCAGAGATGCTCTTCTGCTTCAGGGTTGGACGTGTTGTGCTTCAGGGTTGGATGTGTTGCGTGTTCAGAGATGCTCTTCTGCTTCAGGGTTGGATGTGTTGCGTGTTCAGAGATGCTCTTCTGCTTCAGGGTTGGATGTGTTGCGTGTTCAGAGATGCTCTTCTGCTTCAGGGTTGGATGTGTTGCGTGTTCAGAGATGCTCTTCTGCTTCAGGGTTGGATGTGTTGCGTGTTCAGAGATGCTCTTCTGCTTCAGGGTTGGACGTGTTGCGTGTTCAGAGATGCTCTTCTGCTTCAGGGTTGGATGTGTTGCGTGTTCAGAGATGCTCTTCTGCTTCAGGGTTGGACGTGTTGTGTGTTCAGAGATGCTCTTCTGCTTCAGGGTTGGACGTGTTGCGTGTTCAGAGATGCTCTTCTGCTTCAGGGTTGGATGTGTTGCGTGTTCAGAGATGCTCTTCTGCTTCAGGGTTGGACGTGTTGCGTGTTCAGAGATGCTCTTCTGCTTCAGGGTTGGACGTGTTGCGTGTTCAGAGATGCTCTTCTGCTTCAGGGTTGGACGTGTTGTGTGTTCAGAGATGCTCTTCTGCTTCAGGGTTGGATGTGTTGTGTGTTCAGAGATGCTCTCCTGCTTCAGGGTTGGATGTGTTGCGTGTTCAGAGATGCTCTTCTGCTTCAGGGTTGGACGTGTTGCGTGTTCAGAGATGCTCTTCTGCTTCAGGGTTGGACGTGTTGTGTGTTCAGAGATGCTCTTCTGCTTCAGGGTTGGACGTGTTGTGTGTTCAGAGATGCTCTTCTGCTTCAGGGTTGGATGTGTTGCGTGTTCAGAGATGCTCTTCTGCTTCAGGGTTGGATGTGTTGCGTGTTCAGAGATGCTCTTCTGCTTCAGGGTTGGACGTGTTGCGTGTTCAGAGATGCTCTTCTGCTTCAGGGTTGGATGTGTTGCGTGTTCAGAGATGCTCTTCTGCTTCAGGGTTGGATGTGTTGCGTGTTCAGAGATGCTCTTCTGCTTCAGGGTTGGACGTGTTGTGTGTTCAGAGATGCTCTTCTGCTTCAGGGTTGGACGTGTTGTGTGTTCAGAGATGCTCTTCTGCTTCAGGGTTGGACGTGTTGTGTGTTCAGAGATGCTCTTCTGCTTCAGGGTTGGACGTGTTGTGTGTTCAGAGATGCTCTTCTGCTTCAGGGTTGGATGTGTTGTGTGTTCAGAGATGCTCTTCTGCTTCAGGGTTGGACGTGTTGTGTGTTCAGAGATGCTCTTCTGCTTCAGGGTTGGATGAGTTGTGTGTTCAGAGATGCTCTTCTGCTTCAGGGTTGGATGAGTTGTGTGTTCAGAGATGCTCTTCTGCTTCAGGGTTGGATGAGTTGTGTGTTCAGAGATGTTCTTCTGCAGACCTCGGTTGTATCGAGTGCTTATTTGAGTTACTGTTGCCTTTCTATCCGCTCGAATCTGGTCATTCTCCTCTGGCATCAACAAGGCATTTTCCTCCACAGAACTGCCGCTCACTGGATATATGTATTCTCTGTAAACCCTAGAGATGGTTGTGTGTGAAAATCAGCAAGATCAGAAGTTTCTGAAATACTCAGACCAGCCTGTGACGTTAAAAGTCACTTAAATCCCATTTCTTCCTCCTTCTGATTCTGTTTGAACTTCAGCTGATCGTCTTGACCATGCATGCATTGAGTTGCTGCCATGTGATTGGCTGATCTTTGCGTTAAGGAGCAGCTGAACAGGTGTACTAATTAAGTGGCCGATATATCCATGGGTGCACATAACTGGTGTGCAGGTGCGCATGTGTTCTAAAAATAAACGATGCGCAGCAGAAAACGTGGAGGGAAGCGATTTTGAGTATTAACATTTTGGGCATTTTGGGGGACAGGGACACGTACTTACTGGAGTCTGATTTGTCTGCATCTCTGGTCAGATAGCAATCTGGTCAGATAGAAAGTGTGTTTATTAATTATTAGGGGTGCAAAGGATTTCAGTTGATCTGTACGGATGAGCCCCATGATTCAGCACTCGTGTGATTCGCGAATTAACTGCTAAGTTTAATCATCATACAGTGAAAGTTTCTCACTTGGACGTGTTTTTTCTTGCCAATTTACACATTCAAACTATTTTAAATGCGGAAAAAGAGGCGAAAATTGGGATTTGCGCGTTATCTGTGGGAACAGCCACACACACCCGAAGCGCGCACACGCACGCACAGAGAGAGAGAGAGAGAGAGAGAGAGAGACACGTTTTAGACAGCGCTCGAACACCGAATTGATTCATCTTTCACGTTTACTTGGACAGATACACACAAAATGATGTCAAAAATACCCGTCGCAGCAAGTATTCTCTCGGTTATGTAATAATTGAACAGTTGAGAAAGAAACCAGATAGGTATCAGTATATCCGGTCTGTGCATTCGGTTTTAAAGAGACAGCAGCCTCATATTCCTGCTGTTGTCTGTGTCATTTAATGCTAAAAACTACAGTAAACAAATAGTGTTATTTTACATTTAGGCCGCTTGCAGGATACGTGTGCGGCGTAAAGTGTGAGTACCAAACAGCATCTCCAGGTGCTCCCTTCAGAACCAGACCAAAAGAGTTATGTGCAACCCTGGATATATCAATGTTCCTTGATCTAAATTGGTGAATACTAAATAGATGTATAAAATGTAAATAGATGGTTTATAATGTGAAAAAATTTCAAGGCCCCCCCCCAAAAAAAAAACTGATTTCCATGACACGCCCTTTTAAAGCAACACACAGGCTCATCTCTGCTTCATTTCTTCATCTAATCAGGACGCTTGACTGACTCTAATAGGTTTTAAGAGTGAATCTGACGGCACAGCGCACAAAGAAGACTGACCACTGTTGCCTCTTTCCATCCTAAGGAGCTTATCGAAGAAAAACACATTAAAAATGGAAGTTCTAACATGCCTGACACGGGGGTCAGCGAGGCTGAGAGTCACGAGCGGTTATCGGGACATGTGTCAGGGTGCCAGATTATGGAGATTTTTTTTTATCCGCTGGCTGATAGAAACACAAACATCACAGCAGTCCTCCTTAGGGACTAATCCGCTCTCAGGACAGCACAACAACTGACCAACAACCAGACACCATCGGCTATTACTCAGTAGGACGGTATCAATACAGATTTCCTGATTCCATTCCGATTCAATTTGATTCCATTCCGATTCATTTGAATGCATTTCAGTTGCTTACATATGAAAGAAATTCTCTTTCATTTAATGCTGTATTATAAAGGAAACCTTGGAAATTACAAATATATATTTAATAATTAATACAAATATAATAATAATTTAAACTCTCATGAAATATCTCCAAATGGGTCTATAGAATGATGTATTAAGCACAAGCTCAAAAGAGTCATTGCTCACGAATTGACTACAATTGTTGTCTTTTAATTAGTTAAAAAGAATCAGTTTATAAGAGTAATTTGTTGATGAATTAGACTACACTGCCTGCATGGTATGTTTTTGATTTATTAAAAAGAAACGGTTCATTTGAGTCCTTTGTTCATTAATCAGACTGCACTGGTTGTCTAGTATGTTTTTGATTCACTAAAAATATCTAGTTCATTAATCAGACTATACTGGGTTGTGCTCTGTTTTTGATTCACCAAAAAGAACCAGTTCTTAAA
Source organism: Tiaroga cobitis (assembly GCA_030578255.1). Lineage (NCBI taxonomy): Eukaryota > Metazoa > Chordata > Actinopteri > Cypriniformes > Leuciscidae > Tiaroga > Tiaroga cobitis. Next base: position 15,254,979 of record CM060615.1, read on the forward strand.
GACCCTGATGTACTTCAAGCGAAATCGAAGAATGAACTGGCATCATTTAGAACAAAATCAGGCCAAAACGAAGTTCATTTTGTGTGCGTTTCAGTATTTTGAAACAGTTTGCTGGTAAACACCACTTAACTACCATCGGTCAGTGGCGATGATGTAATAGGTAGGTGTGGCTCTGAGACTCCACCTTTAAATCTCATTTTAAAAGCGACACTGAGACTGTTTTACATGTTTAATATTGTAAAGCTGTTTGGTTTAAAGCAATCTATTGTATAAAGTGCCATTTAAATAAAAGTGACGCGACTTAACTTGACTGGCGAGCCGAATTGCAAACATCCACATCGCTTTTATCAAATGTTTTCTTAACTGCTGTTTTCTCACCGCTGTCATTTTGGTTGCATTTATTTTGTTATTGTGAGGAAAGTGTGCAGCACATATTTACATATTCATCTAAGCATTCATATAAACATTGCATACTGTTGTCCTACTGTTAGTTTAACTGCTTCTATCGTTCTCGTTTGTAAGTCGCTTTGGATAAAAGCGTCTGCTAAATGAATAAATGTAAAAATGTGCGTCTCCATGGAAGGGTCAGGGAGAAGCTCCAGTGAACAGGAGCGTGTGTCTCTGGGGTGCTTAAACAGGACAGTGAGATAACAAATCCTTTCTTTTGGAGTCTGCAGCCAGAATCCTCAAAGTGAGATTCGCCTACGGTTCTCTGCTCACAAAAGAAAGGACAGACGCTCACTAATAAAAGACTGGATTTAACAAACAGATGCAGGAGTTCACCTTCACAGCACTGACACCAGAGGAGACAAAATACTTCAATCAACAGCTCTCTTCCAGTGACCTCCGCGAGCCGCGGTATTATTTCACACGGCCATATTCATTACAGACACGCAGGACAATGTGAGAGAGAATGTATTTCCCTTTGAGAGCTGACGGATAGTGTTTTTACAGGGTTCATATACACACAAGGCATTTTATGGATGAGGTCTGAGGCCAAAAGACCTTCGGAGGTGGTTTCCGCTGTGCGGCCCTCCGTTGGTCCGTAAAAGATCGCTTTCCACCCCATCACTGCACTTCAAGTTCAATTCTGCCAACAGACCTCTATAAAAACAGTTTTCTCTTGATCGCATAATAAAAGTGAAAACATCACAACAACAACTACTGGAAGAAAACTAATATTAAAAACCTGTCGACCAAAAAGTGTCCAAAACTTGTTTTTTTAAAAAAGGCTGGATTTATTTGATCAAAATACTAGGGGTGTAACTAGGGTGACCAGACGTCCCGAAAAATTCAGGACAGTCCCGAAATCTAAGCTGTTGTCCCGAATCCCGAAACCGGCCTTAATTGTCCCGAAAATTATACTAAAGCAAAATCTTGATAAAACATTAAAAACTGTCCGTGGAAGTTGAGTCGTCCTGCAGCCAGTCCCCGCAAGTTGCCGCAGCCGCAATTTGACGCGCTATTCGCGTCTGGTGTGAACGCAGCATTAAAGAAGTGATTGATTGATTAGTCGCGTCACTGTGTGCAAAAAAATACTTCGACCGGGCCTTAATGTCTGATGTCGGGTTACACTTGAAGCAAAACATCTACACAATTATTTAGTTTTCCTATTTAATGACCGACAATTTAGTTGTAATAATAATTTTGGCATAAGGCTTATTAGCGTTAGGCTATACCCTGAAAGGTCTGATTTAGCCTGTGCACTGTTACAACAGTAACACATTTTTTTTTTCCACAATGACATTTGAGTTCATGATTTTAAAGTTTTTTTTTTTTTTTTTTTTTTTTTGCAGACTAAAGACTAATGTCAGACTGTTGATCTTTGAATACAAATATATGTTGATAACTGTTGATCGATCTTTGAATAGAAATATATGTTTGGTTCAGGTTTGAACCAAAGCCTATTTTGAACCAAAGCCTGACATATTGAACCAAAACCAACCCGCGCTCTCTCTCTCAGAAACCAGGCTGCCATTGGCCCTCTCTCTCTCTCTCTCTCTCTCTCTGGTTAATTCATAAAAAAAATGATTACAGCGCTACTTTATTTCACTTCAGAATTCTAGATATGAGCTGTAGATAAACGGGAGGGGGAAAAATCTGAACTATATATATTTTCCGTTTGACCAGCAAAACATTCATGAGTCATGATGACAGCTGTTATCTTATCTATTTATCCAACCCATTAAACTCAGTCTGTTGGTGCCATCTTTTGGTCATTCATCATATTGCATTGGTTTTCATTTCGTGTCCTCAAACAGAGCACTAATCTGTTTATTTTTAAGTTACACATTCTACACTGATTAAAAAATAAAATCAAATATGTTTTTTAATGGTACATTGTATATAGAAATAAATTATTTATAATTCAGATGAGAATAAAGTTAGTGTTAATTAAAATTAAAGCTCCAGTAGGTAACTTTTGAAAACATGTATTTGCTAAAACTGTCATTATGTCCTGACAGTAGAATATGAGACAGATAATCTGTGTAAAAATCAAGCTCCTCTGGCTCCTCCCAGTGGTCCTATTGCCATTTGCAAGAAATACACGCTCCCGGTCAGAAACAACCAATGAGAGCCGAGAGGAGTGTCTTAGCAGTGTCAGTCACACTCGTGTACGCGCTGATCACAACTCGTGTACGCGCTGATCACACCCCTCTCTTGCACAGCGCGAGCGCCGGAGCGCGAGCCGTCGTTCAAACTCAAGATTGCCGGCGTGCTGCAGCTGTGCTTATGACGGAGAAACAACCTAAACTGCCAATTCTCCAGTGACACCTGCTCATAAAACAAAGAGGTAAAAGGAAAAAGACTGATGACGATAAACAAGCGAAAAATAAAGAATTACACAGAGCCCATTGACTCGGTGTCAAAACTAACATGTAGATAAAATGTCACGCACTCTGCTAAGCAACAATTGAAACCTGCTAATTCACTGGCTTGTCATGTTGCTGAAATAATGTACTAGCACACCTTATCTAGCATTATATATCGCTAGAATAATTACTTACATACTGTAACGTTAGTTACCGTTATATTAACGTTATCTTACTAGCTATTTATAACTTATAGAAAGAGTGCAACGTTATAAAGTTACATGTAGGCTATTGGAAAATACATAATGATTTGAGGACCAAGTTTGTAGTCAAAGTATGGGCAGGCCATAGTCAATGTAAAGCATATTATTGACGTTTAGTCCCTATTAGTGAATGTGCCATATAACTTTTTATCCGCTGTTATCGGTGGCCCTGTTTACTAGCCTGCGCGTTCACGACAGGCTCCGCTGTGGAGGACGAGCTGTGGAGGGAGGGCTGTAGCGCAGCAGAGAGCAAGGGGGTGGGACCTGGAAGTTGTGCTTGTTCAAATTTTCAGGCTAAGTCAACGTTTTCTCAAGACTCCCTACTGCAGCTTTAAGGGAAAAAATATATACATTGATGTGAAATATAGCAAATTAATTTTTAAATTAATTCAGGTACAATTACCAAACATATCTCAAGGTATTTTTGTCATTTTGTTAATTTAATTAATAAACTAATTATATAATAATATTGTCAATGCACTAAACTGGTTCTATGCCTTTACTTTATTAATAAAACTTATTAAAAAAATACAAGGTTTAAGACATCTATTTTCCTTTAATCCACAGAGAGAGAGAGAGAGAGAGAGAGAGAGAGAGAGAGAGAGAGAGAGAGAGAGAGAGAGAGAGAGAGAGAGAGAGAGGGCCAATGGCAGCCTGGTTTCTGCTCTGTTAATGGCTAAGTTGTTTTCAGGCTCTGCTCCAATAGTAATAATTACATGAATTACTCAAATAATACACTAGGTGGTACAGCCTGAGACATGCATAATAAAAAAAGAAATTGTCTTCTGAATTTTTTTTTGCTTTTCCCTCCATTGTCCCGAACTCGTTCCGAACCGTGATGTCTGAACCGAGGTATGAACCGAACCGTATCAATGTCTTTAAATTGATTAATAGTGACAGCAATGCATCCTTGCTAAATAAAAGCATAATTTTCTTTCAAAAGTTTTCTTTTTTTTAATCATTTTGTGAAATGTTTTGATTGAAAGTGATTTGATTGCCACTTGGTTTTAAATTTTAATGATATAAATTAATGCATGTACAAATTTTGCCGTAGGTGTCTAAAATTACTTTATTCCTGAGGCCACTCTATATAAATCATATGAAATCTTAAGTCAGGAAATAAAAGTTTACATATCACAAGATCCACTGGCACCTCTAAAACAAAACTAGCCCTAAAAACCTGTCTTCTGCTCAGGGAGAGAAACACGGTGGCTGCTTTGCTTCTAGTTGTCATTCATGTCCGCACATTGAAATCTTTAGCGAAAATCAAATGAATTGAATAGCATCTAATAAACACCCCTTCAAAAAGTCAATTTCATCTGTTTTCCACAGTGCGGGTCTGTGCTGTCTGTAAAATCCTTTTCAACCCTGTCACTGCATCCGTTTACTGCATCTTAAGCATGTTTCTGCCTAAAAAAAAGTTTAAACATCAAAACTATCAAACTAATTAAATTGCACCTCAAAGCCACCTCACATAAAAACTGATTTTCAGATGTATTTTTGCCCTGTTACTTCATCTGTTTACCTGTTTATTCATGCGAAAATCCATCACAAAGCATCTTTAAAAACAGACAGTTTTCTTAAAAATCAAGCATGACAGCTATCAGCGACACTAAAAGAAGAAGTCATTTAAAAACCTTCCTCCATCTGCTCAGGGCGAGAGAAACAGAGGACTATTTGTCTAGTTGGTTTCTGGTTGTTATCTCCACATGCTGGAATCTTTCGTAAAATCTCATGAATTTAAGCATCAAGTCATTTTTAGTGGTGCTTTCCACTGTGTGGCTCTCTGGTGGTCCGTACGATCTTTTTCAACCCTGTTCCTGTGTCCATTTACTGTCATTCAAGCATTAGTCTGACGTAGCCAGAGTGACGGCAGAAGGTCTAGACTCTATGGCAGCTTTCATTGGCCAAGGTTTGACTGACATGTAACGCAACCAATCACAGTTCGTTTTGTTCAGAGTCATGTTTAGGGGCTTGAAAATATAAATCCGATGTCTCTACAATAACGGACCGGCGTGTAAAACTTGGATATATTTTAAAGAGTCTATCCCCTGAACTTTACATACTTCACATACTTTTGAAAATCCTGTGTTTAGTTGATCCTGATCAGCGCTCATTGTCTGATTTGTAAACACGACGGGTTTCGTTTTCCATGAGGGGGTTTGGCATCACGGCGGCTTTGTTTCCAGGCGGACCGCTAACGAACGCGACACGCACGTCTCCTGGACGTCCTGTAGAATTGTCATCAGGTATATTGTCATCACCAACCAGATGATGACTTTGAAACTCCTGAAGTGTTTCTTTTTTGTGTGCCATATGCAACGTTTAACCAACGGTCCGTGGGCGTGAAGTCTCAGGATGAGACTATTCAAGCATATACCACCATAAAAACTTGTTTTATTAAGTAACTCTTTGCGTATCAAGACAGCTATCAGCGGCACTTACAGAAAACGAATCGTGAAAAGCCATCATGTGCTTGAGGAGAAAGGCTTCTAGTTGCCATTCACCTCAGCACACTGCCAGCTTTATTATAATCAAATGAATACAATAGCATCTCATAAATACCCCACTTAAAAAGTCATTTTCTCCAGCTGCAACGTGTTTCGCTGTCCGTCGCGGTGAGGCGTGAACGAGCAACATGTTTAATTCAGATGCAAAGCAATTTGCAGGCATCTCGTTCCCTCACACACTTTGCGAGGACACAAGCCTCTTAAGGTCTTCTGCCAATGGGATTTACACACACTAACCCACACACTTGAGCAAGAATTTTTTTAAGCAAGGATTCACACACACAGAGAGAGAAAAATCCTAGCAGAGGACACACACCTCCCACTTATGACCTGGAGTTTCATTTACTGAGCGCGAGAGTCATTTCTCCATATTTATCCCGATAAATCGTGTAGCATTTATTACCGTTACGCTCACCAGCACTCTATTACAGCAAGGTCCAGATTCAGCTCTAGCGGGAGATCGGTGCGGCGATAGAGAAAGTTATTACAAAGATTTCAGGCGTGGAGGAGGCCAACCCCCGGCGTGGACGGTTACGCCATCGGGAAAGAGCCCAGGGGATTAGAGAGATCTGCGCAAACACAAGGTCGACGATCTGGGCAGGAGACAAATAAGAGGAACTCACAGCGAGAGGACAGCAACGCAAAAGCCATGCATCATTCTTCACGATTAGCATTCGAGGCACACAGCGGTACACTAATGGTTCGAAAATATACTACCGCTGTCTTCGCTTTGAAAGGTCGGCAGTTGACCCCTACATGGAGAATATTGAGAGGAGGGAGGGTTAGCATTACCAATGACATATTAACTTGACCACATCCTACATACTACTGTACATATAATAAGGGTGCTGCACCATTCAGAATTGAAATAAGAATGGCTTTTAAATCCCAATGTTAAATCTGTTCCTGAATTTGAACTGAGGTTGCAAACAGAATGCAGAGTTGGAATTTGAATGTCAGGGAGTAGAATTAAGTCGAGACAAATTTTGAATGTCGGCTTGACAGTTTTTTTTAAAGCCTTGAAATGTGAAGGTTTAGGAGATTGACAGACAGATGGATAGAGTGAAGGATAGACGGAAAGACAGACAGACAGAAAGACAGACATACAGAAAGACAGACAGACAGAAAGAATGATGGAAAGACGAAAAGACAGACAGACGGAAAAGACAGACTAGAAAGACGAAAAGACAGAAAGACAGACGGAAAGACAGATAGAAAGACAGACAGACGGAAAGACAGACAGACAGATAGAAAGACGGACGAAAAGACAGACGGAAAGACAGACAGACAGATAGAAAGACGGACGAAAAGACAGATGGAAAGACAGACAGACAGAAAGAAGAACGGAAAGACAGACAGATAGAAAGACGAAAAGACACACAGACAGACAAATGGAAAGACAGACAGACAGACAGACGGAAATACAGACATACAGAAAGACAGACAGACAGAAAGAATGATGGAAAGACGAAAAGACAGACAGACAGACAGACGGAAAGACAGATGGAAAGACAGATGGAAAGACAGATGGGAAGACAGAAAGATAGACGAAAAGACAAAGACAGACAGACAGACAGACGGAAGGACAGACAGACAGACAGACGGAAGGACAGACAGACAGACAGAAAGACAGACAGACGGAAAGACAGGTGGATATGACATACAGAATAGTAGACAGTACATTTAGTAAAAATATTAAGAAGCCATTGTTTGTTTGTTTTTACCTTTATTTTACCAGGAAATAGTCCCATTGAGATTCAGAATCTCTTTTTCAAGGGAGTCCTGGCCAAGACAGCAGAATAATAGTTCCATATTAAAATACACATATACGAACATTAACAAAAACAAACAAGAAAAAAAGTACATTTTGGCAATTTAACATACTCTCAACATAATCACCAGCCGCTCTCAGTAACAGCACATGTGCAACTAGTACTCAAATAGTCCTTTATCCTCATTTTAAATTGTGTCATTGTCGGTAAGTAGTCAAATTTTAGCTGATTTTGCAATTTATACCAGGGAAACGGTGCAAAAACTTTAAAGGCACTTTCACCGAAGACAGTTCGCGTTCGTGGGATTTCATACATGGTTTGCCTATATGATCTAAGATTACATTTCCTGGTAGTGACTTTAATAGTAAAAAGAGAGCATAAGTAAGAAGGCAATTTACCAACTATGGCCTTAAAATATACCAGTGCTCCAGCCTGCGATTGTGCAGAGATGGCCAACCAACACTCATACAAGCAACAATGATGAGTACGGAAACTGGAGTTAGTTTCCGTTTAGTTTTACATAAATGAAATAAGTAAATCAATTCAGTTTTGATTTAGAAAGAGCATCTGCACTAAAGGACTATAACACTGGTGAATTCCCACAGAGGGGCGTCAGCAGTGTCAGGATCCTCCGTCTCTCCACAGGTCTAAAGCTCATCCTGTAGGCCTGACCAGTTAAAAGGGTTCACGGCCTCCACGTAATCCTCAGCACAAGCAGGTTCAGTTCAACACGGTCTCTGTTTCACTCCGATAGTGGAGGAGATGAGTAGGTGATCACGGTGTGTGTGTGTGTGTGTTTGTGTGTGTGCGTGCGGAATTCAAGCTGAGGGAATTCAATCTCCCTCGCAGGCACGAGCGGACAGGCGGGCAGATAGAACAGCGGCATCCCAGAATAACCCCGGAGGTATCCATGAATGAAATGACAGGATTACACAAGCATTCGAAATCCCGCTGAGATCCCAGATAATGCTGTTTACCACCGCGTGTCACACCCGTGGCGGGGGGAGGAGTCAAACTGTTCGGCTAATGAAAATATGGAAGAGCTTTTCAGAGTCGCCAAGCAGAAAATTCAAACCCGCGGGTCAAACGCGCCAGCGCGAGAGAGTCCGACACCGCGGTTTATTAATGCGCTGCTTTCCTCTGGAAACATGCTAAATGAAGCCGCCCTCTGATGCTTTACAAACACCAATAATGTGGTGTCGACACTAGGCCCGATCGCTGACAGTAATTTGCGCTCAGGCAGTGGGACTCTTGTGCTGAGAATGAGACATCGTCGTCAGACCATAATTACTGAAAAATGGCAGTTACAGAAACCCTTCATTTAATGCTATATTCGAACACAGGCAAAAACAAAAACATATGTGAGACAGCGAAGCCAAGAAACATCTGAAGAGAAGACAAAATCTGTGTGGGTGCTTTTACATCAGTTTGCCAACAAACCGAAGCCATTGTGGCTCTATATTTATTCTTACCGTTTTACTAAGATGTTTTTGTTGTTGTTTTGGACAACACACTTGCACTGACAAAAAAGCACCATGTGTTATTAGCACTATTGGAAGTACCATATACCATTCAGTAACCATAAAGTATAACCTTGTGTCCTGTGGCAGTACCATGGAACAATAATGGTATTGGATGGCAATACTACTAAATTCACGTACCATGGTATTCTTGGAAGTACCATGGTAAAGCCATCTCCAAAATACCATAGAAGTACTTCGTTTTTTTTGTAAGTGAGACAATATTTTGGCTTACCATTAAATACATATGTAAATCCTACTGTATGTTAATCATACTGTACTATAGTATTACCATTGGATCACTGTGCCATAGTACCGCTAGAGTATTGTTTTGTAAGTGTGGACACCACAGTGTAAATCTCCACTGACACCAAGAAAGGCCCTCAAATTCCTGTTTTTACAAAAAGGAACAAATCAGAAGTCAAACTGAACAGGAAGTTGAGGGAATGTCTTTGTGTTAAAGGTTTGTTTATAGGGAAAGTAACACCAAGACGTTGGTTTGTTGACAAATACACAGTTTGATGACTTTTGATTGGTCGACTTTGAGAAGGGGATAATTTAGCATTTTTTTCTAAAACATAATTTCCTGAAAGGCGGCAAAACACCATCACTGACATCCCAAAAAATCCCTATACTTTCTTTAGAGTTGGACTTCCAATCTGTTCTCATCAAGAAGTGATAGTAACAGATTTTCTACATTTTAGCATTGCACGAATGCAGTCACTGAGTCTTTACTAGAAGGACAAACTGTAGAGGGAGTCTATCATGTTATTAGCAGTGTGTGAATATGTGTGCTAACATTTTCATTGTCAAACCAAGTGCTTATTTGAAAAGCTTGTTCTGTAGGGTCAATCTCCAGAAAGGATTTCTGTTAGCAGAGATTCATCCGGGGAAAAAAAATTCATATGAAGTCTCCAAAAGACTTCAGTTTGTTGACAACGAAAGGCTAACCCACATTCACACACTGCTGAAATTGTGGAAAAATGTTAATCCATCACTTCCTGTCAACCAACAGGAAGTCTTCAAACTGGAAGTTGTTGTATAGGTTATCTTTCTAGTAAAGACTCAAAAAGACTAGTTTGTTGACAAAGAGTTGTTAACAATGACATTGGCGCAATGCTAAAATGTAGAAAACATGCAAAATGATCAGCAACAAACTGGAAGTCATCAAACTAGGGCAAATCTCCACTGACTTCAGGAATGCCCCTCAACTTCCTGTTCATCCTGATGACTTCCGATTGGTCCCGTTAGGAAGTGGTGATAGTATAGTATTTTTCCTGTTTGAAATTATCGTGTTTACATGTGCCAGGTACTCAACGACTGTATTTGCATTCTCCCTGGCTATGCTACTGTATATATATATATATATATATATATATATATATATATATATATATATATATATATATATATATATATATATATATATATATTTATATATTTATGTCATAAGTGCTCTATTGCCGACAGGCTGCATTCAGGCATAGAGGTAATAACAGCCTCTCATATCAGCAACTGGAGAAATGTAGTCATGTAAGCGCCCAGACAGCGTCTGCAGTGAACAGACTCGTCATTCAGAGAGAACCAGAACCCGCAGTGAAAACAGAACCTGGTCCTGATCCAGAGGGACTTTATATTCACTCCAGCTGCAGATGTTTTCCATCACAAACTCTAGCCGAGAGAGAGAGAGAGAGAGAGAGAGAGAGAGAGAGAGAGAGAGAGAGAGAGAGAGAGAGAGAGAGAGAGAGAGAGAGAGAGCACGACTTAAACCTAGTGCACACTACAAGACCCTTTCATGACATGAAATCAATCAATGATCCCTATACTTCCATAATACATGATCCTGGTTTTATTGTTAATGATTTGTTG
>CM060615.1:15868225-16143225 GCA_030578255.1 Tiaroga cobitis
ACAGCCCAGTGTTCATTTCTACACACAAACACAGCACGCCACGGTACAGGGCTCGCACAAATGAAATCGACGCATGTCAATTGTGCATTAAATGTAGTAAATGTGCCCACAACCCAGTGCCCACAAACACTACCACGGTTTCTGTAAAACGAAACCAACACAAGTCTTCCTAGCCTCCTAGGAAATCGACGGTGTTTCAGTCTCGCCGTGGCCAGACTTCCACTGAAATTTTCGCTCGTTCAGTTCCAGAAAATGTGACTGTTCCAGTGTATTTTGCAGTAAGCAAGCCAGTACCATGCCCGCTTGCCTGCACACAAATGCTGTTCCCACGGCGACCCAGATAAATCACATAAATGGTGTATTTTCTGGTATTCCGGCCACAGCCGATGGTGTTATGAGTGTATTGAAAATGCCTACAACCCAGGGCTCATTTCTACACACAAACACAGCCCGCAAAAATGCAGGGCTCGCACAAACAAAATCGCCTCATGTCGATTGTGCACTAAATGTAGTGAATGTGCCTACGTCTCAGTGCCCACGAACACTACACACCACATGTCCCACGGGTTCTGTGAAAACGAAACCAACACACATTCAGTCAGCTCAGGCCGACGGTGTTTTTCAGTGCAGTAAATGTGCCCGCTGTCCTGCGCCCACATTCACTCACAGACATGTTAAGCCCCACGGGGCTCGCCCCGCTCTCTCTCCCTCAGCAGACTGCTATAAGGGTTTTGAGCGCGGCCAGGCTGCCCGCCGCGATCGGCGCGCCCCCCGCCTCACACACACTGTAAACACAGTGTCTGCGTTACAGCACGCCGGAGCTCTCTTGCCGTCACTATGTCTCGGCCAGAGCCCAGATCTCATTCTACCCCTAGCTATTCACGCGAAAGTGTGGACACAGCTTCCTGGGGTATCAGAATGGGTGCTGAACACTATAAATAGAGGCTATTTGCTACAGTTCACTCGACGTCCCCGCCGTTATACGGCGCACGTCGAGATGACGGTGGAAAACGAAGTATCTCATCTACTTCGAGCCGAGATAGCGAAACTACTGAGCAAAGGTGCTATAGAACCTTTATCTCAAGCTCAGAGCAAAGGGGGCCTACACAGCAGATATTTTCTGGTACCGAAAAAAGATGGAGGTCACAGACCCATTTTAGATCTGCGACAGCTGAACAGAGCGCTTGTGAAGCGCCAGTTCAGAATGCTTACGACCAGGAAAATCCTTGCGCAAGTGCGCCACGGGGACTGGTTTATGTCAATAGATCTGAAAGACGCCTATTTCCAAATACAAATGGCGTCCCATCACAGGCGATTCTTGAGATTCGCTTTCGAGGGCCAGGCATATCAATACACAGTCCTGCCGTTCGGCCTGTCCCTAGCACCTCGTACATTTACGAAGTGCATGGACACGGCGCTCGCACCCCTGAGACTTCAGGGCATGCGAGTCCTGAACTACTTGGACGATTGGCTGATTCTAGCTCAATCACGATCGGAGCTCATAAAACACAGGGCCGCATTACTCGAGCACCTCGAGGAGCTGGGCTTCACAGTCAATTGGGCGAAGAGCTCACTGTCTCACAGTCAGAAAATTTCCTTTCTGGGAACCGTGTTGGACTCGCTGTCCATGACAGCACGCCTGTCACCAGAGCGCGGGCTAAATATTCAGCGCGGCGTGAAATCCTAGCTGGGCTGTGGTCAGAACGGGAAAAGCTCCTTCACATAAACTGCTTGGAGATGATAGCAGTCGACAAAGCGCTACGGCGTTTTTGTCCCCAGGTAACAGGCCACCACGTCTTGGTCCGGTCGGACAACATGTCAGTGGTGGCATACATAAATCGCCAGGGCGGCGTCAGGTCACGAAACCTTCACAGGCTGACGGAACGCCTCCTGGTCTGGGCTCAGCACAACCTGCTCTCACTGAGAGCAGCGCACGTGCCTGGTCACCTGAATGTGGGACCAGACAGACTGTCCAGGAACAATGTTCCAGCAGGGGAATGGTCGCTGCACCCGCAGACGGTCCAGCTGCTGTGGAAAACGTTCGGCAGAGCACAGGTGGACCTATTCGCGTCCCACGAAAACGCTCATTGCCCAGAGTTTTTCTCGAAAAGCAAGGACGCGCTGGCTCATGTTTGGCCCCGCTGCCCCCTATATGCTTTTCCTCCCGTCTCGCTCCTGCCTCAGGTGTTGGAACGAATCAGGGAGAACGGATGCCCAGTGCTGCTCGTAGCTCCGCTCTGGACAAACCAGACGTGGTTCCCTCCCCTGATGCAGCTGACCAGCACTGCCCCATGGCCTGTACCATTGAGGAGAGACCTCCTCTCTCAGGCGGAGGGCTCGATTTGGCACCCTCGCCCGGGGTTGTGGTCCCTGCACGCATGGGCCATCGACGGGTACCCGCTAGCCTCCCAGAAGGAGTGTTAAACACGATTGCGCAGGCTAGAGCTCCGTCTACCAGGCGGCTCTACTCCTCGAAATGGTCTGTTTTCTCTGCATGGTGTCAAGGCCAGAGCTTTTCACCTGTGGAATGCGGGGTTTCGGAAGTGCTTTCCTTCCTTCAAGAGCTACTGGATAAGGGCAGGACCCCATCCACGCTCAAAGTATATGTGGCGGCCATAGCAACGTTTGCAAAACAGGTGCCTGGCCAGCCGCTGGGGAAAAACGACTTAGTCGTAAGTTTCCTTAGAGGAGCTCGGAGGCTGAACCCTCCCAGGCCCCCTTCAGTCCCGACGTGGGACCTTTCCACGGTCCTGGAGGCCATGAAAGGCGCCCCGTTCGAACCAATCCAGCTGGTGGACATGAAACACCTGTCGTTCAAAACAGTGTTTCTCATGGCTCTCGCTTCAGTGAAGCGCATAGGGGACTTACAGGCGCTTTCAGTAACCGTGTCGTGTATGGAGTTTGGGCCTAATGACTCGAAGGTCATTCTCAAACCAAAGCACGGGTATGTCCCGAAATCCCTCAATACACCGTTCAGGGCCCAGGTAATTTCCCTGTCCGCCCTTCCGGTTCTCAGTGAGGAGGAGGATGCGAGTCTCCTTTGCCCCGTCAGGGCATTGAGAGCTTATGTGTCACGCTCGTCTGTTTTCAGACAGACGGAGCAGCTTTTTGTTTTGTTTGGCGGGCGTTCCAAGGGACTCGCCGCCTCAAAACAGAGCCTATCCAGATGGATAGTGGATGCCATTGCGCTCGCTTACTCTGCGAAGGGCTTACAGTGCCCCTTGGGTGTCAGGGCGCACTCCACAAGAGGCGTGGCCTCTTCATGGGCATGGTCAAGCGGGGTTTCCCTGCAAGATATCTGTACGGCCGCGGGCTGGGCCTCGCCGTCTACATTTATAAAATACTATAACCTGGAGGTACCCGCCTTACAAGCTAAGCTTTTGGCGGTCTAAAATTCAGTGCTATCTGCCCCGCTGTGCGGCCCAGATGCTGAGTTTACTGCAGCCCCATGAGTGTTGACACATGTATGGCCACCCAGATCAGGCTGAAAGCTTTCACCCTGGCTGCGCGTTTTATTGTCATATAATAGCCCCGCTGGGTGCTTTTTTATAGGGAATGACGCTTCCAGCCTCTCTTCCTCCACTCTATGTGAGTTTATGGTGATTATGCACTACATGAGCCCTGGGCTTCGGCCCCCGGGACTTTGGTGTTGGATCCCTGTACGCACGGCGTGTTGCATTGTGTTCCCCTAGCGTAAGCTATTACGCAGTACGAGAGATACTCTCGTAAGAGAACGTACTCGATTACTAACGTAACCTCGGTTCTCTCTAGAGAGGGAACGAGTACTGCGTATCTTGCCGTGCTTGGAATACGCTCTGGTTCGCTTCAGTGATAAAAACCAGCTTGTATCAGCCTAACGAGCATATTTATAGGGTGAGACCACGCCCCTTCTGGCGGGACGTGACGATATGGGCGCGAATTGCCCCCATTGGTCATTACGTCACGCAGGGTCTCTCTCGATAGGCTGCTGCATTTGCTGCAGAGCAACCAATAGGCGCGCGAGCTGTTTCGCCTATGTTTGCTTGCTGCTGCAAAGCGTTTTACATTAATAAAAAATTAAGGATAATTTTTGGCTTCAATATCTCGCGGAAAAGAGTTTTTCCCCTAGCGTAAGCTATTACGCAGTACTCGTTCCCTCTCTAGAGAGAACCGAGGTTACGTTAGTAACCGAGTACGTTTTACACATTAAAATATTTTCAACGTCCCCGTATTACACGTGTGGACGAACATCTTTATTTATATTTATTCCCTATGTATTTGTGAGGTACTCATTACATTATATTAGTGTTTAAAGACCCCCTGTGGTGAAAATCAAGTTTTTAATGTTGTTTATATGTCTATGTGGAGATTTTAATATGCTTAAAGCTATACTGTGTAATTTTTAAGTTGATTCTTAGCAGAAAACACTTTGTTCTTTCAAAATTATATGTGTATATTGTTCTTTCTCATTCATGTGTAATTCCTTCCACCAACTAATCAAGTATTCTCGTAAGCGTAGAATCTGCCATTCAGAAAACATACGAGCGAGTCGCTCGAATCGCGGCAGCCATGTTGCGCCTCCATCTTGAAAATACATTAGCCAAAGAGGGACATACCTGGAAATTCAAGCTTCGCCTTTCGCGCTTTTACAGTCAGTGGCACTATGACGAATGCGAGGGGGAGATTACTCGCGACTGCCAGCAGATTTGAAAGCCTGTTGAAGAAGGAGGATCACGCCTATTCTCGAGGACATGTAACAGAGTTGCCAAGGAAGCGAAAGAGAGAATTAAAACGACAACACGAGTCACGACAGGCATATCAACAAGACCAAAGTCAATATTGGAGTGGCTTTTCCAAGATGGAAACAGCTCATGAGCTCATGAGGAGCAAGGATTTTAAAAGGAGCAAGGATTTTAAAAGTTGCCTGCTTTCTTCAGGTAAAGATTGCGTTACACTATTAGAGATCCAGTCCGTAACTTTTTTTGGGTTAAAAATGATCCAAAATAAATTTTTTTGCAAGTACATGACCAGCCAGTGTTCAAAACTATCTGCTTGCCTTAGCTCGATTCAAAACGGTAAGCTTGTAATAATGTTTTTAATTCCAGTGGTACTGGTGGATTTCCGTGGGAAATTCGAGCATGTCTTTGCGTCATTACGTCACATCTGTACACATGAAGGAGTCTCGGCTAGTAGGCTATATTGACTCATTATGTCACATCTGTACACATAAAGAAGGAGTCTCAGCTAGTAGGCTATATTGCGTGTGAGGATGTTGGAGGTGGAGATTTATAGCCTTTTCTCACAGCACTTGATATAATTAAACTTATCAATTTGTTGGCGGATCCAGAAAGGTTCAGATGGTTACTTACTTGTTCAGATGACATTTTAGGTTGAAAATTATTATGTTGGTCATACTTCCAAAAAGTAGAATCTGTGATTCCGAATGCCAGTATCCACACCGGTGCGGGGACTGAGAGCTGCACACTCTCCTTAAAACATTGGGTTCATCCGCACTATGCCATGTCGAGGTACAACTCACGTAAAGTTGATAATCCCACGAATGACTGCAATTGCAGATTTCGGACAGAGATGGCGACAAAGAGGAAAAACTGCAGACTGCAGCTTTAATCTCGTACAATATATAATAATAATAATAAATAATAATTCATTACATTTATATAGCGCTTTTCTCGGCACTCAAAGCGATTTACATGGAAGGGGGATCTCCTCAACCACCACCAATGTGCAGCATCCACCTGGATGATGCGACGGCAGCCATAGTGCGCCAGAACACCCACCACACACCAACTTACTGGTGGAGAGGAGACAGAGTGATGACGCCAATTGGTATATGGACAGAGGCCACTGGGCAAATTAGGCCAGCACGCCAGGGTTACACCCCTACTCTATCGAAAGACATCCTGGGATTTTTTGTGACAGACAAAACAATAATAATGACACAAGGTAAAAACATTGTTACTGTGTGTGTTTTAAAATTACTGTCGGATTCAGTCTGCACTGCATTATCTTCCCAGACAGCAACATAGTGTCGGCCCAATCCGGGCCACATCTGGTACATGTGGATTCCACGTGTAACAGAAGTGGGCCGGATCTGGGCAACACTACGTTGCTGTCTGGGATTTATTTTCAGTCTATGGAAAGCCTGTTGAACGGAGTCTTGTTTAAAAGTGAATCTGCAGTAAAATAAAAGCAAACAACTGAACAGTGTCTTACTGATACAATCTTGAACTTTGTTAAAAAAATAAAGTTCATCCATGCTTTCTTAATGTTAGGATCACAAGGAAGGTAATGCAAATAAGGCAATGTTGTTTCACAACTTGGCACTGCATTTTGTAATCCTCAGAGGCATCTATCATATTGTTGCTCGAGTAATTCTGTGTTTGCGTCTCTCTCTCGTATTGGACTAACGACGAAGCTTTGAGTTCTGAAACTAACCAGTGAGACCCGCCAGTTTGTCATTGTTGCCAAAAATGACTTTGGAAGATCGGAGCCTGACCTGTGCCTTGGATAAGCTTTTTTTCCAAAAAAGGATTACTTTTACTCATATGCTGTTGGGAAGATGGAGCGGCACAGTAAAAATTCCTTCTGTTCTGTTCGAGTCCCCATCGATATTTCGTTTTTTGGATGATCAGATCTACATTAATACAAGATACAAAGTTATGAAGAGATTGAAATGATGTAAAGGGTTATCTGCCTAATGACATTGGGGGGTAAAATAACTTTTTTTGCAGTTTGAGTTTTGTGAATTTTCTTGTCAATGTTTAATGAATAATGAATGTGCTGAACTCATAGTTTATTTTATTGTTATTTATTGTCTAAACTAATTTTGTGTCAAAACAGCACATTTTTTTGTGTACGGTTTTCGGTGCTTATTTAAACAGCAGGCGACAACAGCACATGATGTGTTATTATGACACATTTATGTGTTAATCTTCCTGACACATTCACTGTTGAGGACAGTTCGAGTCAGTTCAACACATTCTTTCTAAGAGTGTAAAATAAGCTGAAAGTGTCAAATTATAAGTGGGTAAACCTGATAGTGATTGTTCTTGTTCAAATCCATGATTGTAGATGCCTTTAGGCATCTTTTTCTAATGACAGCAATTAAAAAATGTTACCGTGTGTTCTTACAAGTTTTTCAGTATATTCATTCATACATTTTTAATATCATAGTTAGATGTTTTACCAGTGGCCAATTTTGTGTTGAGAGATCTTAAAAGCATGAAATGGACCTCTATGCTGCCTGTCATGTCAAGACTTGTTAATTATGGGATGAGCTAATCATATTTTTTTATTATTATTACTGCATCTGCAGGATGATTGATCACAGCCCAATTGATAGTCTCAAAGTTGTGTTGTGGGGTTCTGTGTTGTTAACCGAGCAAACACGATATGCTAACCATGTACTGAAGTGTTTACAAAGCTTGTTTGATAATCTGATATTATGGTGCCCTCTGCTGGAGACTCTTTAGAATAAACTATTTGAATTAACTAGAACCGTATGAGAATATAGTGCCATGTAGATTCCACTCTTCTACAGAATGGCTTTATGTTAAAGTTACTTTTTACCATGTTGACTCAAAGCAGCTAGTCTAACATCTTTCAACAGCAATAGCCCAACCTGAGGCTGCCATTGCTTAAGTGGTAAGTCAGATGTCTAAATAAAATAATTACAGAATGTTGATTTTACTCACCTTTCTTTCATTCTTTCTTTCTTTAGTGAAACACAAAAAAAAGTTAGGCAGCGTTACAAGCGCAGTGATTTAAACGCAAAGCACCATTAAAAAAAAGGATCACAAAAGTAGTCTCAATAGCTGCAAATGGTGTTTAATGTTCCAAGTCTTCTGAAGCCAAATTAATGATTTGTGAGAGGGATAGCCTCGTTATTCGTCGATAATTGTGTCGCATATCGTTGCCTCTACTTGATATCATTCCATGGAAAAATGGCGCCTTTCGTTTTCGCAGGTCACGTGACCGCGTGTTATATTTCATTCAGTTTAATGACACTGTGTTCGAAATGGCCTCCTAGGCTAATTCACTATTGCCATTTGAAAGAGTTGATGAGTGAGTGAATTCGGACACTGGGTGCGCCGGAAGGGCTATTGATTTGGCATAGTTTTTGCTTGCTGTTTAAAAATAATAATTTCAAACGTAGTAAACTGGCAGCTCGTAGTAGCCTAGTAATGAAAATATTTATCTAAAACTCTGCCATGGAAACTAGCATAAACCTAATTAATCAATTTAATAACTTATAATAACTTAATTTATAGGCTAGGCCTACCTGTAGGCTATAATATTATGCTGGACCAGCGCAGTTTGGAAAATGGATGGATGATTTGATTCAGCTGCAGGCGCAATCTCCCGGCAAAACGAGGGAATTCATTCAGCTTGCGACTCTCAC
Source organism: Tiaroga cobitis (assembly GCA_030578255.1). NCBI lineage: Eukaryota > Metazoa > Chordata > Actinopteri > Cypriniformes > Leuciscidae > Tiaroga > Tiaroga cobitis. The sequence goes on from CM060615.1 coordinate 15,876,627, forward strand.
GGTGCATTATGGGTATTCTCGAGTCTAGCCGTTGAGCGTACGGTTGTACACTCGTTATTGCAGTGCATTGTGGGATTGAATGAGTGCACTCGCTATGGTTTCGGACACCACAACAAATGTCTGTCCCCTATTTAACGATAAGGGGTGATTTTGGACATAGCCACGGAGTTACTGTGTCCAAAATCGGGCACTCATATTCTTGGTTAATCTTTCCTATAGTATACGGGATGTACTATATAGGAAGAAGGGAATGGCTTAGCAAATTTGAGCACGGACATAATTGCAGGGCTACAGGGGTATGTATTTAAATCAAATAATGATAATTATGATGATTTTACTTTGTAACCATAAAAACGCACTTTGTCAGATTGGTTGTTTCTTGTTTAATGTGTTATCTCAAATTTAAATTTAGCAAATAATAATGGGCTATAAAATAACATCTTACAAACACGGGGCAAAACCTAAAAATAACCTGCAGGAACATTCTGGGAAGGTTCTCTTAAGGTTATACAATAAATAACCTGCAGGGAACGTTCTGAGAATGGTCTCTTAAGGTTATAAAATAAATAACCTGCAGGGAACGTTCTAAGAAGGTTTTCTTAAGGTTATAAAAATAAAACCTAAAAACAACCTGCAGGGAACATTCTGGGAAGGTTCTCTTTAGATTATAAAATAAATAGCTTGCATGGAATGTTTAAAGGCTCTCTTTAGGTTATAGAATGAATAACCTGCTGGGAACATTCTGGTATGCTTCTCTTGGTATCAAAAATGAACCTACAGAGAACGTTCGACATTCTTATTTGGTTCCCAAAAAAATAACCAAATGGGAAACATATGGGAACGTTAGGGGGATGTTCTGTATTTGCTGGTGTAACGGACGTAGGCCAGTAAGAGGCGCTGACCACAAGAGAAGCTAGCGAGTAGGGCCGGTCTTTAGCGTCCTTGTTAGCGTGCAAGCCTCCCACGCCAGAGACCCCGGTTTGAATTTAAATAGTTTTTTGTAGCTTGTGTGTGTCTGTACAAAAATATACTTCACATCTTCAGTGAATCAATCGCTTGTATCATTATTCTTTATCTTCATTTATACAATTAACCTGCGTTTGACTGTATACAGACAACATCTTATATGCATATTTTTGCCTCTAAATATAGTTAAGATCCAAGGAAATGTCACTTAATTGTCCCCATAGAAATTAATCCATGGCTGGTAACCAGGGCTTCCTCCATGGATGAGCGGTCCCTACCTTGCCTACCGTTTCCACCTGCCTTAGTTATTGCCGCATCTCTGTTGTATATGAACCTGAGAAGCTGTGTCATGCCTTAGTGGCACAGTGGCAGTAGTGTCTGGAAGGTCTGGTTTAAAATGATAAAGAACTGAAATGGCATTTAACAAACATAGGACTCTAAAAAGAATTTCCATTTTTTCACTGAGTACAACACTTTCTCTCTATCTGCTGAACTATTTAATGAAGAATTATCCTTCTAATGGGAAACTGGACTTGAATCACTTACTAAAGCAGAATGATGGAGAACTACAGGCTTGTTCTGCTATTATCCAAGGAGACATGGAAGGAGTGGACAAGGACATTTTCAGGAATCTCCTGGCCTCTAAAAAAAAGAAATTCCTGCTACCCGAGTCATTCTATCTCAACGCAACCAAGGATTGTCCATCCTACATCCGAGAGAGAGGGTTTCTGACGCTTTCTCTCAGTAAAGAGGAGAGAGATTTCCCCATTGCTTACTCCATGGTGATCCATGAGAAGATTGAGATGTTTGAAAGGCTCTTAAGAGCCATTTACACTCCTGACAATGTGTACTGTGTTCATGTGGACCAGAGGTCTCCTGAGGTCTTTAAAGAAGCAGTTAGGGCCATTGTGTCCTGCCTGACCAACGTGTTTTTGGCCAGCAAACTGGAGAATGTGATCTACGCCTCCTGGTCTAGAGTTCAAGCGGACATCAACTGCATGCAGGATCTGCTCAAGTCACCCGTCCAGTGGAGGTATCTGCTCAACACCTGTGGGACTGATTTCCCCATTAAAACCAATGCTGAAATGGTTCAGACTCTAAAACAACTGAACGGAATGAACAGTTTGGAGTCCGAGGCTGTAGAGTCTAAAAAGGTGCGCTGGGAGTATCATCACAATGTTACGAACGGTGTGATTCGGACCGATGTTAGAAAGTCACCCCCGCCAATTCAGAGCCCTATGTTCTCAGGAAATGCTTACTTTGTGGTTTCAAGAGAGTTTGTGGATCACATCTTTAAAAGCAAAGAGACTCAAGATTTCATGGAATGGGAAAAAGACACATACAGTCCAGATGAGCACATGTGGGCTACGTTACAGCGGATGCCTTCAGTACCAGGATCAAACCCTCCAAACAGAAAGTACGACCAATCGGACATGAACGCAATTGCTCGTCTAGTGAAGTGGAGCCACCATGAAGGAGATCTAAAGAGTGGGGCTCCTTACCCACCATGCACTGGGACGCACAGACGGGCAGTGTGCATTTATGGAGCTGGGGACTTGAAATGGATTGTGAAGCAACACCATCTTTTGGCAAACAAGTTTGATCCAGAAGTAGATGATGTGGCGATCAAATGTATGGAGGCATTTTTAAGGTACAAAGCTATTTATGGTCGATCACTACTAACAGTTGAAAAATCTGGCATTATTTTATGATGGCAGTAGTGATGTGTTCTAAAACTGTCCATCCATTTTTCAAAATATTGTCAATATGATTTTATATTTATTTAATTGAATAGAAATGATGTAAGAAAATATCATGAACTTTTATTATTTAGTTTTTAAACTTTTTAAGACAGGATACAAATTGATCTATACTACTACCACTAATCTATTATATATTTTTTTATATTATATAAAATTGTCTAAATTTGTGTCATTCTATCCTGGGTTGAAAATCTCTGGGTTGAATCTTTGACTTATAAAGTCAGTACTGTGCAATATTAAGGACAAGCAAATACAATTTCCAATTTTCTTTTTTTTTTTTTTGTTCTAAAGGAGCTCATATTAGCAGTACAGTAAATAAATAAAAAAAAACACTTCATCATGTTCTGTTCTCTGTGAGGGAAATGCTAACACAATAATGAAGAACTATTGCAGTGTTGTATATTCACAATGACAATGCAATTTTTGTGTGGAAGTTTACTTGCAAGAGCGTAACTCCACCCTTCCAAACCATTAATGAAGGTGAATTGGAAATGTTTTACTGGTTCAATTCATTTTTGATTGTTTCCTTACTGTCTCCTTTCCACATTTCTCCACGTTCTCAAATCAAACAAGACAAAGCAGTAAACAATACAGTCGTGCTCAAACGTTTACATACACCTTGCAAATGTTAATTATTTTGACAAAATAAGAGAGATCATATGCATGCTGTCTTGAATTAAATATATTTTACATAAAAGATGTTTACATATAGTCCACAAGACAAAAAATTGTTGAATTTATAAAAATGGCTCCGTTCAAAAGTTTACATTCCCTTGATTCTTAATGTCGTTATCTGGATGATCCACGACAACAAGAAAATCTGCCTGGACACATTTGTGAGAAAATCTATCCGAGAGATCTCATAAAAAGCCAAGTGTCCCACAATCATAACTGACAGATATGGATTTGTATGCACTAGATTTGGTATTTGTTCAAAGGTTACATGCAATTTGTAGGATGGTTTGTATTAATTTGTGAAATATTATCTAGGCTCATTTTAAGCATTTTCGCTCAAATTGACCTTTGTACCTTCACATTGCTTTCTGTTTGTTTGCGAGTCGAGTTTTCCTTTGCAAAGCAGATCGAGTTTGTTTGCGAGTTGAATTTTCCTTTGCAAAGCATATCGAGTTTGTTTGCAAAATGCTGGATTTGTTTGTTTAATTATGGGACAATATTAACTCCATACAATTTACCTTGATCTTCAAATTCAAAAAGTTTTCACTACATCTTAGTGCATTGTGTTTTCTTCGGGAGCAACAGTGAATTGTTTGAAGCTTTAAACAGCGTCAGAGACTGAAGCAGAAGGAAGAGAAGACATTTTTTTATAAAGTCAACGTTTTTTTTTTTGCGCACAAAAAGTATTCTCGTCGCTTCATAAAATTTAGGTTAAACCACTGTAGTCACATGGACTATTTTAATGTTCATCAACACAAAACACAATAGTGCAGGAGGGTGGAGGAGCTGAGGCGGTCTTGGGGGAGGGATGGAGGGCCAGGTCCACAGAGGGGAATGGGACCAGGACATTGCAACGGCGGACCTGGGCCGTGGTGCGTGGGCGGACCCGGCCCGTGGAGCGGAAGAGGGCCTGGAGACTGTGACAGAACGGGAGGCCAGGGCGGAGCAGGCTGTGCAGGCGACCAGGGCGGAGTAGGCTGTGCAGGCGACCAGGGTGGAGCAGGCTGTGCAGGCGGTTCAGGGACCCAGGGACCCAGGGACGTGAACAGTCTCTTGCCCGCTCGGCAGGACCGACGTGAAGCAGCTCAGGCGCGGCAAACGTGACGTGAACAGTCTCTGGCGCGGCAGACGTGACGTGAAGCTCAGACTCGGCAGGACCGGCGTGAAGATCAGGCTCGGCAGGACCGGCGTGAAGAAGCTCAGGCTGGGTAGACCTGACGTGAAGAGGCTCAGGCTCGGCATGCGTGATGTGAACAGTCTCTGGCGCGGCAGACGTGACGTGAAGAAGCTCAGGCTGAGGGGATATTGTGAGCTCGTGGGACCCCTTATCTACCAAGCCCACAGTAAAGGATGAGCCGCTTATCCGAAGGGCAAGGTCAATATACTGCATTAACACTAGAACTACCAAGGCAGTCATTTTGACCGTTTTAAAATTTTACACTGTAATAACTTTGTTAAAATAAAATGAATGTGGCTGTAGGATTGTATATTTTATTCTGACACTGTTATTTTATTAAAATCACAAAACACAGTTCTGACTATTTCTACCTAGAATGGCCATGGCGGTCATTTCGACGGCAGGCATTATGGATATCATAAGCCATCAACGCACGCATATTGTACAAGAAGTGCACAAATAAGCAAGTTTCGCGGAGGGACTTCATCACGTGACTAGTGACCAAACTTCGCTCCGAGCCTCCGACCACATGAAATCAAAAGCCACACAACTGGTGGTGCGAGAGCCAGAACCCGGGCAGAAGCAGCAGCAGATGGAGAGAAGGCGGCAGTTCCAAGGAGGAACTGCAAAAAAAAATAAAACGTGTGCCAAATGTCACAAAGTAATGTGTGGGTACCTATGTGGACTGTGCGTAAGCGTCAGTGAATGCTGCGGGATCTTTGCGCCGTTCAAATAAGCCCACATTTTTATTATTACCTATCGTAACATTGTAGATCCATTTCTTTTAAGATTTTGTATTGATTATTGAACTTATTTACAAACAGGGCTCAGGGCTGTACTAAACGTTATGAAGCTTTGACGTTTCCTAACTTTTTTGCATGTCTATTCACGTGGTGAGTGCGTTGAAAAAAATATTTTTGACGCAAAACTCCTCACATAGAGGCAGCACCTTTTAAGGGCAAAACCTTAAAGAGAAAGGTTCAAATGTAGAAATGACATGACGAGAATGACGTTCAGTACGGCCACATGAACCTCAAAGTATGAACGGTCAGAATGACTGCTATGGTCGTTCTAGTAGTTATGGAATTCCGGTAGTTCTAGTGTTAAAGTCCATTGTGGGGTGTTGTCAGGCATGAGGTATTCCAGAATGTCCGTAAGCCCATCGCGGATCATGTCTTTAAGACATTATCGTTAAAGTCCACCCCATGGCAGAGCTCACAAAATTCTTCCACATAGTTTTCAATCGGGCGGTCATCTTGGCTGAGGCGGAAGAGACAGATTGCTGGGTCCATGTTTGGTGTAGTATTCTGTAACGATTTAATCCTGGAGGCAAGTTGAAGTAGTGATGTTACATTTGACACTGAAGCTTCAAAGCGCCTATCAAGTATGCAGCGCAATTTCTGAAAAGTTCCGTGCCGGAGCGCGTATTGTTTTCAGAGAAACACGTGATCAACGAGAAATGAAGCCTCACTTTCTTTCCAGTCACGTGAATGCTTCACTTTGCATGTCGGAATGTTTGACCCAGACCATGTGCCTATGTTACATGATCATATATTCTGACACATAAACAGCATAGAAACCATAAAATAATTAGACCAACATAAACTTGCATCAATCAACTCTGTTGGTATATTTATAATTTGTATTAATATAATTTGTATTAATATAATTGTTACACTTATTGCATTGCCACACTTTAATATGTGAATTATATTATCAGAGAACTGAACATTTAGCGTTATCAGGCTTTTATTTGTGCTTAATGGATAAAACAATGGCGCTACACACTCAGCTGCTCATAAACATGGCTGCTATAAATTTTACTTGCCACATGTGCTGTTTTCGACACTCTTGATGCTTTGAATCTTTTCCCGAAACATTCAGGGAAAAGCCTCAGTGCTTCATGAGGCTTCATTTGCCCATCCCTAAGTTGAAATGAACCCAAATGCAACTTTACATCAAAACACAATCAAACATAAAACAAGGGCATTGCAAGACATAAAACTCGGAACAATAACCTGGACAAACATTCAATACTAGACAAAGACACAGGGCAAACTTAAGGACTTAAATACACAGACTAATTACAAGACAAGGAACACCTGTGAACAATAGAGGCTTGTTCGACTTCATGCAGCTCTGCGCAGACCGATCGGTGGCTGACTTGAAGCAGTGCACGCCGGTTAGAAATTTTGTCCGACTTGATGCAGCGCTGACTCCACGTGACTGTGACGTATGCCATCAAAGTACCGCGAGAGCGATTCGAGAGTAGCCGGAGGATTCAGCCAGCGCAGTTTCTCAAGAGCGGCTGCACAAGCTCCGATGACGACACAGCTGTTCCACGATTCGCCGGATTCACCGCATGACAACGATCACGTTCGTGTTTATTCTCACACCTTTAGTTCCACTAACGTGCACAGTTTTTATAACAGTAAATAGTCTTTTCATGTAGTCGCGATGTTATATTGAGTCATGTTTATCAAAATAAAACTGATTAAAAAACGTTTACTCCACTTCATTGATATGCTTATTTTGAACTTTATTCTAGTTCAAACAGAATGAATGAAAATGTGTCTGAAATGTCGGTGTATTTGGCAAATATTGCATTTATTTCATTTCAGCCGATGTCGACTGCGGCTGGATGTAAGCGATCGGCGAGAGTAGCCGCGTGCAGGCGGAGAGGAGCTGCAAACGGAGACGTGAAGTCGGACACTTTCTGGTGCCCATAGTGACCTCTCACGTGGTGTTTGCATACTTTACCACAGCTGAAATGAAATAAATGCAATATTTGCCAAATACACCGACATTTCAGACACATTTTCATTCAACACTTTACTGCTTCATCTGTTTGAACTAGAATAAAGTTCAAAATAAGCATAGGCCTATCAATGAAGTGGAGTCAACGTTTTTTTAATCAGTTTTATTTTGATAAACATGACTCAATATAAAATCGCGACTACATGAAAAGACTGTTTACTGTTATAAAAACTGATTTGTGCACGTTAGTGGAACTAAAGGTGTGAGAATAAACACGACACGCACGTGATCGTTATCATGCGGTGAATCCGGCGAATCGTGGAACAGCTGTGTCGTCATCCAAGCTTGTGCAGCCGCTTGTCGGTACACGATCCGTTGGGTTCCACCTGCACGAACCGTTTCACGCATGCGCGTAATTACATAGTAGAAAACGTCACGGTATTCCTACACTATCTGTACCACGCATGCGATGAAACACTTGACGGCCAGGCGGCACAACTTGCGGCATATTTGTGTAACGTTAGTTGTATTGTGTTTAACATTTCACAGCGGGTCTGTTTTTATGCTTTTAAAAACAGATCGTAATGCACGCTTACGCTATGCATTACGATGTGTTTACGTGGTTGCCAATCCAAAATTGTAAAGGAGTTGTGAGTTGTTACATGAACATGCATGATCTGTTTCCTCCATACTCTCCTTTGCTGTATGGTATTAGGCTTAATTTACTTAACTTGCCGTGTTTTGGTCTGAGGTAGGATTGTCAAAGGCGGGTTGTGTCGGTTTTTTTTTATTAAAAGCTGCTAATATTAGTTCACTTTTAAGTTAAAGTAATTTTGTATTAGTATGGGTCGTCTATATAAGCTAATATACATCTATACAATCTAAATGAGGAAAATAATCCCTTCAATTTTGTTTACAGAAGACAATAAGGGACATAATGTGCATTTCTGCCTAGACTATCTGCACTTACATGAAGAAAGAACTACAAACAAGTTTGGGGAAACGTTATAGAGTATTTCAAACTGACAATAGAAATTACTTGAAAGAAGCATGTGTGCACACAGAAGTGACATGAGACCAGCGGTGGACAGTAGTGAAGTACACTGAGTATCTTTATTTAGGAGTAAAAACTCACACACACACTCTCTCTCTCTCTCTCTCTCTCTCTCTCTCTCTCTCTCTCTCTCTCTCTCTCTCACACACACACTCTCTGTCTCTCTCTCTCTCTCTCTCTCTCACACACACACAAAATATGCGCATGCGTGGAACAGATCGTGCAGCGTCGTAAATCAAAATCAGCGTCGCAAAACAGAATTATCATTTGCGCATGTGCTTTTTCTCCTGCGTCTACTACGCATGCGTAGAACGGATCGTGCAGGTGGAACGGATCGTGTACCGACACCGCTCTTGAGAAACTGCGCTGGCTGAATCCTCCGGCTACTCTCGAATCGCTCTCGCGGTACTTTGATGGCATACGTCACAGTCACGTGGAGTCAGCGCAGCATCAAGTCTGACAAAATTTCTAACCGGCGTGCACTGCTTCAAGTCAGCCGCCGATCGGTCTGCGCAGAGCTGCATGAAGTCGAACAAGCCTATTAACAAATGACAAGAAAATAGGTGTGTTTGACATCGGCTGCGGCTGGATGTAAGCGATCGGCGAGAGTAGCCGCGTGCAGGCGGGGAGGAGCTGCAAACGGAGAAGTGAAGTCGGACACTTTCTGGTTCCCGTAGTGACCTCTCATGTGGTGTTTGCATACTTTACCACAGCTGAAATGAAATAAATGCAATATTTGCCAAATACACAGATATTTCAGACACAATTTCATTCAACACTTTACTGCTTCATACAGCATCTATTTGAACTAGAATAAAGTTCAAAATAAGCATATCAATGAAGTGGAGTCAACGTTTTTTATTCAGTTTTATTTTGATAAACATGACTCAATATAACATCACGACTACATGAAAAGACTGTTTACTGTTATAAAAACTGATTTGTGCACTTTAGTGGAACTAAAGGTGTGAGAATAAACACGACACGCACGTGATCGTTGTAATGCGGTGAATCCGGCGAATCGTGGAACAGCTGTGTCGTCATCAGAGCTTGTGCAGCCGCTCTTGAGAAACTGCGCTGGCTGAATCCTCCGGCTACTCTCGAATCGCTCTCGCGGTACTTTATGGGATACGTCACAGTCACGTGGAGTCAGCGCTGCATCAAGTCGGACAAAATTTCTAACCGGTGTGCACTGCTTCAAGTCAGCCACCGATCGGTCTGCGCAGAGCTGCATGAAGTCGAACAAGCCTAGTGGCAGGATCACATGACAATCAGGGAATCACATGTTAGACAAGAACAAGGAACAAGACACAAAACCCACAACGAGAAAGAGAGAGTTTTTAGTATTGAGTGAACTATTCCCTTGGAATTTAATGGACTACATATTTACAACTTTTATACAACAAATCTAATAAACATTGTGGAATATATTTTAGTACATTTACATTGTGCCTTATATAGGAACCAATTACAAGGAAATAATTTTCAGCTGAAGCTAACCAACCTGATACCAAACATAGTTATGCAAATATGACCATCACAATAGGTGTCACCAAATTTTGCATGGTGTTTCCTTAGGGTCTATAGTGTAAGTTTGGCTTAGGAGCCCTCGGAAAAACCCTTGTAACATGTCATATTAGAAGTATATCATTATCAATGAAATATGCTTAAAAACACAGCGATTTTCAAGTTCCTGCACAAGATAAAGTGTTCAAATGAATCCCAAAGCTAACATTTTATATGTTTATTTATGTTTATGAACTTTTACATAACTAAAGCTTCAATACATGTCAAAGTATTAGAAATATGATCTTTATTGCCTCTGTAGAGTCGTTACAGTTGCATTTGCAAAGAGGTGAGCAGTCTACACTTGCTTTCCCACATTTGCAGGTGGAACAATCCCCCTTACAGCAACATTTGATAAGTTCTCTGCAGGCTGTGGGGACTTCTGGAAGTGTCATCCAAACTGGTTCCCAAGACCCTGATTCCTTGGTCCATCCATAGTCCCGTGGAGAAGGAATACCTTCGCTGTGAGCAGGGCCGGCTCTAGCCCTTTGGTTGCTCTAGGCGAGATTGATTTTCACCGCCCCAATTAAAATGATTTTTTTTTTTTTAAAGTTAGTATTTATTAAACTAAACAAAAATGCTCTTAACATTTCAAAACTTCAACAAGTTGAAGGATCATCTGTAATAAATTGTTCATACAAATGCTACAAATAACGTTCAAGGATATTTCTATCACCCTACATAGTTGCATTGTAGCTACAAATACATTTGATCTGACCATGTAACTTGTAGTAGATAAATTACAATTACTACCACCACTACTATTATTATTAATCTATTAGGCTGCTACAAGGCTAAGGGGGTTTCAGTGCCCCCGTAAGAAAATGTTGTGCATTTTAATGTTTAATTCATGTTTAAATCAAATTTAAATGTTAAATTCGTCAATCTGGTGCAATTCAGTGTGCAAATTGAACAAAGAAAAATTCAAACCTCTTTTAGTTACAAAAGAAATTACACTACTACATAATAGGCTATATAAAACAAATGCAGTGAAAATAAAGGAAACTTTCATAATTAGTTTTGTACAAATTTCTATACTTGTAAGTAAGCTATATACTTGGAAGCAACTCAGCGCCACCAATTAGGCAAAACAAAACGAATGGGCTGCCGATGTACAAGTTTTATGGGCCGTTAAGACAAAAAATAAATAAAGGCTATGAGATATCGGCTCAAAAAGTACGTCGGTCACCGGGAATCTCCCGGTAATCCCGATGGCCAGTTGGCTTAAAGCAGCACTAAGTAGAAATTCCGTTTTTTGCCAAACAGCGACCCCTAGAGTCACTGTGGAGTACTTGTACTGTCGTGAATAGCACTCACGCAGAGATGGCTCGCTCTCACGGCCGGATCCCCTCCCCATGTACACCGGTACCTGTTCAGTAGGATGGACGCTGTAACGAGTGGAAATAAGGTATGGCCCCTTTAAGAGCTGCGCGCGCTCAACACCACATGTATACGGCGCCGGGTTTTTTCTGTTTGATGCTCATTTTATCAGAATTTTATCAGATCTGTTTTTTGCCGTAAAGCAATTCGTTACCTAGCGAGACCTGATATCACACGATACTTCCTAACACTGAGGCCGGCAGCCCGCCGGCCCAAAGTTGCAAGGGTGGTTTTGCGGCTCACAGGCACCAGGGGGGTGCGAGACGACCCCCATTAAACACGAAATCAGTAATATAAACATTACAATGACTCCAAAGCTGTTCGGTCAAGGTAAAAAAGTTACTTAGTTCACCTTTAAATGCCTGTGCACAACACTAAGTACATTTATTTCGTTTGACACCTTAATGGCTGAGATGAGAAGACTATACTGGGCTTTCTTTTTATTTTGTTGCTTTCTCTGTTTTCGTCCCTCTGCACCAGAGGGTTTATTCCGCTTCATTTTCGATCAACGCGCCAGCAGCTGAGCCCCCGGAAATGATCAACAATAATCATCCATTCAATCTAATAATCAGTAATTAAGTAATTAAACGTGTGGCTGAGGGGCGCCGTAGGATGATCATGTTTAATAAGCATATTTTTGTTTCGCTTCTCATTCTAACTCTGTAATTTCTCGATTAATGGGAAGTAGCAGAGAATGTGAAGTAGGTCAAGGGCGACACTAGAGCGTGCCCGCGCCCCCAGCACATTTGTCGCCCTAGGCAACCGCCTAGTTCGCCTATAGCAATCGCCGGCCCTGGCTGTGAGAGTGTGCTGGTCGCCCAGATTCCAGTCTGATAAACTGCCTGTCTGATGTGCTGCAGCAGAGTATCTTGGGTGGGTGGCAGTTTTTCCATTATCCTACTCCCATGGCAGAAGAGTTCTTTCCTCTTTTGGTCAATGGAGCTTAAAGGACTGGACTTGTCATACAAGATCAGTCTCTCAAGCTTTTGGAACTGCCATGAAGCAGCATCTAATATTTGGAATGGATTTCTGGTAAGGGAAGCAAATACTTCAGTGGCTTCATCATAGGCTTGCCAGGCCCGCCAAACTGACTTCTTACCCTTCCCAGTGAAAGCAGATGTTGTATCACACCCTGAATAGGCATGAAACATCAACTGTGCTTGAGACTTGTCCTTACCCAGACTTTTACATATGCTATTGATATGGTAAAATCTGTATTTTTTGCCCATGCCAAAAGCCACCCAGATGTCACACAAAGGTTGAATCACAAGTAAATCATGGAATAAACCTGCAAGAATCACAATGACATCAGTGACCACAGTACGCACATGGACAGTTTTTGCTCCTTGCTCCAGGGCATGCCGTATATGAATCACAATCCGGGTGTCTGCCTCTTCATGATTGCAACTGCTCAGGGTGCTGCTGGAACCAAAGGAAGATACAGCTTACCCTGATGTGATATACAGATATTTGTCTGGGGGCGAGTTGAACTCATCAGTCTTAGATTGGATCATGTAGGAAATCCATCCAATTGCCTGGCAGCTTTGTTTGGCCAGACACTTTCCTGCGTACGCCTTGGCCTCTCTTGACACGTGGACTCCAAACTGTCTGAGATTTATGTATCCCATACAATATCCAACTTCTGTGTATCCTGTAGCTGCCTCTGCAGGTAAGGGATGAACACATTACTTGCAGATTCAGTAAATGTGTTTACTGTATTAGTAGACAGACTGTGGACAATGACTGCTCCATCCAAGATTTTGCAGCCAAAGCATGTGATTGCCCAGGGTGCTCAAGGCATTGAAGTAAGTCAGACTTTGTGCCTGGTAGGTGAAGCTTTCCAAAGTCAGAGAGAGAAGGAGGGAAGGACTGTACTTCATGTGCAAATAATTCATCCAAATCACTCTCACAGCTTTGCATTGCAATATACAGTTGACCAAAGAGTGTCACGTTGTTCTGGAGCATTTTAATCTTCTTACCGTGTGTAGGTAATGTCTTGCGTTGAGTTTGGTTGAAGAGTTGCAACAAATTCCTCTTGATTGGATCATGGATGGATTGGCTGTGCTCAGTAAGCACCTTTGTGACAAACTGTTGATATTGTTTCTTGCCCGTGTCTTCTAAGATGAACACTGTTTTAGCCACAGATTCATCTGCACAGTTATGGCTGTCAAGAGTGACTAGATCTTTAAAATCATCCAAGAAAGGGTTGCTCATTCTTTTAATAATTTCAGACATGTTGGCTACATGTCTTTGAAATGTGTGGAAAGACACTGGTCATGATGCTGGATGTTCTTAGGATTATCTGTCATTTTCAGGAAGAAAGTCCTCTTCTAATTCTTTCAGCAATCTTCCCAACTCTGGTCCAGAGATCATCTGAAAGCATTTGGGTTTCCTGTGAGACCAACTGCACCACCGCAACCTTTCACAATCTTATTATCTTGTTCATGAGCTTGGTCAAAAGGTATTGCAGTGAACTTGTTGTATGTCTTTGAGAGAACCCAGTGTGAATGCTTTTCAAACTCATCCTTGATGGTGCTGGGCAAAGACTTCTCCACGTGATAAAGGTATCTTCATCTTTGGGGCCAGCAATAAGCCTAAAAGCTTCCTGCTGTAGATTGTGAAGTAACAGTAGAGTAACTTGGTGGGCATGCCTGGTGCGAGTTAGTTGTGCTGCTTTCAGAAATGAGTCAGTCTTTCCAGAAGATGCTACTTCTGCTTCAGTGAGTGCTGTTGTCCAAACAGAGCACTCTAAGAGGTCGCCAAGTGTATTCCAGAGGGCCATTTCTGTGTGTAATCCACCTAGCATAACTACATGAACTCTTTCACCATGTGTGTCTGGCCATTTCCATTGCACTAACTTTGCCAGAGCGAAAAGAGGCGTGTCAAATGTAGTGACTGGGATTTGTCCAGGATTAAGAAATTCAAAAGCTTGTCTAAGAACATTCATGCCATGTTTAATCATGGCTGGAGTGGCAGATTTCTCATAAAACAGAGGAAGGAGTGCACATTTTGCTGGGGGGTCTTCCACCGATGGTTGCATAGAAGCATGATATGCAGACCATGCAACTGCATCATCACTGGCCAGTTCTGTCTTCTCTAGAAGTGGCAGTGCATGATTGACCCAGTTGTTTTCCTTTTCTCTTGCATAATCTAATAAGCCCATAGCTGTAAATACGTTACATTCTGGCACTGAAACAGAAGTATTTTTCAGAGCTACAGCGGGGACAGTGGCAAAAGTGTCAGGAAGAGCTTTATTTTTATTTTCAAAAGGTGGTATCATAATGGGTGGTCCCTGTACACCACAGTCGTCCTTAGTTGATAACTGAAACATGCTGATTCCAGCACCATGAAAGGAGCCTATAGACGTGGTTGAACTTGGGTCATAGTCAAGGTTATCAAGCAATGATGTTTTCGTTAGTGATGACGATAACGAAATGATTTCGTTGACGGACTTTTTTTTTATGACGATAACGTGACGATGACTAGCTAAAAATGGCTCTAAGGTAAACTAAAACATGACGAGACGTTTTCGAGTTTTCGTTGACCAGACGAGACGGAACGAAAATGATTATAAGTCTGACGTTCACAATGCCTGTCATTTCTGCCTGTTTTGCGTGAAATCTGTCTGTATTGAGCTAAAAATAAAAGTATCAGCAATGCTGCGTTTTCAATGCTTGTTTTGGGTACACCCAGCACCCGGCTGCTGCCCGTGCACCAGATTCCACACAGCAACAACACAGGTTTTATCGTAGTTTTTGTACCAAGTCAAGTCAATGGAGTCTGACAAAAACTACGATAAAACCAGTTGGAAAGCATCTTTTGCAGCGATTTTTGTGTGAGCGTATCAGTGAACACCCCTGACCACTCGGTGAGTTTCACGTCTTTGTAAACTAAAGTTTAATGCGTTTTATGAATAATTGTTCCATTGCACATAGACAACCATTGTGTAGGTGGGTGTGCTAACACACAAACCTACAATTCTCGGGACAACAGCATTTGTCCAAATTTCAATCTTAACCGTTCTATTTCACCAGAAACGATCTTAAAACAGGGCTTTAAGTGTTGTGTGTTTACAGTATTCAGGGATTGTCTTATTAATTTTTATGTTCAACACACTTCAAGTGTCTTCAAGTGTTCATGTTTGTTTCATACTTTATATTCAAGTATGCATTCCTAACAACCTATGTTCAATGCACCTCAGTATTATTTATTTATTTTTATTATTTTGTTTCAGAATGTTTGAAACTTTGCAGTTTGCACAAGTTAAAGATAGACAGGGTTGTATGATGTTTGTGTTTACAAATAATATGCATCTTGTTGTTGCACTGGCAGACAAGTTGAAGCAGTAGCGGTTTTAGGCACGGGCGAACCGGGCAGTTGCCCAGGGCGGCATTTCTTCATGTCACATGGGGGGCGGCACGAGCAGTTAAAAAAAATCCTCTGCGCCGCGAAGGTTTTCTATTTTCTATCATTTCAATTCAATTATTGGCAATGGCGCCCCTGCTTGCTGAGAAGGCGCCGTGCACAGAAGTGTCAAGGAAGTCTCCTGATTGGAGGTAACTCACCATGGGCCGTTCACATATCGCGTCTTTTGCGCGCTCGAGGTCGTTATTTCAAATGTAGGCGCACGGGAAGCGCGCTCATAATTGAAGCGACGCGCTCATTTTTTCCAGGAGCAGCGAGATGAAAATTTTGAAACTTTTCAGTATGGGGGTGCACTCAAACACGTGGGTGTTTTTCTCTTCTCCGTAAATAAATCTTTTAGCAGAGCTATCAAGCGTTTTTCTGTGGTGGAAATCCATACTAAAACTTCTTTGTCGTTGTGGAGAGCGCAGTGCATGGTTGTATAGCAACAACAGCCTTGGGAAATCGGACCGAATTTTACTATTAATAATAAAAGATAAGCTACTGTGCATTATAAATGTCAGGAATTTATCTTTATTGACTCATTCTTTTTATAAAGATGATTTAAAGGCTGAAATATGTGAGGTTTATCTTTTTATAAAACCTTTTTTGTCAAAAGTTTAGGCTATTGTTTTATACTAGTTTTATACTAAAAGTTTTATACTAGAAGTTTTATACTAAAACTTCTTTGTCGTTGTGGAGAGCACAGTGCATGGTTGTATAGCAACAACAGCCTTGGGAAATCGGACCGAATTTTACTATTAATAATAAAAGATAAGCTACTGTGCATTATAAATGTCAGGAATTTATCTTTATTGACTCATTCTTTTTATAAAGATGATTTAAAGGCTGAAATATGTGAGGTTTATCTTTTTATAAAACCTTTTTTGTCAAAAGTTTATTTGAACGTGTACATGTTATAACATAAAAAACACTAAATTTGGCCATCATCTTTAATGTTATTAACTTGGTGAATTGATTTCATTGTGTATTAGGCCTACTTTTTGAACAAGATTCTGTGTTTAACCGTGATAATTTTGGTCAATATTTTCATGAAAGGAAAATAATTTTCATAATGATCAAATAAAATCAACTGTAATTATGTTTTTACAGTAGCCTAAAATGCAAAGTACAATTTTCTATTACAAAATAATCTCTGATTCTGTCCTTTTCTCTGACATTTAAGAGTGACAGGCCTACAAAAGCTATTTTAGGTCTAAAACAGTTTGCATAGTTGTTAATATGAGAGTTATTAGAAATTAATTAAGAGATAAGTATTGTGTTACTACATAAGTAGCCTAGCTCTCGGCCACTTTCACTTTTAAAAACTCTATTTCGTGACAAAGTATAGTTTAACAAGTCATACCTAAAAGTGTGCCATGCATAGAATTCGAGGCAGTAACCAATGAGCTAATGGTTCCTCCCTGAAAGTTAGATTAATAGCTATAGCAAAATAACTGGATTCTCTTAACTGTGTTTTTCAAATAAACGGTATGTGATTTTATTGTTAGTTTGGTGGGGTGGGGGGGGGGCTCGAAGGGGGTCTCGCCCAGGGTGTAATTCAATGTAGAACCGCCACTGAGTTGAAGTGCAAATTGTAGATCATAAGTATGTGTTCCTCAATAGCTTATATTTTGGGCACGTTGTTCATTGCACTTTAGCAATTTCTCAAATAAAGCCACAATTGCCAAAGTAAGAATGTTTTTATTCCTGGAGTAAAACAGTGATTCCACTGTTACCACTTTATTTGTGTGTAATGTTCTAGTAGCTCAAAGTTTTTTGCTGCTTAAACTTTAAACCATTCCTTTATTACTGTGATTACTGGTGAAAATAGCATTTAATATTCATGGAAAAACTATAACTTGAAATATGGGGATAAAAGGTTTCTGCCCAATGTGACAATGAAGTACAGCTTGGCAATGGCAGCACTGCATCTCCATCAATGAGAAAGTCTAGTTTATCATGCTAAGGTTTTAAGGTTAGCTGTTGTTTTATGAATTGCAATACTTGCTACAACCTGTAAAGCCTAAGCCCATTTCCAATTCTTTTTAACCTAAATTAATTTGTTAAAGACTACTTTTTTTTTTTACTAAAATTGACTAAAACTTGAATAAAACCTTTTTGTGTTTTCGTCGACTAAAACTTGACTAAAACTATTAAGTTTACAAGTGACTAAAATGTGACTAAAACTTAAAAGCATTTTCGTCCAAAAGACTAAGACTAAGACTAAAACTAAAAGGGCTGCCAAAAACAACACTGTTATCAAGGGCACTAACTATGAAGAGCCCTTTCCGGAGACAAGCTGGAACCACAACATCATCAACTTCAAAGCGTTCACATGTGGCTTTAGCAAGCCAGTCTTCAATTTGAATGACTGTCATATGAAATGATAATACCCATTTGGTTTAATTGCTGGACCAGTTGCTTTCTTCTGGTTTGTACATGTCCGTTAAGGCCTATGTTAATAGGGAGCGGTGGTTCACGTTCAAGGCTGTGTCTAGTCATCCTAGCAGTGGGTGTTGCCCTTTTCTTTGTGTTATAAAGAATGCCTTGTCCCATTGTGAGGCAAGCCTGAGACTCACATTTCTATTGATCTTTCAAGTTGGAGCCATTCATTATCATTGAGATAAGAGACTTTAGGCTTGAAGGAAAGTGAGGTTTCTTGACATCTTTCTGGGAAGGAGCCAGTGAATTTGAAGCCTTTATGGTTGAATGTCATTTCTAATAATCTTTGCAGCTTTTTGCAGGCTGACAACGGCGTCATCAAAATCTCTTTTCCTCAGAGCTTCCCTTAGCATATTTCTCATGCCCTCCTCGAAAACAAGAACTGTAGTCCTTCCATAAAATTGTTCTTGTGCATCTGGAAAGAGTTGAAGCAAATGATTTTTCAATCTGGTTTTGTTGACTTGCTTCCTGACACCCAGTTCCTGAAGTCGATTTACATACAAAGAGTGGAGCTCAGATAGCAAAAAGAGAAGGACTCCAGAATCAACACATTTTTCAACGTAGTCCTGAAGTTCAATGAAAGTGCGAGACTCATTAATTTTTTCATCTATGTTTTCTGGACATTGGTCGCTCTTACTAGCGAGTTCACGGTAGTGATTTATCAACTTTACAAGGTATTGTATTGGTAATGGTATTTTGCCTCAGTTGCAATTAAATCTCCTCCAATTATCCTTGTCATAAACCTTATGTCCTTATGTTCAGTGATCATGGTTCGGATATTCCTGTCAGTATCAAATGTTGATACTTCAAGGAGAGCACTTTGATCTATGCCACCCTCACAGAAGAAGCACTTTCCAACATCCAGTCGTTGGCGTTTCATTGGCTTTCCCCCTCCAGATTCAACAGCATTCCGCACGTTCTTCTTTGTCGCTTTCATGAGCTTTGAATTGTTAAACTTTAGGTGGCAAGATTTGTGCCAAGAAGCAGAATGTGAAGCGAAATTGCTATCAGTTTCATCATTCCCAAAAGAGAGTTTAGTTGGAAGATTGTCAATCGCCCTGAATTGCTCGACATTAGCAAGAAATGATCTATAGGCATCCGATTTATCACCACTTGTCCCAGGTGTCTGCAAGGGACATCTCATGGGGTTCAGAGGTGTCTTTCTGGCAAAAAATACATAGAGCCCAGTTCAGCTCCATGTTGAAGTTTCAGAAACGAATGTTATGTAAGGATAAAAAAAACGAATGAATCAAGATTCTAGCCTGCAACACGTCTACAATAGGAAACGTCTCGGTTACATATGGTAACCCTCGTTCCCTGAGGGAGGGAACGGAGACGTAGGTCAGACTGACCAATAGGAATCTCGCTAAAGAGGCCAATCTACTTCGAGTGAAACTAAAACAAGCCAATGCACATTGGCGTGCAATCATTTGCATCAGCTGTGAGCCTCGCAGCGCGGGTATTTAACGAGCAGCTGTTGTGATTGCACACTAGTTTTTTGTTGAGGAGCCAAACCTAAAAAAAAAGCTGGCCGCCCCGGCGGGCAGCAGCAGATGTGGCGACGGGACCTACGTCTCCGTTCCCTCCCTCAGGGAACGAGCGTTACCATATGTAACCGAGACGTTCCCTATCGGTCAGTCACTACAACGTAGGTCAGACTGACCAATAGGAATCCCTACCAAAGCGCCACAGCTGCTGCACCCCATCCAGCACCCCATGCAAGCCTCTGCACCTTCTTGCCTGGAAGGACGATAGGAGGAGGGTTACACAGAGAGTGTCTGACACTGTTGTTCCTTTATAACCCATACAGTGAGACTTGGATAACACTGGGAAAGCGTGCCCTTTTTTTGAGGGAGGGGAACGCTGCGGAACCCACTTTCTTCAGAGAGTTATGTGGAAAATACATATGGACTAACCTGAAGGCTCTACTGCATATGATATAATGGGTGACTTAGCCCAAGGGAAAGACACGGGCTTCCGACTTAGGAGCAGCCGTGGAACATATACACATATGGGATCCATGAAGGGTCGCACATATGGAACCCAGCCCGGGTCCGGCTCTCAAGGATTCAGCGGACAGGGGCCTGGCTCCGGACGCTCCGCCATGTCCGGGCCGAGGGGTGTTGGAGGACTCGACAGGTTTTTCACTCTGGAGCAATAAGGTTGCACAGTAGGGAGCAGCAAGTCGACAGAGCCGGGACTCTCAGTGCTTCTACCCGTTTAGGGTGAGAACACGGGAGGAGACCGGCTCTGCACGTAGGCTAGAGTATCTAGCGAACGTGTTAGGTGTCGCCCAGCCTGCAGCTCTACAGATATCTGTTAGCGAGGCGCCACGAGCCAGCGCCCAGGAGGATGCAATGCCTCTCGTGGAGTGTGCATACAACCTGAGCGGGCAGGGCACGCCTTGAGCTTGGTAAGCCAAGGCGATGGCATCCACTATCCAGTGGGCCATCCTCTGCTTGGAGACAGCCTTTCCCTTCTGCTGGCCTCCGTAACAGACAAAGAGCTGGTCTGAGGTCCTGATGCTTTGAGTTCTGTCCACATGCATACGCAGAATGCGAACGGGACAGAGCAAAGCCAGGGCTGGGTCTGCCTCCTCCAAAGGCAGCGCTTGGAGGTTAACTACCTGGTCTTTGAAGGGAGTGGTAGGAACCTTGGGCACATAGCCAGGCCGGGGTCTTAGTACCACATGGTTGTCACCCGGCCCGAACTCTAGGCACGATTCGTCGACCGAAAATGCGTGCAGGTCTCCTACCCTCTTGACAGAGGCCAGTGCAACCAGTAGCAAAGTCTTCATAGAAAGAAGCTTTAAGTCTACTGACTGCAGAGGCTCAAAGGGAACATCCTGAAGTGCTCGAAGCACCAGGGAAAGGTCCCAAGAGGGTATGGAGGGGGGTCGAGGAGGATTTAATCGTCTCGTCCCCCTAAGAAACCTGACGACCAGGTCGTGCTTCCCCACTGTTTTGCCATCTATGTGGTCGTGATAAGCTGAAATAGCGGCAGCATGTACTTTGAGGGTGGAGGGAGACAGTCTTCGCTCCAACCCTTGCTGCAAGAAGGAAAGCACAGACCCTATCGAACATCTTCGGGGGTCTTCTCGGCGAGAAGAACACCACTCGACGAACAGGTTCCACTTTAGGGCGTAGACACGTCTCGTGGACGGCGCATGTGCTGAAGTGATGGTGTTAAGTACCTCAGGGGGTAAGTCACCTAGAACCTCCGCGTCCCGTCCAGGGACCAGACATGGAGTTTCCAGAGGTCTGGGCGCGGGTGCCATAGGGTGCCCCGTCTCTGAGTCAGAAGATCCTTCCTCAGAGGAATGGGCCAGGGAGGGACTGTCACAAGGAGCATGAGTTCTGGGAACCAAGTCCGGGTGGGCCAATAGGGAGCCACCAGAAGGACCTGCTCCTCGTCCTCCCTGACTTTGCACAGTGTCTGTGCAAGAAGGCTCACTGGGAGAAATGCATATTTGCGGAGGCCCCGGGGCCAGCTGTGTGCCAGTGTGTCCGTGCCGAGTGTTCCCTCGGTCAGGGAGTAAAACAGCTGGCAGTGGGAGGTCTCTGAGGAGGCAAACAGGTCTACCTGAGCCTCTCCGAACTCTCTCCAGATCAGCTGAACCACCTGGGGGTGGAGTCGTCACTCTCACGGAAGCACAGCTCGGGATAGCTCGTCGGCCACACGGTTGAGCACACCGGGGACATACATGGCTCGAAGCGACCTCAGACGCTTCTGACTCCAGAGGAGGAGATGGCGGGCGAGTTGCGACATGCGACGGGAGCGTAGACCACCTTGTCGGTTGATGTACGCAATGGTCGCTGTATTGTCCGTACGGACCAGTACGTGCCTGCCCTGTAGCGGCCTTTTCAAGCGACTCAGAGCGAGATGTACTGCTAGCAACTCGAGGCAGTTGATATGCCAATGCAGTTGGGGAGCCGTCCCCACCCCTGACACTGCATGCCCGTTGTACGTGGCACCCCAACCGGTGGCGGAGGCATCTGTGTATACCACAGCATGCCTGGAGACCTGTTCCAAAGGGACTCCTGCCCGAAGGAACGAGAGGTCTGACCACGGGCTGAAGGTCTGGCGGCAGGCCGGTGTGATTGACACCCGGTGAGTGCTGTGATGCCACGCCCATCTCGGGACTCGGCCGTGAAGCCAGTGCTGAAGCGGTCTCATTTGAAGCAAGCTGAGCGGGGTTACCGCTGCTGCTGCCATATGCCCCAGGAGCCTCTGATAAAATTTCAGTGGGACCGCCGTCCTGCCTTTGAATGTGTTCAAGCAGTTCAGCACCGACTGAGCGCGCTGCTCTGTGAGGCTCGCTGTCTGTGCGACCGGATCCAACTCCATACCGAGAAAAGAGATCCTCTGCACAGGGGCGAGTTTGCTCTTTTCTCAGTTGACCTGAAGGCCCAACTGGCTGAGGTGCATGAGCACGAGGTCCCTGTGTTCGCATAACTGATCTCGAGAGTGTGGTAGTATGAGCCAGTCGTCGAGATAGTTGAGGAGGCGAACGCCCTGTTCTCTCATGGGAACAAGGGCCCCCCTCCGTGACTTTCGTGAAGACACGGGGAGACAGGGACAGCCCGAAGGGCAGGACCTTGTACTGATATGCTCGACCCTTTGAACGCAAAGCGCAGAAACGGCCTGTGTCGAGGAAGAATCGAGACATGAAAGTACGCGTCCTTCAGGTCGATCGCTGCAAACCAATCTTGGGGACGGATGCATCCGAAAATGCGTCTCTGCGTGAGCATTTTGATAGCTTTGGATTTGGTAGCTTGTGGAGGCTCCGATTCAAAACTCGCAGATCCAAGATCGGTCGTAACCCACCACCTTTCTTGGGTACAATGAAGTAGGGACTGTAGTGCCCTGACCTCATATCGGCTGGAGGGGCTGGCTCTATCGCGTCCTTCGCCAGTAGGACTGCGATCTCCGCACGCAAGACATGGGCATCGGTTGCTCTCACTGTAGTGGAGTGGATGGCCCGAAACTTGGGGGGGGACGCCGGGCAAACTGAATCGCATAGCCGAGCCTGATGGTCCGAATGAGCCAGCGAGACGGACTGGGGAGCGCTAACCAGGCTCTCAGAGACCGTGCAAGCGGGATCAAAGGGACCGTAGGCGTACCCGGAGTGGGGCAGCGAAGTGGAACACAGGGACGCGGCTCGGGAGGCTCTCTCTGGGAGGCGGCCCGTAGCGGGGTCTGTGTGTGCTGTGTAGCACTTACCTGGTTCCACGGGGCAGGAGGTGCAGGAGGCGGCTCGGTGGCGTTCTCGAACTGCACATTGCTGCTCACTGGCGACAGAGGAGGCGGATGAGAGTGGTGAGGATTCTGTCCCCCCACTGCTCTCCGGGTCCCCTTCGGACCCAGAGATGGTAGAAACTGCTCTTGAGAATTTGGGTGCCGCTGGTTTTAAGGCCTTGGCCTGATGGACCTGCAGCAACGCCATGGCGTGCATGGCAGAGGCAGCTTCCCCACAGGCCTTGTAAGCCTTGCCGGTTAAATCCGACGAGTACTTACAGGCCCGGGAAGGGAGACACGGTTCTCGACGCCAAGTGAAGTTAGGGCACAGTTGCATAGCAACGGCCCGTTCCACTGGCGGGATGCGCGTGTATCCCTTAGCCGCCCCGCCATCAAGGGTGGTGAGGGAGGAGGAGCCACCGGGACGGTTTCTGGCAGTAAAAGGTGCCGTCTACGTCCCCGTAAGCTCCTCATGCACTTCCGGGAAGAAAGGCACTGGGGTGGGTTGCTGAGAACCAGCGCGCGCCACCCCGAGATACCAATCGTCCAACCTCGAGGGTTCGGGATACGGTGGAGGGTTCCACACGAGCCCAACCCCGTTGGCGGCCCGGGAAAGCATGGCCATCATCTCTGGGTCCGTCTCAGGCACCGCTGGCACACCCGAAGGAGGCAGCGGTGCCGAGTCATCGTCCGCAGAGAGGTCTGACCCACCCTCCGATGCAGCGATCGACATCTGGCCTTCACTGGGAGCCCCAAAGGAGACAACCGGTACACACCTCGAGGATGGTCCAGCTCTCTCCAATGGGGACTCAACTGGCTGCGGGGCATGAGAGGGGCGAGGGCTCCTAGGGGGTTGGTTCCCCGAAGGAGACACGCTCACCGTAATCCTCAGGTCACCCGCGCCACTGCCCGAAGCAACCCTCTGAGGAGGATTGGATCGAGGCAGAGGCACGGGGACTCCGCCCCTTTGCAGGAACAAGAGTCTCGACCGTAGCTCCGCAATGGTCATCTTCCCACAATGGGTACATGACTCATCCACAAACGCTGCCAGAGCGTGTTCAATACCCAGACACACGAGGCAGCGTTTGTGACCATCCTGTGAGCCCAGGTAACGACCGCATCCAGAAACACACAGATAGAAAGTCATCTTTTTCTTTTTAAAAGACGCTCTCTATCTGTGTAAGCTCTTTTAGGGACTGCTCTCACTGGTGCTGAAACACGCAGGGGAACAGTCAGTGCGAACACAGACAGGAATGTGCACCTGTCTGTGCGCTGTCTCTCTCTCTCGCTGGCAGGTCTTACCGGCTGTGAAAATGATTACACGCCTGTGCATTGGCTTGTTTTAGTTTCACTCGAAGTAGATTGGCCTCTCTAGCGAGATTCCTAATGGTCAGTCTGACCTACGTTGTAGTGACTGACCGATAGGGAACCAAAATAACTGAAGGTACATCTAGCTATGTACTGTCACACACAAATAGGATTTAATGTGATGTGATGTAGCCTAACATAAAACTAATGACCAAGCTATGAACTCAGTAGATAGCTATATGAATGACCTAGTTGAATTGAAAAATCAAATAGAAAACCAAGATCTCTTAAAATGTAAGCATTTTTGCTGCCTTTTTTAATAATTCCGCCAATATTATGGAGGAGGTTTTTTGAGGTATAAGGTGTCTTGACACTTATAATTTGGAAGATCTACTGGCCTGAGCACAAATTAAAAAAAGGAAGCTTATTCAGTGGTCTTAAAAGGCCATTACCCTGAAAGTTTTACTTCAGGAGAAAAATATTTCATGAATATTGTTTTTTAAGTGTTTTGACACTAAATTTCAATATTTCAGCTGGGCTCCTAGGCTGAAATCATTCAGGAGGTCCTAAAGAAGCTTCATGTAAGTCCAGTAAACGCTGTTCAAGGCTCCGAAGCTGTCTCACTTGTCACGTTTTGCTCGATCTTTGCGAATCAGGATCAGGTATTTCTTAAGTTATTTCTTAAAGTTATTTCATCTCCATTGTCTAATAAATGCAAAACGTTTCTTTCCTCTCCACATTCAGCTATAAATTACATGAATCATGTCAAGCATTTTCAGTTCAAAACTATCAAATTTCTGTGAACAGTAAGGTCCCGCCTTCTTTGATATGATTGGTCATCTCAATAATTTTGACAGTGACAAGCACTGTTAGTCTGCTGAGGCAGACCCGCCTACATTTGAACTGTAACACTTTATAATAACTTTCATTAATATATCATTAACAAATATTATATAACAGATCGTTAATATATATTCACATACGTAGCTAGAAATATGAGATGATGTACTTTCTATTGCAACTTATTAAACATTAAACATATTAAACATTATTTATTAACAGATCATTATTTAATGTAAATTGAAATGCTTACAAATGTCAATAAACTTTCAATTCACATGATCAGGCACTTAAATTATTTTGACTATTAATTATGACTATTAGTTATTAATTAAATCTAAAAAAGTGCATTAGGTAATAAATGAACTGAAGTTTAATGACATTTGTAAGCATTTTAATTTAAATAAAATAAATAAAGTAATAATCTGTTAATCAATCAACATGTAGCCTAATGTTTAATAAATTCATTAGTAAACTTTAAAAAGCACATTATCTCATATTTCTAGCTATGTGAATATATATTGTTAAGGCAAAATTCACCACCAGTCAATATGACCTGAGTAAGAGTCATTCGGAGTCAAATTCAATAAAAAGAAGTATTTTATTCCTGCAGGAATAGGTTCAGTCCCAAACACACAAAGTTCAATCTGTGCGAGGAGTGACACCCCCTCGAAGAGCAGACGGGGGGATTTTATACTCGTTTCAAGGACCTTTCCTTCTAAGTTTACAGATATGATATGGCTGTTGTGTCTTTTAAGGGCATAACAGGCGCCTCTCCTCTCCAGGCCACAGCCTAATACAGAAATACACTGGCCAAAAAGCTGATCAGTGCCTAAGGTCAAAGGTCTCCTCCCATCTGCTCCTGAGCGTCACGCAATGCACGTACACACATACGCATTAAATAGGTTCTCTCTCTTATGATATCTGTTAGGGATCAATGACTATTAAAATTTCCACAACAATATCAACTATTGATATGTTAAGCGTTGTAATGTTTGTTAATGATTTGTTAATGAAAGTTAAAAAAGTTAAAGTTAAAAAAATCTTAGATTTAAAAGTGTACTATAAATGAATTATGCTCATAAACAGCTGCTAAGATAGTATTCTCTCTTGAAATGGCGTGACATAACAAGCGAATTCGATTATGATAGGCAAAAAATGCTGTAAAGTGAGAATGTTTTCAAAAATACTGCCAAAAATCAAGGGTCTTAAACCGGGGGTCCGCGGCCCCTATGAGGTTTGCAGCTGTACAAATAATTTTTTGTTAAATAAACATGGGTAAACATGGGTAAAAAAAACAAAACAACAACACAAAGTCAAATTTAATTATAAGCACCCTCAAGCAAAAGTTTAATAAACAAATTTAATAATATCATGTATAATATCTAGTACTAAGACTGTAACTTGCCAGTGGTGTAGTAGCTTGCGTGCCTCTGAGACCTGTACTGGTGGGACTGGGAACAATAGCTTCCAGCAGGTTCAGCCATACCCGGGAGGCTTTGTGGTTAGAGGCCTGAAAAAAACAGTCCACCCGCTCTCAGGTTGTGGGTTGGCTGTGTAAAAATTCAATCTTTTTATGGAAACCGAATTAGACATGGGGCACATGGGAGGAATGGCCGCCCGCCTCCGCGACTTTCGTGAAGACACGGGGCGACAGGGCCAGCCCGAAGGGTAAGACTTTGTACTGATATGCCCGTCCCTCAAACGCAAAGCGAAGAAATGGTCTGTGTCGAGGGAGAATCGAGACATGAAAGTACGCGTCCTTCAGGTCGATCGCTGCAAACCAATCTTGGGGACGGATGCATTTGAAAATGCGTTTCTGCGTAAGCATCTTGAAGGGTAGCCTGTGAAGGGACCGATTCAGGATGCGCAGGTCCAAGATTGGCCGTAACCCACCACCTTTCTTGGGTACAATGAAGTACGGGCTGTAGAAACCGGTCTTCATATCAGCTGGAGGGACTGGCTCGATCGCGTCCTTCGCCAGTAGGACTGCAATCTCCGCCCTGAGAACGGGGACACTGTCCACCTGAACATGGGTGAACAGGATGCCCTTGAAAACAGCCAACACTGCAGTCAGAGAGATCTCCTTTGAAGTCTTCAAAGCGCTGAATTCTTTTAGACAGAAGTCTCAGAGAAACTCGGCTCCGAAGTGAAAGACAGTGTGTGCGCGCGCCCGCTTCCTGTTTTAGACCCGCGCTGCGGGGCGGCGCGCGTGATATGTTCACGCACGCCAACGTTAATTGGCTTGTTCTTTAGATACTCGAAGTTGATAGGGCTCCCTGAAATGATCCCCTAACGTCGCCACGTCGACGTCACATCGAACGTGAGCGACTGAAAGGGAACTAAAATCACGCAATAGTTGCTCTAACTTATATCAGAAATAATTGCACCGATTTAAAACATAACTTGTCTAGTGTACTTAGTGGATAACTGTCCATCTGGTTCCTCCGCTATGGGTCCAATTTATTTTCGGGACATAGAAAAAAGTTGCAAGTACAGCCTTGTCTATCAGAGCGGGGAAATCTTCAGACTGTACAAAACGCGTCTCTTGGGTGTGGCGACTCAACAGGTCCCACTCCGTGCAACACAGTCACTCCTGTTCGGTGTCCATAGCTTCACAATGTCCGCAGGTACACCACTAGTTTCCCGAAGTACGAGGCTGTGTTGCGGCATTTACCACCGGCAGCTCTCTCTCTCGTAGCCCTTTCACGGGGCTCCTGCAGCTCTTGCATCAGTATATTCCGGGTCGAAAAGATAAGACCGTCCATCAAACATAAACGGTTCGTCGGTTGAATAATCTGCCATCTCTTTAGTGTGTATCTTGTGAAAGCACTAAGTCTCTTTTTTAAATTATTAGAAAAAGATAATTTTCTAATAATTGACCATGGACCATTTGAGATTACAAGTCAAAGTTCAGCTCACTTGGCACGGCGTTCGTGGTTTTTCGACTGGTCGAGACTGTTTTCCAAAGATGGCTCCTGCCTGTATACGCGAAGTGGACTGTCTTTATAAAATATCTTCTTATTAAACTGTCTGTACACTTACAACGTTCTCAATGCTTCGGTTTGCATGTAGGGACCCTCATTATGCTATTGTGTTAGTGTGGGGCTATTTTGAGCCTTGTTAGTGGTATTAAATAGCGATTTTTATTTTTCATTACTCTATGCCCTATATACTAGCGTTATAAGCTAAACAGTTTTACAGATACAACTCTTTATATTCGATTGTAATGAAAACAAATCTCAAGGAACGGTTGACTAGGTACCAATGTGTTATTAGACCAAAGGTTCATTTTGCACTGGAGTTGTCCTTTAAAGACTTCAAACTTGACTCAGACTTAAGATGAAAGACTTGTGAACAAAATTTCAAAATATGGAAGTGACATACATATATGAGTGATTCACTCTTCCAAAATTGCAATTGACATAGTGAAAATTAGCTTTTCCTTTCCCTGAAAAACGTTGAAGAGCCCCACCATAAGTAGTTTTTATTTTTTAATTTATTTCTTTAAGCATCTTAGAGAGGATGTCACTGCTCTGCACAACCCGATTAAAACAAGTTTAACATGTTCCTGGATCAACTTTGTCAGAGAGGAATTACCATGATTTAATGATCTGGCATACATTATTTTATTTCAGCTGTATTAAGTGACATACCAAAATAGGGCCCATGCGACGGTTTCTAAAACAAACACAGGCAAGGTCACGCAATCTCAGTAGTAATGTAATAACCATCTATTATGTTATGCATTGTATTGCATTCTTCTTAGAATCTACACAAAGCCAGTGACAAAAGGAAGCAAAAGTAAGACAATGCATGAATTTATTTCATGATTCTTGATATATTTTTCAGATAATTTGCTATAGCCAAAATTCCCTGCATTTAGGGTACATTTACACGGCGATGTACTAAAAGTTTTTCCTTTGCTTTTTTCACGTACAGACAACAACATAGACAAAACTATCCCCTGTTCACAGGAATCTGAGAAAACGACTAAGAAACGCTGTATTATGCTGCCATGCTAGTAGTTGGCGATGTCACTTTGTAAAGAAACAAACATTACGCACCTAGACTGAACACGTAATATGCGTCTTTGTTGTTTACATGGCGACAAAACCGGTATAATTTTTTCCAAATTTGTTTTCAGTTTTTAGTTGAAAATGGTGTTGTGTAAAAGGCCCCTTAGACCTTCAAAGATTAAATGGCTCAGGAACATGTCAAAGTGAATGGGTCGAAGCTACACGCTAAAATTGACGCTTCAATAAAGTGAAGTCCAAGTAAGGCAACCTATTCTTGGAATTTGTCCTCTGCATTTAACCCATCCAAGTTAGTGCACACACATTAGGAGCAGTGAGTAGTGAACACACACACACACACACACACTACAAACCGTGGACACACACACCTGGTGCAGTGGGCAGCCACTGCGATTGGGGGTTAGGTGCCTTGCTCAAAGGCCTCACCTCAGTCTTTCTTGACATTATTGAGATTTGAACCCACAACCTTCAGGTTACAAGTCAGACTCTCTAACCATTAGCCCACAATTGCCCCTAATACAACATCATCATGCACCCATTCAGAAAGAGATAGCGTTGAAAAGACATATTATATTCCTTTTTATTTAGTTTACTTTGACGTAGGGATGTTTCACACGCCATTGCGCACTACACACATATTACCGCTGGATGGCGGGTGTTCATTTCATAAACTGTGGACAGTGGTAGCTTATTTAATGTAGCCTATAAATTAATGTACATGTCCAAAAAACGGATAATGTCATACTTTGCAGTAGTGCTATCGAGCCGTAATTGAAAAATGTGCTAGCTAATAGCTATTACCTGAATGAAATGCAATCGAATGTATCATCCTCCTGTGGAATCATTCACTCACAGACAGCATACGAAGATTCATTCAACTAATAAAGATTTTCATCGCTGGCAAAAATATGATGCATTTGCAGTTTTGCTTTCACTTGACTGTGTTGTAGGTCCACGGCCACTTCATCCAACGCTATAGGTGTTCTTAAATCTTCCTGTACGACTCCGAGTCGAGTGTGAATTGAAAGCGCTTCAGACGATTCAGTGCGTGCAGGAAACTGAACAGATCATTTAAACTGATTCGCGAACCGATTTAGACAAATCTGCCAACTTGGTTGATGAAGTCTTTGAACAGAATCGACTCAAAAGAGTGATTCATTTGTGAATTGAGCATCGCTCATGCCCATAAAAAAGATACAGAGCGCTTGGAATAAACTACGCATTTAACAACTTGTATTGCATTAAAATAAAGTAACGAGAAGAACGTCGCCCAAAAGTAGGGCTACAGATTTTTCATTAGAAATGTAGGCTACTCGAGTTAAAGTAAAAGTACCCACATTTAAATCTACTCATATGTACAATTTCTCCTAAAAAAATACTCAAGTAGCCTAAATGTAACGAAGTAAATGTACCGTAACCTCTGCATCGAAATGTGTCTCATAAGGCCGTTTTGCATGTTCAGCAACATTCCTTCAGCCACTTGTAGGCTATGTCACAGCAACACTGACAACTCATTAAGTTTAACAAGTTCAAACATAATCCATTAATCTCTTTCTGTGAGCATCATGCTCTTTCATTTAAAGGGACACTTCACCCATTTGCATTAAGCTTTGTATCTTTAGAAACCCAGTCATATTTTTGAATGGTCATGGTTTATTCCCTTATTTTCCCCTGAGATGGGATAAATAAGGATTTAAGTGTTCCACTTCCTGCTTTTTATGACGTAAAAATCGTCATTTTGCGTCATAAAAAGCAGGAAGTCCCATTTCTTTGTATAAGGGTTGAGACTACAAACACAAGCTCATCATTTATTCAGGGTGTGGAACCCACTCACGCTACAGACCTATTACAGATCAGTGGGTGGGACTTCACTTGCAGATACAGAAAGCAATATCAGCCATCTTGTTTGGAAGCTAAGCTTACAAGCGCTGTGGAGATAGGAAGTTACGACAATGACGGAAGTAAATAAACATATGAAAGAAGAGGATTTTGAAATTCTGCTGCTTGAATCCGATGTTCGTGGCTATCTTTACGAGCCGCAATATATTGAAGAGCAGCTGAGGCTGCTGGAGGAACAGGAGGCGGCTGCCTGTCGCGGACGAGGAGCCCGGACTGGCTCGAGCTGGACGGACTGCTGGTGCCTGTGCTCTCGCTGTGCGCTACGGACACAGATAGAGTCCGTCTGCTGCAGAGAATTTCAAGATGGCAATTTCTTCTGGACGAAATCTCTGAATCAGACGAGCACACAGACGTTTGTGTTGTGATGTGAACCATCCTAGTTTCGCACCGCATATGTTCTGACTGAACATCCAGGTATCATGCAATAATTCACCATATAGAAAGATATACAAACGAGGAGTAATTCACTAATGAGTTTGCCAATGTAACGGGGTTCGTTGTTGTGGAAAGGAGGCGAACCGGCGAAACATTTAAACATTTTAATAGTAAAATAAACAAATACAAAAGTATAAGCCAGCAGCCACACACAACAGAAACAAAACACAACATAAAATCAAGCCTGTTCCTCTCTCGATCTGCCCTGTCGTCGCTCCTCGTTTTAAGCGTCCGCTCCTCTGTGAGAGATGCGAGAGAGACCGGTGCGTCTCACAGGTGTCGTTCATTATCACTCCCGCCACCGGCCTCGCGCCGTCCTCTCACGTCCCTCGCCCTCGTCCTGCTCGCCACAGCCAACTAACTAGAAATTTTGTGTGAAATTAATTTAAAACTCTGGTGGCAGCTAACGTTAGCCTTGTAGACGAAAGAGTGATTTCTCTGATGTTTGCGCTGTTTTGGATTAGTGGGAGTGGCTTGCGGAGCTGTGCGATGTGGTGCATTGTGGGAGTTGTTGTCTTACATACAAATGCGCCCTAAAGTTATTTTCTGTCTTTTCTCGGTCAAGAGGGCACCAAATTCAAAATTTCTTTTACATTTCGACTACATATATGACCCACTTTCAATAAAGAGTGTTCCTTTAAAGCTGCCCAAAATATTCATTAGTTTTAGACTGACAAAAGTGGACAGCATCTTTATACAGTAAAAGTAGTATAGAGAACAACACCAAATTAATTAACTCAAGTGTGGCACCAAGATTATAATGCCTCTGCAGAACTATAAAAAATGGGTGCAGAAATGCTTATAACTGCACACAGATTAGATGAGCTAAAGGAGATAGGCAATAGGCTAACACAAAGTTAACACATACTTGTCAGAAAAGCTACAGATCTGCTAACAAAAAGATAAGATAATCAGCTTCCTCAAAGATGCCACCCTTAGTTTAAAAT
Organism: Tiaroga cobitis; assembly: GCA_030578255.1. Taxonomy (NCBI): domain Eukaryota; kingdom Metazoa; phylum Chordata; class Actinopteri; order Cypriniformes; family Leuciscidae; genus Tiaroga; species Tiaroga cobitis. The sequence goes on from CM060615.1 coordinate 15,909,518, forward strand.
CAGACACGACACTTTAAATATTCCTTAATGTTTCAAATTTTTATTTTGTTTTCAAAATATCTTGGTGTGCAAAGTTTACTTTTTGACAATGCTCTTATTGACTGTAAGATCAGACGATCTCACCTTCTAGTCACACCTCTGCTATGTAACAATTTCTATACCCATTTTGCAGAGGCTAGACCTTCCCCTTTGTACATGATTTGCTGGCTTTCGCTTCCTGCTACACCTTTCTGGTATATTAAAAAGAGAGGCTGTTTTATACCTCACTGACACAGGTCTCCTCTCCTGGCAGGTTATAATCTAAAAGAAATGATCATGGCATTTAACAATCAGAGGATATTGAAAATTATCTCCATTCTTTCTGTGAGTACAACCTTGTTCGTCGTCTTTATGAACCATCCAGAACAAAGGACAAATTGTTCTCATAAAGAAGAGCCGGTCTTGAATCACTTACTAAAGCAGGATGCTGGAGAACTACAGGCTTGTTCTGCTATTATCCAAGGAGATATGGAAGGAGTGGACAAGGACATTTTTAGGAATCTCATGACCTTGAAAAAAAAAACATCCCTGCTATCAGAGTCATTCTATCTCAACACAACCAAGGATTGTCCATCCTACATCCGAGAGAGAGGGTTTCTGACGCTTTCTCTCAGTAAAGAGGAGAGAGATTTCCCCATTGCTTACTCCATGGTGATCCATGAGAAGATTGAGATGTTTGAAAGGCTCTTAAGAGCCATTTACACTCCTGACAATGTGTACTGTGTTCATGTGGACCAGAGGTCTCCTGAGGTCTTTAAAGAAGCAGTTAGGGCCATTGTGTCCTGCCTGACCAACGTGTTTTTGGCCAGCAAACTGGAGAATGTGATCTACGCCTCCTGGTCTAGAGTTCAAGCGGACATCAACTGCATGCAGGATCTGCTCAAGTCACCCGTCCAGTGGAGGTATCTGCTCAACACCTGTGGGACTGATTTCCCCATTAAAACCAATGCTGAAATGGTTCAGACTCTAAAACAACTGAACGGAATGAACAGTTTGGAGTCTGAGGCTGTAGAGTCTAAAAAGGTGCGCTGGGAGTATCATCACAATGTTACGAATGGTGTGATTCGGACCGATGTTAGAAAGTCACCCCCGCCAATTCAGAGCCCTATGTTCTCAGGAAATGCTTACTTTGTGGTTTCAAGAGAGTTTGTGGATCACATCTTTAAAAGCAAAGAGACTCAAGATTTCATGGAATGGGAGAAAGACACATACAGTCCAGATGAGCACATGTGGGCTACGTTACAGCGGATGCCTTCAGTACCAGGATCAAACCCTCCAAACAGAAAGTACGAGCAATCGGACATGAACGCAATTGCTCGTCTAGTGAAGTGGAGCTACCATGAAGGAGATCTAAAGAGTGGGGCTCCTTACCCACCATGCACTGGGACGCACAGACGGGCAGTGTGCATTTATGGAGCTGGGGACTTGAAATGGATTGTGAAGCAACACCATCTTTTGGCAAACAAGTTTGATCCAGAAGTAGATGATATAGCGATAAAATGTATGGAGGCATTTTTAAGGTACAAAGCTATTTATGGTCGATCATTACTCACAGTTGAAAAATCTGACATCATTTTATGATGGCAGTAGTGATGTGTTCAAAAACTGTCCATTCATTTTTCAAAATATTGTCAGTATGATTTATTATTTATTTAATTGGATAGAAATGATGTAAGAAAATATCATGAACGTTTATTATTTAGTTTTTAAACTTTTTAAGTTATTGACAGGATACAAATTTATCTATACTACTACCACTAATGTTATATACTTTTTATATTATATAAAATTGTCTAAATTTGTGTCATTCTATCCATAAAAGCGTTTATACATATATTGTTTAATTTTTTTTTACAACTTTTTAAATCTATAAATGGTGTTTTTTATATATATAAAACACCATTTTACAGGTGAAAATTTGTAAAAAAAAAAAAAAAAGAAAAAAAAGTCAACAATATATATATATATATACACACACACACACATGCTTGTATGGATAGAATGACACAAATTTAGACATTTTTCTATAATATGAAAAAATATTTAATACATTAGTGGTAGTAGTGTAAAGTAGTGTAGTGGTGGTAGTAAACAATGTAAACATCTCTGGGTTGAATCTTTAACATTATAAAGTCAGTACTGTGGAATATGAAGGATTTATTTTTTGTTCTAAAGGAGCTCACATTAGCAGTACAGTGTAAAAAAAAAAAACACTTCATGTTCTGTTCTCTGTAAAGGAAATGCTAACACAATATTGAATAACTATTGCAGTGTTGTATATTCACGATGACAACGTGATTTTTGTGTGGAAGTTTACTTGCAAAAAAACATAACATACAAGAACCCCACCCTCCCAAACCATTAATGAAGGTGAATTGGAAAAATGTTACTGGTTCAATACATTTTTGATTGATTCCATACTGTCCCTTTTCCACATTTCTCCACGTCCTCAAATCAAACAAGACAAAGCAGTAAACAATATGTGGTATAACTATGAGATGTTCAGTGAGCAGATGACAAACAATGCCAGATTGTGGCCCTAAAAAACCATTTCAGTCATAAAAATATATTAATCTTTCTCCTTTATCACCTTTTGATATAAATATAGACATTTAAATGTAATGAAGACATGCATCGACTAGTTCAAAAACAGAGTGCCTTAACTAAGGGCAAGATATAGGAACTAGAACATGTTGACAGTATCTACTTATTGAAATGATACATAAAAGGTTACTAAAATGTTTAACACACAGAAACCAGATATCATCTTACAGGTGTTTGGCACACAAATGCAACAGAGAGAAAAAAGATCACAAAGTAACAGGCAGTCAAAGCTTTAAAAGGAATAGTTCACTCAAATTAAAAACAATCGGACATAATTTATTCACCCTCATGTCGTTCCAAACCTATGACTCTTGTGTGGAATAGAAAAGGAGATATTTAGCAGAATGTACAAGTTGCTCTATTCCATTCAATGAAAGTGAATGGGGACCCCGGCTATCGAAAAGAGCAGTTTGGACATTCTGCTAAATATCTACTTTTCTGTTCCAGAGGGGGGGAAATGTAATGCCATGAGGGTGAGTAAATGAGAACAATTTGAATTTTGGGTTGAAATATTCCTTTAAAAGGCACTTTTCTGACATCAAGATCTTGCGTTCTCCAGTTAAAAGAAAGCCAATATATTCTTTTATTCATCCAGCTTCTTCCAACTCTTCTTCTAACTCACTCTGTCACTGCAGCAGTTGCTATCTCCACTTTTCCATGCATGTCCTTGTCAATCCTAAAAAGAAAAAGAAGGGAAAAAAGTGATAACAGTATAAGGGTAAAAACCATACCAACACTTCAATAGAAGTACCACATAATTCAATAGAGACAACAAAAAGATGGTCTCATGACTTTACAATCAAAGGTTTAGTTTGATCACAAAGACAACTTTTCGATTGAGGTTAAAAACATTGTTATACAAGCAAAAACAAGCATTTAAATCAATTCATGTGTAACTTAAGTCAGTTGATTCTGCACTGTTCATTGTACAAACTGGCTAAAAAAATGTGTATGAAATTTATGAAGCTTGTACAATTTACTTGGTGTTGGTGGTTTTCAAGGTGTTGCCATAATACTGCTAAGAAGTTGTGTTTCCTGAATGAAGTGTTTTTAGCACGATATGATATGGAAAACAATGCATGTGTACTCTGACTCTTAACTCTCCGTCTTGTCCCTACTTTGAGTTTTACACAATGCATTCTGCGACGTGTACAGTGGGACATGCAGTGAGCAGTGAGAATGTCCATCAGCCAGGCATGCATGTAAACCACCCGTGATTTAACTGTTCAAATCCTTCACCATAAAATATGATTTACTAGCATGGTCACACATACCATACTAACAGTGGCAGAACTGAGAGGACAGAACGTCAGAATCTAAATCTGTGAGACGTTCATTGCAAACACAAGCAAGTTAGTGCATTTGGCCAAAGACCTGAATGGAATTAATAACAGTAACTGGATGACTCAGATTTGGAATATCACTAGCGTCTAATGTTCCATCTAAACAACACCCACACTTTATTATTATTGTTATTTATATATGGCCACTTTATTAGGTACACCTTGCTAGTTCTGGGTTGAACCCCATTTGCATTCAGATCTGCCTTAATTCTTCATGACACCGATTCAACAAGGGGCTGGAAAAAATCAGAGGTTTTGGTCCATATTGACATGAAATCATCATGTAGTTGCTACAGATTTGCCGGCTGTACATCCATGATCCGAATCTCCTGTTCCTCCACATCCCTAAAGTGCTCTTCTTTTGGATCAAGATCTGGTGACTGTGGAGGCAGTTTCAGTTTAGTGAACTTATTGTCAAACCATTTTTAGATTATTTGAGCTTTGAGACATGGCGTGTTATCCTGCTTGAAGTATCCATCAGAAGATGAAACACTGTGGCCATAAAGGGATGGACATGGCCAGCAACAATACTCAGGTAGACTGTGGTGTTTAAATGATGTTCAGTTGGTACTAAAGGGCACAAAGTGTGCTAAGAAAATATCCAACACACCATTACACCACCAGCAGCCTGAGCCGTTGATACAAGGCAGGATGGATCCATGCTTTCATGTTGTTTACGCCAAATTATGATCCTACTATCCGAATGTCGCAACAGAAATCGAGACTCATCAGACCAGGGACGTTTTTCCAAACTTCTTCTTTCCAGTTTTGGTGACCCCATGCAAATAGTAGCCTCAGTTTCCTGTTCTTATCTGACAGGACTGTCACCGGTGTGTGTTCTGCTTCAAGGTTCGACATGTTGTGAGTTCAGAGATGCTCTTCTGCAGACCCCAGTTTTAACCAGTGGTTATTTGAGTTACTGTTGTCTTTCTATTAGCTGAACCAGTCTAGCTATTCTCCTCTGACCTCTGGCATCAACAAGCCATTCTCACCCACAGAACTGACGCTCACTGGATATTTTCTCAGACCAATCTCTGTAAACCCTAGAGATGGTTGTGTGTGAAAATCCCAGTAGATCAGCAGTTTCTGAAATACTCAGACCAGCCCGTCTGGCACCAGCCCGTCTGGCCTCAACCAGTTCAACCACATTTAAAGTCACGCACATCATCTTTCTTCCTCATTCTGATGCTCAGTTTGATCTTCAGCAGATCGTCTTGACCATGTCTACATGCCTAAATACATAGATATCTAATCAGCCAATCAAATGGCAGATACTCGGTGTTGACAAGCAGTTGAATAGGTGTACCTAATAAAGTGGCCGGTGAGTTTATAGTATATGCATACAAAAATAAGTTGTTTTTAGTATAAAACTAAATGAGTCTACCAAAATGAAATAAAGAAAAAAAAATTCTAATAAATAAACCTTATAAAGAAATCAACTGCCTTAGATGTTTTTATTTGTAAGTGTTTTGTTTGTTTTATGGTGATCACCGCAAGGAATCTGAAACCGTAACAACGATAGGACAAAAACTACAGGAAATATTGCTAGCCTCACTGGATTTTATAATGAAAGGTCAATGCTGTAATTTCAGAGCAAGTCAAAACTTTTTGCTTAGGAAATGTGACAAATCGTGCTCAATGTAAAATCAAAAAGTGCAAAACAGCTGCATTATAATCAACATAATTATAGTTAGATGGCACACAGACTAAAAACGTAGCATCTTGATGACAATCAAGGAAGCAAAGAAGCTCAAAAAGCTTATATTGGGCCAATGACCAAGTATAGGTGGACACTTAATAAAGCCAAAATAAAGCCTTAATTGTTAGTTTCGTGCAAATTCGGATGAAGTCTACAGAGATCTAGCAGGGATCTCTGGAATGAAAATACAGATACCTTTTACGTTTTTTCCTATTTTTTTCTTCGTCAAACCTTAGAGGAAAGGCAGGGAGAAGGGGTTAGGGCATAGAGAGTTTCTGAAGATACCACAGCCAACAGCAGCTAGTACTTAGCGGCAGATCAGACTTTCAATAAAATAATTACAAAGCTGGAATACTGCTGAGAGAAGAAAACAGTATGGAAGGTAATTTAGGTATTTAGGATTGTTCAGTGAAATGCATGTACAGTAGAATCAGGTTTATCCTATAAATAACAGGAAGTAGTGCTCTACCAGGCAGGAGAAGCATACTAGAGGGATACTTACTCTTTAATACAGTCTGGGATGGAAACATACTCCATCGGGACAAGGTCAGCCAGGTCTGTCAGGCTGAACACATACTTGATTTTCTGGCTAAATTTTGAGCTGTAATTGGAAGTTTTGTATTGAATAAAGCAGCGTTAAGATATCAGGTCATTGCAGAAATTCAATTCATATCCAAACATATCTGAAGATAACTAGAAAAGGACTGACCTTATAAAAGGTTTCGTGAGGGCCAAGAGGGTGCGAATAAACCAGGACGGGTGCACGATTATCAAAGACTTCAAATTCTTCCTTAACCTTTAACAGAACAATGTTGTGCGAACATAACATTTTTATTTTGTTTTTAGGGTTCAGAGATTGTATATATTAGAAGTTTGAGAAAATGTTCACATATATGTATATATTATATATATATTTGACCCCTTGGTAAATATGATCAAAGATGGCTGTAAAAAATAAATCTGCATTGTTAATCCTTTTGATATTTTATTAAAAAAAATTGCAAAAATCTAACCTTTCATTGAAGTTAAAGAATTGAAAGTGGGTGGAAAAATCACATTGTGAAATAAATGTTTTTCTCCAAAACACATTCGGAACAATTATTTGCCCCCCTTTAGTTAAATACTTTTTGCAACCTCCTTTTTCCAAGATAACAGCTCTGAGTTTTTTTTTTGTTTTTTTTTTTATCTGGCCATAGAACGCTTGAAAAGTAACTGATGCTACTGGAACTTCAAACGGGACGGGCTTCTATGTTCAGATGAAACAAAAAAAAATGCTTTTTTGGCAACAAACACTTAAGATGGGTTTGGTGCACACGGATAAAAAAGTACCCCATGTGTAAAATGAAATACTCTGCTGTATCTTTAATGCTGTGGGCCTCATTTTCTGCCAGAGGTCCTGGACATCTTGTTCAGATACATGGCACCATGGATTCGATCAAATACCAACAGATAAAAAATCAAAACCTGACAACCTCTGCTAGAAATCTTATAATGGGCCATGTTTGGATCTTCCAACAGGACAGTGATCCAAAAACAAACATAAAAATAAAAACAAAAATAGGTCACTAAGCACAAAACCAAGCATCTGCAATGGCCACCCCAGTCCCAGACCTGAACCCTATAGAAGATGAGTGGGCTGAACTGAGAGAAGAAACGCCAACATGGATCTGGGAATCTGAAGGATCTGGAGAGATTCTGTATGAAGGAATGGTCTCTGATCTCTTGTCAGGTGTTCTCCAAACTCATCCGGCATTATAGGAGAAAACTCAGAGCTGGTATCTTGGAAAAAGGAGGCTGCAAAAAGTATTTGGTAACGCTTCCTTTTACAGTACAGTACTTACGTGTACTTACAGTGTACTTACCTAGAAAGTACTGGCTAATATAAGGTAAGTACATGGGTTAGGGGTAGGTTCAGGGTTAGTACCTAGTTATTGTATTGTAATTGTAATTACTATAATAAGTACATAGTATGTACATGGGTTACAGGACTGTAAAAGGAAGCGTTACCAAGTGTTTAATAAAAGGGGGCAAATAATTCATCCCAATGTGTTTTGGAGAAAAACATTTATTTCATAATGTGATTTCCCCCCCACTTTTCTTCAATGAAAGGTTTGATTTTTGCCATTTTGTTTTTATAAAATATCAAAAGGATTAACAATGCAGATTTATTTTTTACAGCCATCTTTGATCATATTTACAAAGGGGGCAAATAATTCTGACCAGCTGTTACGTTCCCCTGTTTCTTTTACTAATGTTTGGCTGCTTGGCAGTATGTTTTTCCATTTGTTATTGTGTGCAGGTGTGATCAGGTAACGAGTGGGTGGAGAGACACCCTTTAAAAGCTGAGGGACTTCGTGCAGAGAGGAAGGAGAGGAGGGAGAGACTTGTGTACCGGCCACCACGCCTATTGTTAATCTTCCTGCAATGTTTTGCTCTGTTGTATTCATTTCCCAATTTCAGTTTTGTTTGTAATTTACTCAATTGTTTAATAAATCCCCTAGACAAACGAGTACAGCTGACTTTGCGGTCACTTTATGTTGTGGCCAGTGTGCCTGATCATAACATTAAGTGACCGCAAAGTCAGCTGTACTCGACAAGCTGCGAAAGGCTTTGGGTTGATTAAAGCGTCCCCACATTTTGTTTCGTCCTGTCCTGAAATTTCAAGTGGTGTGAAGACCGGCTATGAACCTTTCCTTAGTGATGGTTTTGTTTCATTGTCTGGTGATGATAATCTCATTCCAGTGCGCATTTTGCGTGATACCGGTGCTGCCCAATCATTCATTTTGAAAGGGATTTTGCCTTTGTCGGAAATAACAGAAAATGGCAACAGTGTGTTAGTTCGTGGTTTTGAGATGGGCTTTACGGTTGTTCCACTTCACCAAATCATGTTAAAATCTTGTGTAGTCACCGGCCATGTTGCAGTTGGTGTTCGTGAATCTCTGCCCATTCCTGGTGTGTCCTTTATTTTGGGCAATGATTTGGCAGGTAGTAATGTGTGGAACCGAGGGAGGTCGGAAGTTCTCCCTCAAGTTGTTACTGTGCTTGGCGAGGCAGCTGCCCATGAGTGTGTAGAGGAAAATCTAGAAGTTTTTCCTGCATGTGTGATAACTCGCGCTATGTCGAGGAAAGAAGGGAGCTCCCTTTCTCCTGTTGAATATGAACTCTCTGACTCTTTCTTTGTGAATCTTGAGTCTGAAAGATCCCCAGAGTCAATAGAAAGATTATCCGTCACTGATCTATCTGGGCCTGATAAGAAAATTAATGAAATTATGTCGGAGAGTGCGTGCTTATCCCGCACAAAATTGATTGCTGCTCAAAAAGCAGATGTGTCACTAGTCCCTCTATTCCGCTCTGCCTCATCTGATATTAACATTGATGAAGAACCCCAATGTTTTTTCTTGCAGGACGGTGTTCTAATGAGGAAGTGGAGGCCTTACAATGTTCCAGACCATGGTAACTCTGTTCATCAGATTGTGATGCCTGTCGAATACAGAGATAAAATTTTGAGTGTAGCACATGACTGTGTAGCTGGTCATATGGGGGTGGCTAAAACCTTAAACCGTGTTAGTCAACACTTCTACTGGCCAAGGTTGAAGCGGGATGTAGTTAGTTTCTGTAAAACCTGTAAGGTCTGTCAGCTGGTTGGTAAACCCAACCAGAAAATTCCTCCTGCTCCTTTGTATCCCATTCCTGTGGTGGCCCCACCATTTGATCATGTCATTGTTGATATTGTTGGTCCACTTGTACGCTCTACGAGTGGATATCAGTATCTTCTAACAATGATGTGTGCAGCTACTCGATTTCCGGAGGCTATCCCTCTGCGAGGAATTTCTACCAAAGTGGTGTTAAAGGAGTTGCTAAAATTTTTCTCTGTGTTTGGTCTGCCTAAAATCATCCAGACAGATCGGGGCTCGAATTTCATGTCTCGTGTGTTCACTCGTGTTTTGAAACAGCTTAGCATACAACATAACGTTTCCAGTGCTTATCATCCTGAAAGTCAGGGAGCACTGGAACGTTATCATCAAACGCTGAAGGGCATGTTGCGTGCATATTGCCTTGAGACTGGTAAGGATTGGGCAGATGCAATTCCCTGGCTGCTGTTCGCCTGTAGAGAGGTGAGACAGGAGTCACTTGGGTTTAGTCCTGCTGATCTTGTTTTTGCACACACTCCATGAGGTCCATTGGCTGTATTGAAAGATCAGTTTTTCAGTCAGTCCCTGCAGAAGACATCTTGAGTTTTGTGTCAAATTTTCGTTCTCGTTTACACAGAGCCCGTGAGTTAGCCCATGAAAATCTTGAGAGAGCACAAGACAAGATGAAAAATTGGTATGACCGTAAAACCACAGATCGGTACTTTGAAGTGGGTAATAAAGTACTTATGTTACTTCCCATCCCTGGATCTGCTCTACAAGCCCGTTTTAGTGGCCCATATGTGGTAGTGCATAAAGTTTCCGACCGCGATTATGTAATCGCCACTCCAGACCGACGGCAGCAGAAGCGTCTTTGTCACATTAATATGTTGAAGCCTTATTTTGAGCGTGCTTCTCCTTCCACTTGCCTAGGTTCATTTCCAGCTGAGCTGGAGTTGGATTCGAGGTTGACGAGTGATAAATCTATGCTGTTGTCTGTTGTGGTGGAAGAGAGTGATGAAACTGAAAATAATCCATCTCGTGCTTTAATTGAGGGTCGTCTTAATAATACTGAAATGCTTTCAGTTTTATCTGACCACCTCCCACACCTCACAGACTCTGAGAAGGTTGACATTTTGGACGTTGTCCATCAATTTCCTGAGTTGTTTAGTGATGTCCCAAAACAAACTCATGTCATCGAGCACGATATTGATGTTGGAACAACAAAACCGATAAAACAACATCCATACAGGGTTAATCCTTTGAAACGTGCTGTGTTAAAGAAGGAAGTACAGTACATGCTTGTAAATAACATTGCGGAACCTAGTATGAGTGCATGGAGTTCTCCGTGTCTCTTGGTGGCAAAACCTGATGGTACGTTTCGGTTTTGTACTGATTACCGGCGTGTTAACGCAGTTACTAGACCTGACTGTTACCCGTTGCCCAGATTGGATGATTGTATTGATCAGGTGGGTTCTGCAATTTTTGTTAGTAAGTCTGACTTGCTGAAAGGTTATTGGCAGATTCCCCTCACAAGTCGTGCAAGAGAAATATCTGCATTCGTTACCCCAGATGACTTCCTGAATTACCACGTTATGGCTTTTGGAATGTGTAATGCTCCCGCCACGTTCCAGCGATTGATAAATACAGTGTTGTCTGGCATGTCTGGCTGTGAGGCCTATTTGGACGATGTGGTCCTTTATAGTGCGTCATGGCCAGAACATATTCAGCAGATCCGAGATCTATTTTGTCGACTGTCTGCAGCCAATTTGACCATCAATTTGGCTAAATGTGAGATTGGCAAAGCAACAGTCACTTACTTGGGTAGAGTGGTAGGAGGTGGCCAGGTGCGTCCTTTGGATGCCAAAGTGTCTGCCATATGTAGTTTTCCTCCCCCTACTGATCGTCGTGAATTACGCAGATTCCTTGGTATGGTGGGCTACTACCGTGGGTTTTGCAGAAATTTTTCATCTGTAGTAGTTCCACTGACTAATTTACTCAGTCCAAAAGTGGTATATCAGTGGTCTGACCAGTGTCAGAGCGCTTTTGAGAACGCAAAGGCATTACTTATTTCAGCTCCTGTGTTGGCTGCACCTGACTTTGCGACACCTTTTTTCTTAATGGTTGACGCGAGTGATCAAGGTGCTGGTGCTGTCCTCCTTCAAGATGGGTTTGGGAATGTCCATCACCCCGTTTGCTACTTCTCCAAGAAGTTTAATCAACATCAACGGCGGTATTCCACCATCGAAAAGGAGACTCTGGCCCTTGTTCTTGCTGTCCAACACTTTGAAGTATATCTGGGTGCTTCAGATAGAACGACCGTTTATAGTGATCATGACCCTCTGAAGTTCCTAAGCCGCATGAGAAATGCTAATCAGCGTCTGATGCGGTGGAGTTTGATCTTACAACCTTTTAACATTGAGGTTAAGCATATCCGTGGTACGGATAACGTCTTAGCAGACGCCTTATCTAGAGTACCTTAGTCTAGTATTGCTATGTTTAGCTAGTGATAACTGTATTGTCATAATTCAAATGGTTTGTTTGTGTGTTTTGTAATTTACATGACAGTTTTTTTTTAGTTTTGAAATTGCTATGCGCTATTGGTGGGGTGTTTGTGTATGGCATTATATGTTATGTCTTGTTACTTATATTATGATTGTGGAGACTGGAGTCACCATTTTGGTGTGGGGGTGTGTTACGTTCCCCTGTTTCTTTTACTAATGTTTGGCTGCTTGGCAGTATGTTTTTCCATTTGTTATTGTGTGCAGGTGTGATCAGGTAACGAGTGGGCGGAGAGACACCCTTTAAAAGCTGAGGGACTTCGTGCAGAGAGGAAGGAGAGGAGGGAGAGACTTGTGAACCGGCCACCACGCCTATTGTTAATCTTCCTGCAATGTTTTGCTCTGTTGTATTCATTTCCCAATTTCAGTTTTGTTTGTAATTTACTCAATTGTTTAATAAATCCCCTAGACAAACGAGTACAGCTGACTTTGCGGTCACTTTATGTTGTGGCCAGTGTGCCTGATCATAACACCAGCACTGTGTGTGTATATATACACTACCAGTCAAAAGGTTTGGAACGGTAAGATTTTTAATGTTTTTAAAAGAAGTTTCTTCTGCTCACCAAGGCTGCATTTATTTGATTAAAAATACAAAAAAAAACAGTAATATTGTGAAATATTATTAAAATTTTTGTTTAATTCAGAATATTTACACATTTCTATGTGAAAATATAGTAAAGTAAAGAGTGAGGATAAAGACAGAAAGTTCTGGGTGAAATTTTTGGGTGAACTATCCCTTTAAATTACTCAAATGAAATTAAAGTCTGTTAGTAAATACTGTCAAAGAGCTTCTCACCTTCGATCTATTTGCTGATAGCACTTCCTGAGCCAGCCCACACTGGGCATCTTTCGGCGTGAGGTGGCTCCGTTCAGGTATACAATCATATAGTTCTCAGCTACAAGCAGTTCTAGAGTTCCTATGACATACCTGAATGATACACAAAACGTTAGTTGCAAAACAACCTGAGGTTTGAGGCATCTGGTGAGGACTTGTCTACAACACTTTCAGTGTTTCTAAGAAACAGTTATTCAAGAGACTAAAGGTGCGGTCACATTAGCGAAATTTCGGCATATTTTTAAGGACAAAAAAAGGTACATTGTCTATTGTATTAATCAATGGTTTGAAAGTCACTTTTAAACAAAGCAGCTTTCTGTTGGTCAACAAGCCAAATCCACATAACCCACTTGAAAATTTTCTAAAATCTGCATGGGTAAACATTTCACCCTCACGAGAACTTCTCAATTGTGTGGAATCCCATTGAAATGACGATTTCTGTCGTGAAAATTCACCAACCAATGGTAAATGTGACTGCACCTTCAAATACGTCTAGACTTGTTAATTAGTTCAAAAGAAAGGCTTAAATAATTGGTCTAAAAAAAAAGTGCCTCAGGTGGCACAAGTATGGAGACAAAATCATGATGCATATTGTTGGGGAAAAAAGACAATACTGCGAAAGGAAAAGGCTGTATTTAATTGCAAAAAGTATGTATGCTGTGACCATAACCCAAGAATTGCGATATTTTCTTTGTAGATGCATATGAAAATGGCAGGACTTATAAAAAATCATAAGATCCAATCTGATTGGCCGATTTCTACATCCATGTCATATTTATTGCATTTAGTCAATCATATTCTAGTCAATGGAAATAACATTGATTGTAGCTGATAAATTATTTATGAATTATATTTTTTTTCCAGATGAGATTAACACTGTACTATACAGGTTCTTATCAGTCCAAAGGGGAATAAATCTGTTTACGAAGTGACTAGGTAGCATTTCCGAGGAAAAAATTGTGTTACAGTCCTTGAAATACATTCTCAAATTACAGTTAATGGCAACACATATTTGCCTTAATTTCATCATTATGTTGCAGAGACTACTGGAGAACTATTTGACTGTAATTGGACGCTTTAAATGTCAGATTTCTCTTACTATTTTAAAGGGTTCTTGACAAGAATAAGTCAAATGGAACCACTAGAAACAACATCAAGAACTTACTTGAAAAGATTGTCCATGATGTATCTGTAGTTTGGTTGATTGCTCTCAGGCATAAAGCAAACAGCAAACACGATGATGGCGTTCAATCCATCGCCATAGTAACCTGTGAAAAAGGGGAACCATGTTTGAAAGTGGCCACTGGCAAACGTTTGAACGCTATTTTGCACTTTTACAGCTATTAAACAACTTGACCAATCCAATCTATCTAAATCAACAGCACAATGTAGAGTCTGTGTAATTGTTCGTTAAATAACAGAATGCAAAAGAGGCATTTAGAATGAAAGCAACAGCTGGTGGTTTGCAAAAAGGAGGAAGTGGAAAAAAAGAGGAGTGACAGACGGTAACAGGCACTTCTGGCTGAAAAGCTAATCAGGAAAAGTGAGAATGCAGCTAAATGCCATGAAAATGCTCTGAATGTATTTGGTTTCTCATTCTGACAGTTTTGAATTACATGGAAATCACTTCCTGAATGGTGCAAACATGCTTGTAGGAATAACGCACAGGACACACTGGCATGGAAATGTGTGGTCACTGACCTCCATGGCTGATAACCCTCTTGTAGGGCTCAATGGCCTTCATGTCCACTCTGTGCTCCTGCTCTCCAAAGCGGAAAACTCTCCAGCGACGTCCCTCCTCCCGTTCCTCTGTGTTGGTGTACTCCTGCACCGACTCCACTCCTTTACGCAGCAGGTCTGTGTTTTTGGGTTTTGGGAGATCATCTGACAAGGGAAATAATGGGGTGTTATCTATTTAATACTTGTATGTGGGCCGTTTTCTTTCAGGGTTAAGTTCAGTGATTGTATGTGTGCATTAACGTGATTGGGAATGATGCTTTACCGACTTACAGTTCAAATGAAAAAAAAAAAAAAATTGAAGTAAAACTTAAGCCCCATTCACACTACAAGCGACAAAGCGACGCGATACCATTCATTTCAATGGGGAGCAGGCGATTTCCGGCGACAAACGCGACCGGTGGGGCGTGTCTGGCGACGCGACAAAGTTGAGATCTGTTTAACTTTATGCAAATGCAGAGCGACTTTCGGGAGCGACAACCAATAGGAGTGAAGTCAGTGGAGCGCGTCACTCTTCAGTGCTGAGTCTGACCGAGGCAAGTTGAACGAGAAGCTCATTTTAGCAGTCAGAAACTGTCCTATAATTTATGATATATCTCCGTGTACATACAGTGGTGTTCACTGTACTGACTCCGTGTCTGAATGGTTTCGGGAACCCAGATAGACCGGTTTTTGCCCGTTTGCTGCAGTTAAATAGCAGCGATGGCAAAGAGCATTCCCGGTTTCTCGTTCATCTTTAATATTATGCATTTTATGTACTGATTCCATTTATATTTAGACTTTTCCTTCCAAAATATTTGTTTGAAGCGGCAATAAAACGTATTTGTTGTCTAACATAGAGTAACATCCGTGAACGTCACTCACAAACATTACTAGGCAACCAGTAGTGGGAACGCCTTCCAGCGCAGCCACTGGCGACCTGCAGCGACAAAGTCGCTTGTAGTGTGAACGGGGCTTTACCCTCTTTTTATCTCTCAATTTTTACTTTTTTTATACCTCACAGTTCAGACTTTATAACTTGCGATTGTGAGTTAAAATCGAATTAACTCGCCAACAAGCTAATATAAGTCTACAGGAATCAACTGTAAGCATATTTGAGCTTTTCAAATCAGTCACTTCAATTTCGATTGGCACACTGTCTTAGAGGGGAGCTGCCTATGTAGACAGCGAAGCAGCTAGCTAGGGTTCGGAACAGAGCTAATGAGAAAAAGAAGTGTGCTTAAAGGTAGGGTAGGTCAATTTTTTATGAACACTTTTTGTTATACTGGTTGAAACTCCTCACATCCTGATAGTAATCAATAATAGAAGTGGTCTAAATATCAAAACATGTACATATATCATATGTGGAAGTCTCAGGACCAAAAAATTTTTCGTACAATCATTGCATTCGGTCTGACCGATGTCCTACCTGCCTGTCAACATATGTATTTCCATACCTCCGCACACCTGCTCACCCAGACATCACAGCGTGTTCAATAAAGGCTATGTAGAGTTGTAGTAATTACGAGAGGTCAACCTGTGACGTTCCACTCTGAGCGGTTCATGTCCTTAGTCTTGACATGGAAATGCATACATCCAAGTCTATCAACGCTGAAATGAATCTGCAGCAGTCAGGTGGTACAACTAGAGCTCTGCAAGTTGTTTACGTTCATTATTATCATGTGCTTTGAGACATGAGGTAATTTAATGCCATCTCTCATGCTTCCCTGCTGGTGGAATGATCTGGCCAACTCAACCAGAGCTGCGAGTCAGTAGCCACTTTCAAGAAACAGCTGATGACGCTAGGGCTGCACAATTAATCGAATTTCTAATTGCGATTACGGATGCCACGATTACGCAATCGTTCAAAGCCGCGATTACAAAAGAAAATCCACTCTGCGTGTGTGTGTTTAGAGCATAATTATGTTATGCGAGGCGAATCACGACTACTTCAGAAAACCCAGCACAATATGACATACCAGGCAGTGACGTAAGTGTACGGTGAAATAAAAAGTCTTTCACCTCAGAAAAACGGACTTTACTGTCCTGTCAGCCGTTATACTGTGCTCGTAGTGTGCACTCTTCAATTGCACGCGCAAATGCTTAATACAATGCTTTTTGTATTAACAAAAACTAGTTTGGGACTGTTATTTAATTGCTTTAGCATAGTCCTAATCTTTTTCTAGTCTTTACTATGAGTCATTGTTACAATTTATGTGTATGTTAAGTAAAGGGGTACAGTACTTGTGTGTGTTAACAATTTTTGTGTAAACATGTATTATAATATGCCTATATATATTCAATGTAAATTGTGATAATCGTAATTAATAATCGCAATTACAATTTCAAGGGAATAATCGGCAATTATGATTTTGGTCATATTCGTGCAGCTCTAGATGACGCATCTTTTTCGGCAGCACTTGATCCAGTAACACAAACACTTTCTCTTCTATTCTATTTAAAATAAATAAATAAATAAATAAAAATGATGGACTGCGTTAGGTGAAACTGAGAGGGGTCATAGCACTTGCATATTGTTGTCCTACTGTTAGTTTAACTGCTTCTATTGTTCTCATTTGTAAGTCGCTTTCGATAAAAGCATCTGCTAAATAAATAAATGTAAAAATAAATGTAAATGACGCTTTGCAGACTCTGCTGTGTGCGTTCTTGTGTTTTGAAGGAGGCGTGGCTTTGGAGATGCTCTGAAGGTAGGGTGGGATCTAATGCTTTCAAAGCCAGCTTGCTATTGCTATCCGCTCCAAAATTGCCTACTTTACATTTAACTGTATTTAATATGCACTAGTAGCATACTTCAAATCTTAATAGTAATATATACCGTATATATATATATATATATATATATATATATATATATATATATATATCGTATATATATATATGTCAAATTATACCTGCAGAAAATATAATATTAATGAACTAAATGGCTGCTAAAGTATACCTAAAGAGTACACTTTCATAACAGTTTCTTCAAACACTTAAGTACACTTTGTAATAATTACTAATTAAAAGTTTTACTTTAAAGTACATTTGAAATCATGTTGCAATAATCTTTTTTCCCCATTTCGTATTTTTTTTTTATTTTAACACACGAAACCATGTGTAAATAACCTGATTATAATTTTACCTGTAGTGTGTGAACACTTTATCTAAGTGTCAAAAATTGCATTTAATACAAATTTAAGCTAGAATACGTTTTAATTCAATTGTAAATAACATGCAATTAAGTGTCTAAAAACATTACATTCAGTTTGCACTAAAGTATATTCTTTAAAAACTTTAATTATTTTCGAAATAAGTACACTTTTTAAAAGTATGCTAAATGCACTTCTTTTTTTCAGGAGGGAAAGCTACGGTGATTTAACAAAAATGATCAGGACACCAAAATGAGGCTGATTAACAAAATCAGATTAGATGAGATTGGAGGGAAAAACCATGCACAAATCAAAATCCAACCATCAAAATTTTCAAACAAAAACAATGGATAACCTCTGATTTGTAGTGTCATTCCATACCATACTAAAAGGTTGATATCTCATAAAGAAAAATAAATCAATGCTGTAGGACTTGATCGGGGAGTAAACATCCAGTCAGGTAACCTTACCACAAACCGCACGTCTGCGGCCTGTCGCAAACGAATGAGAAGAAACAATCCTTCCAGGAAAGAGAGAAGAGAGCAGCGGGACAGAAAAACAAAACAAGAACACATAACACTGTTTAACTAAGAGTTATTGCACAAAAGCCGGTCCATGAAAAGATCTCTGTACTGTTAGTAAGGAACATTTCTACAGGATCACAAAGACATGAGCTTGAATGGCTGCAAAATTACTAATTAATTAGATTAGTCGCTGTTAGGGATTATGTTAAAGGGGTCATGAACTGGATTATTTTATAATGTTTCCTGGGTTGCCCTTATAATGTTGTCATAATTGTCAAAATTATGACAAAAATTGTCATAATTTACAAACAAACGGCAGTTTTCCAAGCCTGATTTAAGCCCTCTGATTTGAACGGTCTGTTTGAAGGGGCGTGTCTGTGTGAGACTTCAGTGTAAACGCCGACTGCTGTGATTGGCTGACATCTTTGCATATGAAATAGCTAGTATTACAAGTGGAACTCTCTTGAAATCTTTTACTACGTTTTTACTATTACCGCTATCGAGATTAACGAATCGTGCAAAGTTAGATGTATTCCCATCACATGAAAGTGATGAGCATTGAGCAGATGACAGACGTTCACGTTGATCGCGTGAATGAAGAGATCTCATAATTGCAACCCAATTTCTGCACTCTCACAAATGCTTTCACCAAATAACAATGCAAACACGATGTAAATACAGTAAGAGCTTCGTTGTGCAGTGTAACAACAGCGTCATTGATTACATAACGGGAGTTTTGGCAAGTGTCCAGATAAACTTGCGCTGTGTGATTGACAGCTTGGGCGATTGGAAAGGGAGTGTTCTTTGATGTTGCTTTCTGTTTGATCACAGATTTAATAAGATTATTAAGAAACGACGTGAAGTTGATCGTTTTGATTTACTGGCGCATAAACAGTATTGACCGATTTTGAGAGATAATCTGTCTGAACTTGAATAATTATACATCAGAAATCACTGATCACAGATCAGCCATTATAATAAACATGATTACTTATATGTTTGTGGCATTGCTGGCAGATCCATATCGTAAAAGTCTGTTTGCAAAGCCTGCGCCGAAATTTACCTAATAATTCACAGTGAAGTGTACCGAATACAAACAAATAATGCACTGCTGAGATATTCACATTGTTGAAAAAGAAAAACCCACTATCCTAGCATTAGGATCCTTTGAAAGGTAATGGTATTGACCATGTGACGATCTTTTTCTCGTTCTCAAGTCACTATAAGGAAGTTTTGAGTTTTGAAACTTACAGAGTTATTTTTATAGTATAAAGAACTCTGAACTGTCATAAGATGAAGGAAAATTTGGATTCTCAGTTCATGACCCCTTATGTTAGACTGTTAACATTTACAGGTTTAACCAACATCATACCTTCCCACTCAAACTCGTTGCTGTTGTCTGAAGGAGTGTCTATATCATCCAGGTCCAGTTCTGTACTCTCATCCAGCTCATCAGACAGGACCGAGCCTTCACTGTGGTCTAGGTTTAGGCTGATGTCCGGAGCCAAAAGTTTCTTTTTAGATTTCTTTGCACTGTTTAGTCCGTATGACTGTGGAGCTGCAATTTTAACCAAAAGAACAAATGCTTTTACAATGTTTCCTGACCATAGCAACAAATGAATAATTGTCTCTACATATTACATATATTGGGAATATATCATTATAGCTTACCAGGTGCTCCTTCACCAGAAGACCCTGTGAAAAGCTCCTCATCAAGCTGAATATCTTCCTCCTCTGGCAGTGGCCTGGAAACCCAAATTTTACTATATTAGTAAACCTACCCCCAAAAAAACCTAACAAACATTAAAGGCCCACTGAAGTGTCTTGGAACGCGCAGCTTTGTATAATGCGTTGACGTAATTTCCACTGAAACAGGAAGCTAAGGCGGGACATTTTGAAAGGCTCCTCCCCTTTTCAAATAGCCAATAGCATTTAGTTTACCTCACAGACTGCAAGTCGTACTTGACCACACCATGGAAGCGAATCCGAGCGCTGATGATACGTTGGATTCAATAGTAGAGGTGTGAATACAGCCACGGCCGCTTTGGCCAGGTGGTATTTATAGCATAGGGTGCGGGACGCTTTAGATTCTAGAGAGCATTTTATTGGACAGAAGATGTGATGAGAAGCTGAAGTCAGCGGTGATGTCATTAAAATTCATGATCCATTTTAGTGGAAGTGAGAGACTGTAAGTTTTGAATGCTTATATCTCCTAAATGTGAATTTTGTCATTGCACACCAGCTTATTCATAACCTTAAGGCTAATATATTCATACTAAGAGCTAAACAACTTAAATTTTGATTTCAGGGGGCCTTTAAGCAGAAAATAATGGATAGTTAAAAATTTTTTTTTTTTTGGCATTTATATTTGGTCACATTACATACATAAGTTAGCTATTTTACAACTACTTTGAATCTGGCTCATCCTATTAGATTTATAAGGTATAACTGTTTTGAGTCTTTATTTTTGCTGTAATGCCAGACTTATTCATTTGTTATGAATAATCTTAATATTGTAGTTTGCATCCAAATAAAACAAATGATCTTTTCTTCCAGCTATGAATAAAACATCATTAAAAAAAGACATTTATTTAGAGTGCAGTTCAAATAAAAAAAGGAAATCAAGGTATCTTTCATTTGTAATTTGTATAATCTGCAATAATTATAATGTTTTTTATTTTTAATAATATTTTTATTTATAATATATGATGAATATAATATATTATATTACATAATAATAATAGTCTGGTTGTTATGCATTATAATAATTTTTGGGTTGAATTTCCAGCACAAGCAAGATTAATTACCACAAGACTTTTTTATGCTTAAAAAAAATCGTATGCAAAACTCAAGACTGCATTTGATAAAAAAAAAAAATATATATATATATATAATATATATATAGTAAACATTTTTAATAACTATTTGAATATATTTTAAAATGTAATTTATTCCTGTGAATGATGGCAAAGCTGAATTTTCAGCATTTTTACTCCAGGCTTAAAAGAAATCATTCTAATATGCTGATTTTGTGCTCAAAAAACATCTCTTAATATTATTATCAATGTTGAAAACAGTTGTGCTGCTTAATATTTTTGTGGAAACTAATTTACAGGTTTTCAGGACATTTGTATCAATGTGTAAGTCTTTAGTCTTTATACTGTTGCTGAATAAAAGTAATACTTTGTCAAAACTCTTACTGACCCCAAATTTTTGAACGGTAATGTACCTTGATTGAATATATACATGGAAAAAACAAATGCCCACGGCTACCACACACACACACACACACACACATAACAGCCTACCTGGGGAAATCCTCATCTTGCCATTCCTCCTTTAGCTCAACCCCTTCCATTCTCAGCCGAGCCTCTGTGGTCGCCACCGACTCCTGGTGCTCAAAACTGAAGGCAATGATAAGAAAAAAAAAAAAATCCATTAGCCAACTGTTTTGACTTTTAAACAACTGTAATTCATATTCTGTTATTGACTCACTAAAAAAACCAATACATTCGAGTTGAAAGAGTCCAGAAGTCAAAATCCGATACTGGCTGATAGTCATTCATCCCAGAGCTCAAACTGATGTAGTGACTGAGGAACGGTTGAAAAGGCTTCGCAACTGCCTAATAAGACCACTGCACATTAAGACCCAGTGTATCGCAGCTTACGGCATACAGAAATCCATAAGGGCTTCTTTGGTGCGTTAATCTCAAATCCAAAGACATGTAAACTCTTGAGGACTTCACACACAACAAATTCTGTTACATACGAGATAAGCTCTTTTACAAATGGAAGTAGGCGAAAGAGTTTCACCTTCTTTGGGGAAAGATTTGGGTGGTGACTTTGAAAAAGCCTGAAATTCTTGGACTGTGTTCAAAGTTCAATGTTTTGACGAAAAGAACAAACCCGCACTAATTTCTTGGAAACAGAGCAGGTTCAGATGCCATTCTTAATAGAACTAAAGTCATTTCACAGCGAGATCACTGGTAGGACGGGACGCTCCTCAGTGATTTTTTTTTTTTTATATTTAAATTAACAAACACTAGATCCAATGTTTGAATATATTTAGACTGTAACAGAAGAGCAAAAACCACAGAAAAACAAATTCATTCTCATGAGATGTGTTAGGGCTGAAACTTAAACTAAAAACATAAAAAAAAAAAAAACATTTTTGATACTTGAAATGAAATAAACGTTAATTGAAATAAAATAAAATATGCAAAAACGTATTTTATTTCAGCTAGATGCCAAGACAACATTTTAACTTGATGAACCAGAAAAAAATAATAATAAAACTAAAATAAATTAATAAAAATACAATATATAGTCTTTTTTTTTTTTAAACACTACAAAATGAAAGAATACTAAACACCGGACTGGAATAATGTACTGCTTAGCGTGCGAACAATGCAAAAAAGTATGCAGTACTCATTTTCAAACAGTACGCCAATATAGTAACATTATAGTAATGTTCATTTTCTATTGGGGTTTCAACCGTAATTAGTTACCATAATTTGGTATGTGTCTAAATACAGTAGTCAACTTTGAAGTGGATCAAACAAGTTCATCAAAGTTATCCTAAGACAAGAACGGGTATTGTTCAAAATTCATGTATAACTTTGATGAAAGGTTTTGATCCACTTCAAATGTTGACTACTGTAGTTTAAAACCCTTATTTGGGTGATTTTGCAAAAAAAAAAAAAAAAAAAAAAAACTTAAATAAGCATTAAACAGAAAACAGAAAAAAGTAAAAAAAAATAAAAAAAATAATAATAATATAAAAACTATGGCAGAATTGGTAACAGGGTTGCAAATAACACGTGGTAGCTAGTTTGGGAGCGAATGTTTGTTTGAAGCAGTGTCATTTTAGTATTATTTATATACTATTATGGCATTTAGCTTTTTTCATATTTTTAGTTTCAATTAAATTTTAGTTTATGTGCTTTTGTCACTTTCATTAGTTTTTAAACTTGTTCTATACAGTTTCAACTTATTTTATTTCAGTTGCCAAGACACTTTTTTTTCCCTAAAGTTCAGGTTTTTCGTGTAATACTTGCATTTTAGTTTATTTTAATTTATAAGAATGAATATGATGAACTACATTTTTAAAGCATTTATACATCTAGGTATGATAAAAAAAATCATGTTTGTTTATAATAGCATTAATATTTAACTTTAAATATTAAACATTTATGATTTTTTAACATTTAATTGTTGTGGAAATGTTGTTCATTGGTTAACACAATAGCTAACATAAAATAGGCCTAGCAATTTTACCTTAGAGAACTTTATAATAGTGTCACCATAGGTTTTTTTAAATGTATAATACTCAGATTAAACAATGAAGAGGTAAGGATAAACATTAAAAATGTCTGCTCGTGTTGCTTCCAGTTCATTTGTCACACAGGAAACAGACAAGATTGAGTGCATTGCATTGTGGGATATAGTATTCTATATAGTGCACTCATTGCATACTGCATATTTTGGCGAATACATGCGTATTAATGAACAAGATATTCCATGCATTCAGAAAATATTCCCACTACTCAATATTTAGACCGCATACTGCAAAAACAGCAGTTTACAAGTATACTACTGTGAACAGTCAAACGTCCTGAGTAGGTTCAAACCGTCAAAAATAGGTTTCATGTATATAAAAACCTAAGATATCTCTTTCCATCAACTTTGCCCTGTTATTTGTGTGTGTGTGTGTGTGTGGTCCTGGCAAACCCTAAATTATGGAGACAAAATGTCCCCACAAAGATGGCAATATCCAAAATCCTTGTGGGTAAATGTTTTGGTCCCCCTGAAGAAAACAGCTTGTAAATCATACTAAGTGGGGGGTTTTTAAAGGTAAAAATGCAGAAAGTTTACAATGTATGAAACACAATGTATATATATGTGTGTGTGTGTCTGTATGTGTGTGTGTGTTTTGTGAGTCCAGGCTGTTATGTCTTCCGATTTTAATGAATGAGGCACAGCAAAGGAGTCATTCATCCACCAGCTGTTTAGTCATTTGAAAGAGAAGCTGGCGCTCAGATGTGAGGGGGAGACGTAGACATTGGTTAACTGTGGACGGGAGCTAATTGCCATGCCATCCATGTGGTGTCCGTCATACTCCTCCAGGGGGAATGTCTGCTGCTCTTTACGCCACCCTCCCTAGAAGAGATCTGCAACAGTTCACACTATTGTCATGGGACACAACGCCGCATGCTTTCTCATGTCACTTTGCAAAAACGAGTACGCCATAAATAGGGAACACACAAAAATATGTTTTTCAAAGGGGCCCAAAACAACTTTGGACTCCACTGACTTTCACTGTATGGACTGAAAACTAAATTGCGTTTTTATTTTAAAAAATATATTCTTTTCTGTTCATGACATGAGGGCAGTAGCAGCTCCTAACCGTAAATTTAGGTAGAGGAGATTCTAGTTCTTAGCACTAGTTTATGTTTAACATTTTGTAACTTTATATCAGGGATGCACGATATCGGCCACCGTATCGGTATTGGCCGATATACCCATGTTTATTTTTTATGTTGTTATCGGTCCGACAAGAAAATTTGGCCGATATAATAAAGCCGATAAATAATGGATTACTTCCTTCAGCTGAGACACTTCAGATGCGCACTGTTCGCCATGATGTTTTCGAATTGCTTGAAATATGATTGGAATCACTTCAAAAAAGGAAAATACGGTTCAGAGCAATGTGCAGTCCAAGTCTGTCATATAGGCTACATAAAATTAGAATGAGAACATTAAAATTGTGTGCTTGGGACATGGATTTTATTGGTGAGACTTTTTTGTAATCAGGCTCTCAAAAATTATATAAAAATTTGGATTTGGATTTAGATTTATCGGCCAATATATGGCTTATCGGCTTTCAAATATAAATAATTATCGGTATCGGCCAAAATGTTCATATCGGTGCATCCCTACTTTATATTCTAATCACTGAACAACCAAAAAATGAAAATTTGCTGTTCATTTGCTCACCATTACTCATCATTTACTCACAACATTATTACCTGTAATCCACAGCCTCTGCAAACGGTCCATAGCGTGTTCACAACAGTCTTCATTACAGGTAATAATGTTGTAAATAATGTTCAGTTTCTTGCACAGACCGATCGTTTTGCTTCATAAGACCTCAATGTATCTTTAGGAGCCACCGGTATTCATTTTGTTTTGCCCTTGTCTGTTTTTTTTTTTACTCTCAAAAGTGACGGCAGCCATTGACTAGTATTATACGTATCACCAATGACAGTTTCACCAATGACAGTTTCAGCTAGAAGTCTTTGTTACTGTTCTACTGAAGAACAAAAGACACCTACGTCTTGGATGGCCTGAGGGGGAGTAAATTACCAGCCAATTTTTATTTCTGGGTGAACTAGGCCTATCCCTTTCAATCAAAACTGTCAAGTAGGATCAAAGATTAGACTATGATTAATAATAGTGGCACACTTAGAATTAATTACAAAAACTATGTACACACTTGGCACAAAGTACATGATTGAATAGACTGTGTATAGCACACCTAGAGATTGTTAGGAGTAGCTTAATAACCTGCAGGCGTACCTTTTGCATGTAACCACTCTTTAAAGCTACACTGTGTAACTTTTTTTAGTTTATTCTTAGCTAAAAACAATTAGTTCTTTCAAAAATATATGTGCTCATTAATGTATATTTACTTCGTTCAAGTAATAAAGTATTCTCGTGAGTGTATTATATGCCATTGAAAATACATACGGTTGAGGGGTTCTAATGTTGGTCGCCATGTTGCTCCTCCATCTTGAAAGTACATTAGCCAAAGAGGGACATACCCGTTAATTCAAGCTTGTCCTTTCGCGTTTTAACACTCGAGTGCACCGTGTCGAATGTGAAGAGGGGGATTGCTTGAGACTGATATATAAAAACCTGAAAGCCTTTTTGAAAGTCTGTTGCTGATGGAGGATCACTCTTATTCTCGAGGATACGTATCAGAGTCGCCAAGGAAGCGAAAAAGAGAATTAAGACGGCAATGCAACAGGCAAATCAACAAGACAAAAGTAAATATTGGAGTGGCCTTTCCCAGATGGAAAGAGCTCATGACGAGCAACGATTTTAAAAAGGACGCCGACGTTGCCTGCTTTCTTCTCGACAGGTAACGTTAATTAAGCCTATTTGTGTATAAATTATAATAGTTTTCTAAAATAACCTCATCACTTGAAGGAACACTCATGGACGAGGTCGAACTGGAAGCCATGTTAATCTTGGACTACATTGGCCACCGTAGGAGTTAAAACGAAATCGGAATTGAGAGGAACAGAAACTAATATTCACTGGATGGTCATATACCTTTTCACCGATAGATGGGGGTAAAAATCACACACTGTAGCTTTAAGTGACAATAAGAGCACAGAAAGAAAAGGCCCTCCACGAACAGGGTGCAAAATAAAGTCTGAAACTCAAAAAAAAAAAAAAAAAAAGTTGTTTTAACCTTCAGAAAATGCTGCTCATCATTTTTCAACCCTGTTACCACAGTTTGGTCTAAACAGTTAAACTTATTTGGGCGATTCTGCAATGTTCTAACAATAATCATGGGGAAAAAAATACAAAATAAAATAAAAACTAGTTCAGAATTGGCAACGGGTTTGCAAATAACCGAAAGTAGCTACACAACCTTTTTTTCTCAGATTTACGCATTTCAATTAATAGTAAAATTGTTTAGTTATTCAATTAAAATACTTAAGGATTATTCAATCCAATTTGATGGAATTTTACTATTGATTGAAATGTGTAAATCTTTAAAAATGGCTTAAAAATGTTTTGTGTAGTTTGGGAGCAAATGTTTGTTTGTAGTAGTGTTATTGTAGAATAATACAGCACAATAGCGCTGTATGACACCCAAAGGGCGGGCCAAATCTCACAATTTAAGGGGAGATTCAGACATTTGATGCGTTTATAAACTAGCTGGGAGTATATAATGGGAGGCCAAAGTGTCCCGTATTCATGGACTGTATCAGTGACAGTCTTAAAACAATGGCTGCGTCCAAAATCGCATATACTCTCTAGATTAGGTACTTATTTCGAATAAAGTAAAATTAGCTAAAAAAAGTATTTTCTATTTAGTATGAATGTTATCTGAACGTACTACATTCGCCATGCTGTCATTATCACGTGAACTACGGTGTGAGTTGCGTCGCTTCACTGCAATTCACAAATCCTCTCCTGTTGCCTCATGGGATAGTAAAGTGTACATCGTATGCGCACTTCAGAATCTCGCCGGAAGAAGTAGGTCATTCAGGTACTTTTTGCCTATCTTTTTAAAGTACTGTGAATTCAGACATACTACTCATCACATACTGTTTTCCGCCTACTATTTAGTAGGGAAGTATGCAATTTCTGACGCAGCCATAGTGTCCTGCCTACCTAGACAGCATTTGCTTTGAGACACAGAGAATGTTAAATTTGGCATGAAAAATAAATTGTTATAGTCTTTTCTTTCACTCTTGTGATGTGTATCCATATGTAACTTCTCAAACAAGAATAACATGTAGGAAGTGACTTGATTTTGTTCTTAGGGAATTGATTGGATGTTTGTGGTTTGCTATTGGTTGATCTCATGTGAGTGACAGGCTGTCCCGCCCTCACGCCAGTAAACACGTCATCATCAGAGATGTCATTACAAGAGGGAGGGGATGTTATTTTGATGATGGCACAGATAAACCACTTATAATAAACACTGCTATATTCAATAAAAAAAAAAGGATTGTCAAATATGATTTCACGGGGACTTTAAAAATACCTTCCATTGTGTTCAGCTGGTGAAGAGAGTGTGTGCACAGGAGTTGAAGTCCTCACGCCTTGTTTTTGTCTATTGTCTGGACTCGCTGCTTCCTGCGATGGATCTCCTGCTCGTATCCCACTGTTTCCATTCGCCAGTGAATTCCCTGTTATGGAGTCCTCAGGTAGTTCTTCCCCAGAATAAACCGATGGTGATAATGATAATGATGTTGGGCTAATTATATTTCTGTTTTCTTGCGTCTCAGATGTCCAGTTGGGTGTGTCTGATTCGGGATTACTTTTGTTAGCGTTCATATCACTCGAGTCTCTCTGGTTTGAGACTTCTTCAGTCGCTATTGCATCTGTGGCCATGATCGATCACGTCGGGGGTATGTGATCGATTATTATCGATCAGCAAAACACAAGAAAAACAATCCTTTGCACGAAAAACAAACCTTAATAAACCAACCAGGACTTTACATAGTCTAATATAACGTTAGCTCTTATTAATATCAATACATATAATAGATTATGTTTAAAATACGAGCGTTTATGTGGCTATGAAGTACGTTGCAAAACAATCTTGCCCTTTTAAGTAAACTTCCCGATGAGTGTGTGTTTTAGTGCGCAGTCAGTCCCTTTTCCTCTCCTGCTTCCTTCCTAAAGCGCAACGGCTGTCAGTTTAACGGATATGAGTGCGTGTCGATCATATCAAAACACATGCACATAACACTTAAAATGGTCGATAACGGTCTAAAGGGCAGATTTAGTAGTTGACAAACTCTGCGGATCCATCTCATCTGTTGCTTTAACCGGCCGTCATTCTTCTTTTGGAAGTGTCGGGTATATTAAGGTGAAGTCTGACTCAACAATAATATCCAAACTTCCGGGCCTCATTCAAAATAAAAGTCTCCCGGTTTCTATACTAAAAGTCACGAGTGAGTTCAGAAATTAACATTTATTTCTCTAGATTTTTTTTTTTTTTTCAAAGTGGAAATGTTTTATTTGGTGTTTATTAGATTAATGCGGGGCGTGAGATTAATGTGTTGGCATTTAAAGATGGCACCCAATTGTTTTTTTTTTAATTGTAGTTTACCAAGGAGTCAACACAACAGCCTCGGTGAAGAGTTTGAGATGAAATACTAGACGTGATGTCCGAATAAATTCAAGGTAAATATCACTTTTGAACAGAATATTTATTTAGTCACTTTGTCAAATTATTCCGAAAAGTGTAAAACTTACATTAATTGTGTGTGCTAGCCATTAAATTAGCCTTAGCAATATTTTCCTTAACGGAGTTCTAACGTTAAACAAAGGAGCCTATTTCGAGATGTGGTGCAAATGACACTGTCAATGTATTTTGCGTAGAATAGTTAATAAATCCCGATATGTAACCGCCAGTGGATATATGATTGTGACTTAATGAATGAGTCGAATAGATAATAGATGTCATAACATAAGGCCGTCAAGTTTTGATCTATTCAATAGTAAGCCAGAAGATGGCGGCAGAACACTATTAGAAGGACATTCAGTGTCAACATTGAAATCACAATGTGTTAGAATACAATAATTTTTTCGATTAATGTTTTTATACTCCGTGTTAGTGCATGGAGGTTTAGTAAACAAAACATATACAAGTTAATTTTTCCCATTTTTGATGCCTCCAAAATCTGCACAAAAAGTAATGTTTTGTTTACTGTTTTGATTTCTACAATATAACGTTAGCTGATTATAAGATATTATAATTTAAGTCATTGATGTTTTAGTGATGCATGTCTACAGTAGAGATGTCTTTTATATGTCCGTTTTCAAGAGCCTCATGACAATTACGACATTGACTTTTATTCTATAAAAGCTGTTCTGAAATTTCAGTTGACAACATTAGCAAAAATTTGCAATTTTGAAAGCAATGCTATAATATTAAACCTCTTCAGTGGTGATGCTTTAAATGGTGACTTGCTTTAACAAATCTTCTTCTCTGGTTCAATCATTATATAAAGTTGTAAGCTTAAATCGTAATACTCTAATTTAAGAAATACAAATAAAAGTGAAATATTAACAATAATAATAACACCTGAATGTACATATATATATATATATTCTTTTTAAACGTGTGTGTGTATATATATATGTATATGCGCGTGTGTGTGTGTGTGTGTGTGTGTGTGTGTGTGTGTATATATATATATATATATATATATATATATGTGTGTGTGAATCTCTGAATTAATTTTGAATAAATCTTTTATGACAATGTCAATATACAATATGTTCATAACATCTAAAAATGTTAATTTTGAAAATGAGCAATTATGAGCAAACCCCATTAATACAAAGATTTTTATAATTATGTAAATAATTGTAATAATCTATTTGTACTTCCTTGTAATGGCATAGGTGTATAAATAATTTACATTTGACTTTTTTTAACATAATAAAAACAATTAGATAAAACAATCAATATTCCCCCAGGAAGCGATTCATTTAATGATGAAGTCCATGATTTATTGGTCTTGTCTTATTATCAAATGAGGTTACTTCATACTGCACGATGAGAACGAGCAATTAGCGTATGCAAATGAGAGAGGACTCTGAGCTTTCACTAATTTTGTGACAGAACAAAGAAAATTTACAGAGCTTATATCTAAAATGCAAAATAGTCACATTAAAAAAAATATATTGTACCCAAGATATTTTCTTAAATTGGACTTTCATTGCAGCATCATATTAACATAGTTTATATATCCGGATATGGATGCTGTATAATGTCTCGGTTGCTTCTGGCTATGGGTGACTGATAAATGTACCACAGATATCTGCGATGTGTGCTCAGGATCATTGAGTATAATCACTAATTAACATACTGCTATTTGCTCTGTCTGATCGAACGGCCTCATTAAGTAACAGATAATCCCACAATATTCAAAGTTTACAGTACCTTTTTGTTTCCCCTCGCCCGGATGTTTGCAGAGGCTCTGCGCAGGCGTTATACACAAATACAGAGCAGATGCTGACTTTGATGTGTGAATTTGTGCACAAAAAGTGCATATCGGGACCATCAGAATGATCCAGGATGGAATGGCTAGTCGTGGATTTCTCATTAACTAAAGCAAATTTGCTTAACACATTAAATAGCTTGCAAACAAGATGATGTTTTAAAGTTTTTCTCCTTTCTAATTATCAATGTTTGTTGTCTGACAATAAAAGTGTCTTATTTTCCCCGTACAGATGGACTGAGATATTTGCGCCTGCAATATTAACATCTCAAGGATGGTGTTGCGAGAGTAAAACACGTTAACTATTGGGAAGAATAAAATATTGATTTGCTTGTATGCAAATGAGCTCAAATATGCTCATTCCTCACAAATAACCTCTCCCCTCCTCAAACATTTGGAAACCTGTGTGTGATCAGGAGTGGGCTTGAGAAACAGATGTGTGTTCAACGGGATTTGATTCCGTTGACATCTGGGGTGAGTATCTGATTCCCTTTCTCTCCTCCAGTGTTGTGAATGTTTCAAAAGCAAACTTTCTTTTTCCTGAGTCGGGGCCGTGAGTTCCGCGCGAGATGTTTGATGTTTTCCTCTTGTGGAGCGCGACGAGATGAACTGAGTTCTTAATTTATGAGGACATAACAAGGAAGCTATTAAGCAAACATATTTCCCTGCTTCGGCTGGCATGAAAGAGCCACTCAGGGCGAGAAAGCCAGCGCTTTGGTTTCGCGAAAAGATAATTGCCTAAATGTTTACAAGTTAGCAATAGTTTAAATCGCACCAACGGTGCGCTAACAAAGCATCATTCAAGATGGCCGCATATTAAGGTAACAAAAGGAATTAAAAGGCGCCTTTCGGTGTAATACCAAGAGGCTATAACCAATTTAAGCGATGATATTGAGGGATACAGCATCCAATTTCCACAAGTGGGGCAGTGGGAAGTGTTTAGGCTAGTTGAAGTACACGTCTTAATGAGAAAAGACAAAAAAGACTTCATGTGCATGATTTATGCAGTCTGTTTCTAGGAGCACATGCATAATTATTCATGATCGCTGAGCCCGGGAAAGACGAGTGGAGAAAGAGAAGCTGGTAAAAAATTCAAAAGCAGAAGAAGTTAAATGAATATTTAAGGGACGATGAAATATTAAGGGGAAACAAATGAGAAAAACATTTAAAACAGCACGATAAATAATAGTGGGAGTTGTCGGGTGGGGAAAAAAGCGGCTGCCATGAGGCCTTAAACATCCGCGTGGTGTCTGATCCCGGCCTCGACAATTTGTTTTCCATATGCCGGTCGTTACGGGGCACGGTCAGCGGACGGGGGTTGGCGCGTTGCTGGGGAATATTAGCTTTTTGTTGAGAGCCGTTGGATGGATGCCATGGGCTAGTCACAATTTAATGTGCCGACTGGTCTGGTACAAGTGGAGGGCAGGACACTGGCATTGAGATGATGTTTTATGCCAGAGGACCGGTGTTCTGACGATTTGTTTGACAAGGAAAAATGTGTGTGCTACTAGCATTACATTCATGTGGTTTGAGGCTTTATTAGCATCCAAACCTACCCCAAACCCTAACCCGACCCTTAAAACAATGCAAATATAGTGTTGGGACAATCAGATAGGTAGCATTTTTCGTCGAGAGACCGGCCTCCACCTGAAGAGAACAAATATGAAGAGTGTCAGAATTAATTTAGTATCTTGTGTGCTGATTTTATCAATAATATTTGAATGCGTTCCATTATTTCCAGATAAAAGTCCAAATTTTAAACAGTATCAGTGTAAGAATTCACATTTAGGCCTATAGCCTATACTTCAAGTATTTTGTAGTGAGTAAAAATGGCAAACCAACACAATACCAACTGCTAATACAAGAGTAATCAAACATTTTAATATTTCAATAAATATAGACCAAATAATATGCAAAATTATTAACATGATGCAGGCTGAATTGGGTAATTTACCTTTTTTATGTTTGAAGATGAGGTGATGTGGAAGCATATTCGCATCCTTTTTAAAGTTCACTATAAAAAAATTTGCTGCCTTAAATATTTAAGTACAATCAACTTGGATGTTTAACTCATTTCAACTTATTACATTAAACTGACTTTAAAAATGAGTAAAATCTTGTATAATTTATTTTTTAAAAAGTTGAAAATTGCTTAACTTATTTTGATGAGTTAAAGCAATGTAGAAACAGATGTTGTCATGACTTATTGATCATATAATTTTATACAGTGTATTTATATGCATGATAATATGGGTTGTAGCATTTTGTTATTTGCAGTGTAAACAGAACAGACCTTGCACCCAATTTTGCATTTCACTGTAGTATATATACACAATATATTCAATATATACTATTGTAAATAATTGTAACTGGAATAAGCAGAATAAATAGAATAAGATTATATAAATGAGTAAACAAGTGAATTTAAATCATTCTTTCCCCAATGTGCATTAAATTGAGAATTTTAATTTTCTAAATGAATAAGTAGCCTACTTTAGTCAAATATTTTTCATATATATCATAAATAAAGATTTTTTTCTAATTCTTTAAACCCAAACATTGATGTGGCACCATATTATGTCTTAAAATGTAAGATATTTGGCTTGGCAATCAAATTTGACAGATTTTATCTATAAATATTTTTGTTTTTGTTTAGAAAGAGTTGGTAAGTACATCATTCGAATGGGTCCTTATGAATTTTTATTTTCTGGCAACAGTCATTGGCCTCTTGTTTAATTTCCATTTTTCCAGATCTGAAAATAATTAAATCAGCAAACAAATAATTAATTGAGTCAATGAGAACAATTAGTTCAAAGACGCCTTTGAGAATTGGCTGTGCATAGTGAATTGGTTAATTATCATACAACACAATAATTGAGTGGAGGAGCTCTCCGCGTGTGTGAAACCGCATATGAGTAGTAGTGACTTCTTTTGCAAATGAGAAGAAAAGGACAGGTTATGGATGTCAAAGGCTCTTCGTGGAACCATCGATGCCAATAAAGAAACTTTAATTTTAAGAGTCTGTCATTTTTGAAGCTTTACAGTCCCCATCCACTTTCTTATATGGAAAAGAGCAGCATGAACATTTGTCAAAACATCTCCATTTGAGTTCCACAGAAGACAGAAGGTTATACAGCTTTGGAACGACATCAGGGTGAGTAAATAATAACTGAATATTAATTTTTGGGTGAACTTTTTATACATGAATTGGCATTCTAGAAGCGGAAAATGATTGTAATGGCTGAAACCGTCTCTTTTACAGGTCATCAAAACCTGGATTGATTTTTTTATTTACTCTAATCATTGCACATAACTGTCCTGCACTGGCCCTTGACAAAAGTAATGCAATGACACCCATGTTAAACTCCATTATAATGCGTACTGAAGGTTGTGACACTAATCTCAGTGACCTACATGGCCCATACATCAGAGAGTGTCTATCTGCTGACAGCGTGCTGTATCTGGGGGCCCGTGCTGCCGGTGGGGCCACGAGGCAGAGCGATCGGAGCCGTCGCTGTAACCCTGTCCGCAGTCGGAGATCATTACCCCCGTGACTGATGTGCGGGGCGGACCGGAGTGAGCGCGTTTATTTCCCCACGCAGGGGTGGGTGTCTCAGCCCCATGAGAAGGACAGCCCTTCACGTTTTGTTAGCGTGGTCATAGTTCTCGCGTAAAAATCGAGGCCCTCAAGAGCACATACGCTTCCTGATTTCAAGAACCATCCGTCTGTGGATGCTGTGCTTGATTTAATTATAGAACAGATATATAAAAATAAAAGCTGTTAAGGATAAGCAAAAATGTAAAGTTAGCTGGTCATGATTGCAAAATAAAGTTTATATTGTTATAATTACCAGCTGACTGTACATTATTCTGCTTATTACTGGATTTTTTAATACATTAAGTGAATAAATGGACATTAATGATTTGACTTTTTAAGAAACAAAAGCAAGAGATTTTATTGTTTTAAGATTATATGAGAAAAATAAAAAGTATAGCTATCTATATATATATACAGTGTATATATATATATATATATATATATATATATATATATATATATATATATATATATATATATATATATATATAGATGTCCATTACACTGTTGTGTAATCAAAATTATATGATCAAAAAGTTATGACAACATATGTTTTTACATTGCTTTAACTCATCAAATAAGTATTTTTTTTATAAGTTATACAAGATTCAACTAATTTAAGTCAGATTAATGTAATTTAAGTTGAAATTACTTAAACATCCAAATTAACAGTAATACAGTAATTAATTTACAGTAATAATTTGTATAATTGTATGCTTTATATTTAATATATTATTATAATATTTATATTTTCAATACTACTATTGTATAGTTGTTATATATTATAGCATTTTGTACTTGTTTTAAAAATTGTTTAAAATTGTTTAAAAAAAAGTAGATGAAGTCTTATAAAAATGTACAAAAGAATGATATGTTCAGTTTATGGCAAACAGTTCTCATGCTACCCATTTATGTTCTTAATGGTTATGAAGTTAAATTAAATTAATTCTAAAATCAGACAGGATCAAAATAGAACTAATTCAAGGCAGCTTTATAGCTATATTTACTATACTTTATTTGGTAAACTATAATATTAACTACTGTCCTGACTGAAATGTTTCCTTCCTTAATATGTCAAGAGCCATGTTCAGTGCTGCTGTTCTACGGTGGCTGCAGAGGATCAAGTGATTGTTCCTTTTACCATAACAGCAAATCTTACTGTAATTTACAGCCCAGGCCAGATATAAACCTTAAGTCGGATTTTACAACTAAGGTGAAGTGTGGCATTGCATGTTACAGTGTAGTATTTTCAGACAAGCTCATAAAGCAGAATAATAGTAGTGTTTGCGTCTTAAAGACGGCTGCACATGGCCCAGATAGATGACCTGGCTTCACTTTTACAAAACTAACGACCAGAGCAGACCGCTGCAGGTTTGCCATCCAAAAACTTCATTTCACACATTCAGCGTTTTATAAATGCACTCTTTAATTTGTCCATTTATGGCCCTGTGATTAAAATCTCTGGCCCTGTGACCTAAGGGATCGTTCTGAGTGATAATGAATGGGATCAGGGCAGAAGCCTGGAAAAGATGGCATCTCGACACATCTTCAAGGTTAACAATGGAGAACAATGGACTGTGTCTTCACCCTAAAGTGATGAATGAACTTTTTCTAGCATTTTAATAAGTGCCATTATATTACAGCATTTCCAGCATTTCGTTTGAAAGCATAAATTTGTGGTTATAAAAATGGTCTTTAAAAAAACTCCAGTAGGCTACATGATGACAAGAAGTGACTCTTTCTAACGGTTTCATTGAATCATTCACTCGACAGATTCATTTAAAACTGCTGATTCATTCTGGAACAAAGTGAGTGAAATCGCTTATTTCCCTACTTTAGGCGAAAAACAGTATGTCCGAATACACAGTACTCATAAAAGATAGACAAAAAGTACCTAGATGACCTACTACTTTTTAGGCGAGATTCTGAAGTGTGCATATGATGGACACTTTACCATCCCATGAGGCCACAGGAGAAGATTAATGAATGGCAGTGAAGCGATGTAATTGACGCTGGTTGATCACATGATAATGACAACATGGTGGATGTAGTAAATCTATATAACATTTATATGACACTCATTCATACTACATACAGTAGAACATTCTTTGTTTAGCGGTCGTGGAGTAATGACTTATTTATTTGGGACGCAGCCAATGCATATGAACCCTTGAATCATTAATATAACATTTGTTCAAAAATAGTGATTCATTCAGGAACGAAACATGAAGCATTGGTAAACTTTGCTTTGCTTCGCTTGGAACTATTTTCGTTTAGAGTAAAATATAGCTTAAAAAACTTCTAGCATATCATGGGGAAAATGTAAGTTACTTGATATTAACATCACTTCACTTAAACGTTGAATGAAAAAGCAATATCAGTCGCAATTGTTTGTTTAATTCCGTTTACGTCGTAAATAATTACTTTTTAAATTGTAAAAAAAAAATCAAAAAGACTCGCTGATTAAATGTTTACTGATACGAATGCTGTGAATTACAAAGAGTTTTATTTTTAGAACACACCAATGTAATCCGCTTTGACAGTTATCGTCAATGGAATATTACCCTCATAATATTGGTTCATCATAAATTGTAGATATTTTAGGGGCTTGACATGGCAGATGCAAAGCAAAATTAAATATGAATATAAATACATAGGAAATGAACAAAGCCCCTATGAACAAGATTTGGGGAAAAAACAAGAAAAAAGCAACGTTTGTTCCCATCCATCTCAGCGGTTTGTCTGTCTGTCAGAAACGCAACTCGGACGCACGAGCTGTCAGTGCTTCCCGTTTGATGTTTCCTTGCTTTGACTTCAAAATTCTCAGGATATAAGCACGAGCTCTGTTTGAGCTGTGTGGGAAATGCCTATTGACAACCGTCGATCCATTGATCTGTAGCAGGGGACAGAATCTGATGGTGTTGCAGCTAAACTTATAATTGCGTTCGCTATCATAAATGTTTAACCGATTATCGGTGCGTAACTGCAAATAAACAACACAGACGAGTAACTACCTCGCTATCCTGGTTTTCCTGCCCCATAAAGAATTTAGCATCTCCCTCGCAACCAACCAGACAACTACAAAAATACTTCCCCTTTCTTTTTTAAAAAAGAGAAGAGAGGAAAAAGATGAAATATTTTCTCTGTGGTTACTGAGACCTCTCTGTATTTCAAGTGATACTGACCTAAAAAGGTTGATCAAAGCCAGTTGGAACTCCGCAGCCTGCAGCAAGCAATAAATTGGACCATTCGATGTTTTTGCACTGACAAATTATTCTCCTGAGTCCTAACATTCTTGGTAGCAACTCAATTAGCTGGAGACAGATGTAGCAAGTATTCAACATTTAATGTTTAATAGATTTTTCAATATTTTAACATTGCTAGCCCTAGTTAGAATGGAAATGCTCCATTTCACGAAAATAATAACTATTTGCTTATAATCCCAACATAAACGGTGAGTTTGCGCGGTGTACGTGACAGCATCCAAATCTGCCCGAGACGGTTCTCGCTCTGTTTAAATCCCTGCAGGCTATTCTGTCGTGTTGAAGTGGCTCACAGCATCTCTCCTTTCATGTGGCTGTTAAAAGACAATATTTCTCCTATTTTTGTGGAGGATAGACTTTCTCCAGACACCATTCCTCCCGCTTTAGGCATGGATGATGGGGGGGGGGAGAAAATGACTGAGAGATGGATGGAACAACCCGTACGACCTCTGAAATCACATATTAACTCACATTTGCTGCACTCGTGTGCATAGCTTTATTACCTCAGCATGATCATGTTCACTGTTGTGCTTTAGTAACAGTTTCATATTAAATCTAAAATGGGAATCTATTAGACTGTGGCTGTCAAATGCGGATTCACCGAGCTCAACGGCTCTGGAGCTGTGATATAAACAAAACGCTATTGGCTATTTTTAAAAAAAGGGGGCAGGGCTGCTCAATATGCCCCGCCCTGTCTTCCTGTTTCAGTGGAAATCACATCAACACATTGAATAACACTGCGCGTTTCAAAGCACTTCACTGGGCCTTTAAAGAAATAGTTAATACTTTATTATATTAGGCTACTCATCCTCATGTCAATCCAAATGGTGCTACAAAAGTAGACTATAGTTAATAGCAACCAGCTAAAAGCAGATATGTTATTTGGACACATACATCTTGATGTGATTATTTTTGAGGCCCCATAATTCAGCGAGAACAAAAAAGGCCAAAAATGTAGTAATTTAGCTCCTGAAAGGACTTTTCTCAAAATTATGAACAAATAATCATACAGTAATATAAGAATGTTTGTTCAAAGTTATCTCTTTAATAATGTTCTCAAAACATTAGGCACAAAAACGTCATTCATTGAACTTTTTCTGAAACGTTTTAGTTTGTCTTACACTTCTTTAAACGTAGCCCTACTTGTTTCAGAATGTTCAGAGAACTTTCAAAAGTAACGTTCCTATAATGTGTGCAAAATTATAAAATGGAATGTTCCCTTATAACCAGGAAAAAAAACTACATTTTGAACGTTCAGAGAACATTCAGAAAAAACATTTTCATAACTTGAAGGTTCTCTAAGCGATGTCGGGTGACGTCACTTCTTGTTGACGTTTAAAGTATTGTCAAACAAAACGGAGGCTAGTTAGACCCTCTCCCCTCCTCATCCGCGCACTAACCCCCCAAACCCCGCCCCCAAGTCCTTCTTGTCGGTCATTGGCTGGAACTGTTTGTCATGTTTCGTGGAGCGGGTTAGCCCAGTTAGTTTTTGTTGCTGTTTGTGGAGCCTGGGCTGTCTACAGAGATCGCGCTTTTTTACAGTGTGTTCAGGGGACAGGCAGCCAGCGGTTAGTGAGGAGATGTTTGCTGTATGTGACAAAAAATGTTTTGGCCTAAAAAACGCGTGACATCGCTTAGAGCACCTTTAATAGGAACGTTAGCAAAAGGTTCTTAGGACATATTTTTGTTAGCTTGGAATGTACCATAAAAAAAATAATAATAATGTACCATACAACTTTTTTTTTTTTTTTTTTTTTTTTTTTTTTTCATATGACGTTGATAATCTCCAATGGAACGAAATGAGGGTGAATAAATAAGTTTTTTCTGTTGTAAACAGATAATGGATTGTATTAGTAGCGACGCCGGGCCTGTCCATTGTCATTAAATGGCTTGCTAGAGAGTGGCATCATGGGAAGACCTAAATATATGATATGCTCTCGCTGAATTATGGGGCCACAAAAATAATCACATCAAGATGTATGTGTCCGTATAACATATCTGCTTCAACCTGCCCCATCGATCACTTCATCAAAGAGCCAAGGTTCTGGAGTGACAGGAAAATGTGCTTAAACTCTCATTGTTTTGGAGAGGGCATGTCATATTAACCCTTGGAAATGAAGTTGTACCAGTGAACTCGCAGCCAGATTTTTAACGGTGACTGATCTAAGTGCTTTTCAAGCATCATTTATCACAAACGGCTGGACGGCCATTCGGTATGACATGAAGATGTAACTGATCTTCATAACTAGACAACTGGAGCGATTCGGTTTTGGCCAGCCTAGACTGTCTTGTCAGGACAGTAGCACCATTTAACATATAAATGTTGATCTAGATATCGCTGATGTAATTTAAAATAATTTGCTTAATAAACAACTGTTCAAAGCATTCCATCAAATCTTTTCAAGAAAATTTGAAAATAGTAAATTGTTTTAAATAACAAAAACTAATATTAGTATTAAATTAATTTACATATTATTATCACTGTAAATAAAAGTTGCTGCCTTGCATTTTTAAGTACAATCAACGTGGATGTTTAAGTAATTTCAACTTAAATTTCATTAAACTCACTTAAAAAATAGTTGAATCTTGTTTAACTAAAAAAGTTAAAAATGGCTTAACTTATTTTGATGAGTTAAAGCAATGTAATAATATGTCATTACATTATTAAAATAACAATATAATGTTATGGATAAATAATATTAAAATTGGATTATAAAATACTTAAAAACTATTGACTATTTAAATTACAAGTTAATAATAAAATTGTTTAAAGTAATAATAATATGATTACATAATATTTTGAATGTTGATTACAAAAAATTATATTATTATTATTATTCGTAGTAATATTATGAAATGCCCTAAAATGATTGCAAAATGTAATTGCCTTGTTAAGAATATGAATATTTAAATGTTGGGCATTATCAATAAGCATAATTTTTATTGCATGTCTTAATAATTATAAAGAATTATAAGCTGTCAGCTTAAAAAGTAGATCTGATCCCACTAAACATTGGCACTGCTATTAATGTTCAATGTTGTGTTACAGATGAAAGCCTGTTTTTTATTGACAGAACTTATCTTTAATTACATTTTTAAATGAATTCTCATGGTTTATTTGTTTTAGTGTCAGTACATTTCAAAGGAAGTGCACCATCAAAATAAATGTGAAACTGTGTGCTTCTGGCGTAACGTCAAATTTAATAAGAATCAACATATATGTGTGGAAAATATTCTGTTTTTAGGATCACTAAAGCACCGAAACAGTCGATTAAATTAGTGAAGCACACACAGAGACATAAATAACATAAAATAGAGTCTGAGTGAGTGAACAACCCATTTGCCACCATGAAACAACATAATAATCCCTCTGTCTCCGGGGTTAAGTGGAACGCCAATACAGTATTGACAAAATGTCAGTCTGGCGCACCGAGTCCTTGTTCACACACTGCTTTATTTGCGGAACCAGCCTGTGCAGATACACACGCAAGTTTATCACTCAAGGTCAAGCCATCCAGCGGCGTGACAGGC
The DNA here is from genome assembly GCA_030578255.1 of Tiaroga cobitis. NCBI lineage: Eukaryota > Metazoa > Chordata > Actinopteri > Cypriniformes > Leuciscidae > Tiaroga > Tiaroga cobitis. The sequence continues at coordinate 15,950,773 of CM060615.1, forward strand.
TTAAGTTTCATTGATTCATCTTTGATAGCTTTATACTGAGACAATGGTGTGTCTTTGTTAGGTCTGTTGAAGGCAAGTGTATAACTGTTCTGTTGAAGTCATTCTTTAGAGGTGCACAAGAATGCTAATTCTCTTGATGCCATTTGTTTTCAGCTTAATTCCAAGAACCGTAGCATTTCGCAAACCAACAGTGACCTAAAGTTGACCTTTCCGTGCCGTCTTCTATTCATTGTTCATTAAAAAAACGGACCTTTCCCCAACTCTCCGAGGTAGCAGCAGAATTGCAAATCTCTATTTCTCTTCAGAGAGTGTCTGCCTGGCTTTAGCAAGCCGCTATCCATTGGTTTTAGAGCTGAATGCAGCTGTGAGTGGGAATTGGCAGCAGTATATCGGCTTTTATTGCTACACATTGGCTCAGTGGGTTCGAGACTACCACTGTGCATAATTAACTGCCAATGAAATGTTCCCTTGAGTCAATCTGTCTGCTTTATTAACAAAGTAATGTGGTTATGCTTTAATTGGCTCTTTTATTGTTAGCCAAATGAGATCAAATGATAGAACACATGGTTGCAAAGAGGAGACCATTAGTGGTCACAGGCTCTATAAGTAGATGTTAGGGAAGGTGTAATCTCTCCATATCCTGCTTGTCATGATGGATTTGTGTTTGTTTCCGTGGCTCAGGGTTGGTCACTCAGAAAGCGACATGTTTGGATACAGCTAGCAAACTGTGGTTTGTTTTAACAGAGTTTCTATCAGTTTAGTTTCGATGAAATCTATAGACCTTATTCAGAGCAGCGCCATGGCAAGTATGAAAGCGAGGCTGCGGGATAGACTGTGTTTTCAATGGCATCCCCTTTAAAAAGCTGTATAAAGCTCCTAGATCAGGTATTATTTTGCACGGGTCACGTTGTCTGTCAACTGAAATGTCTTGGAAATATATTTTTGCAGTGTTTTGTCAGCAAACACAATCCAAAAACACATTATATAACACTTCAACCCACTGAAGAGATTCAGTGCTGTATTTCTATCCCTCACAGCCTCGCTTTCATTCCCGTTAAAAATAAAAGATGGCGCTGCTGTGAATATGGTCTATGGAAGTTTGCTGTCATTTTTTAAATCTAAGCATTTTGTGAAGTTATAGAAACATACTAAATGTTGGTATGGCTGCTAGCATGTAGCTTAGCAAGTTATCCATGTTAGCAAAAACAAAAGCATGCGGCTACTTTCTTTCATTGTATCTTGTATCATTGTATTCTTCGAGTTCTCCCGGTAAGTTCTTTTGTATGAGTAATTTTAAATTAAATCGTGATTACGACGTGATCTTGGAGGCTTTTAGTACTAGAGCAACGAAATAAGGTGCAAAGGATGCACATTAGGGGACCTATTTTAACGATCTAAGCACATGGTCTAAAACTCACGACATAAGTGCACTTATGCCGTGTCCGAATCCAACTTTGCTAGTTTGATGACGGGAAAAACTCATTCCCTTTAAAAGCCAGTTGCGCTCGCACCATGGTGGAATTGCTATAATGGTGGAATTTTCAAGCGCAAAAACTGAACGTTGTTATTTAAAGGGTTAGTTCACCCAAAAACGAAAATTCTGTCAGTAATTACTCACCCTCATGCTGTACCAACCCCGTAAGACCTTCGTTCATCTTCGGAACACAAATTAAGATATTTTTGATGAAATCTGAGAGCTGGATCACTCCTCCATACTAGTCCATAGGCTTCTTCAGGGATTGAACTTGCCGGCCTCGAAAAGTTAGTAAAGACATCGTTAAAATAGTCCAAGTGACTACAGTGGCTCAATCTTAAGTTTATCAAGCGACGAGAATACTTTTTGTGCGCAAAAACAAACAAAAATAACGACTTTATTTCAACTATTCATTTCCTTCTCTTTGAGCCTCTAGTCAGTTAAACTAGTGTAATTGCGTAGAGCTACGTCGCACATAGGCTCACTATTGGCCGACGCTGGTCATGTGCGTGATGCGTACAACAACAGAAGCGTACGCTATTACACTAGTGAACTGACTCGAGGCCCACAGAGAAGGAAATGAATAGTTGAAATAAAGTCGTTATTTTTGTTTGTTTTTTGCGCACAAAAAGTATTCTCGTCGCTTGATAAACTTAAGATTGAGCCACTGTAGTCACTTGGACTATTTTAACGATGTCTTTACTAACTTTTCGAGGCCGGCAAGTTCAATCCCTGAAGAAGCCTATGGACTAGTATGGAGGAGTGATCCAGCTCTCAGATTTCATCAAAAATATCTTAATTTGTGTTCCGAAGATGAGGTCTTACGGGGTTGGAACAACATGAGGGTGAGTAATTACTGACAGAAGTTTCATTTTTGGGTGAACTAACCCTTTAAAATAAAAAAAAAATACTCTATTTCAGTTGCCTTAAAATAGCAACGCGCCAACAATGCGCCTGAACACACCTTGTTTTCAGACCAGCAGCCCATGGGCGCACAAATGGGCGCAAATGCATTTGCTATTTAAACAACTATTTAAACAAACTATTTTGCTATTTAAGCAGGACATGAAAATGATAACTGCGTCATGCTGAAACTAGCAAAAAACACTTGCGTTGCGCCTGGTGTCGCATTGCGCCATGTATATGATAGGGCTTTAGATGTTTAACTTTTTTCCAATGTATTTGATCATTTTTAGGCTGCGAAAGAGAACTATGGGAAATGTAGTTTTGTTGCGCAAGCGTGTCGCTTCATAAACCACATACACTAAACTTTACTGACAACGAATTATGATCAAAACCATTTCACCACCATTATTCTCAGAAAGATGTGCTTCAAAAAACTGGCAGTTATGACTTTGTGTTGTGTTCGAGTGCACTCAAAATGCAGTCATTCCTACGTGACTTGAAGGCAGCATTTCTGCAAGATAAAAGAACATCATCCCATAATTGATTGCATCGCTTCAAGGTCTTTTGTAAGCTAATTGAATCGAAAGACAAACATTACATCTCTGCAGCGACAACTTTGCTCAAGCGAGATAAAAAACTGACGTTTGCTGTAGTTGAAGGTTTCACCCGAGGCAGAACCAACCATCAGATACAGAATAAGTGACTGTGGAGTCAACGGTTGTCAGATTTAAGACTGATTAATCATATTTCATAGAGAACACTGGAGATTTCTGCTGCTTTTACTGATCGTCACAATCCAAATAATCCTGTAATTTATATTATTTTGTGCACAGAAATATTTACCTAATGCTAATTTGTCTAGATGCTACGGTATGATGCTAAAATTACTTTATATGGGTAAATGAGACATAGAGATATCAACTCAATATTCATTTTATATGCATTTTTTAAAACTGATTTTCTCAGTGCTGTTTTTAATCTCATTTGTGTTCCAGTCATTCTTTTTAAAATGCACTATTTATTTATCAGGTTTTTTTTTCTTTTTTGGGAAACCAACCACACTTGAAAACAATATGAACTTTCACTGTTGTTAGTTTCACTCAAACCATCCTCGTTCACATTACTTAAAAACTCATGTAATTGCATGAACTTAATTGCATCCAACTTATTTGTTTATACTAAAAATGTATTGTCAGCTTTACTTAAGTGTTTGTTCAGTCAACTTAACATTGCTGAGTGAAACGCACAAATTAATAAAACAATATTGTGCACTGTAGTCACTTATTTCGGAAAAAACATTTATATATAAAAAAATTTGGGTCTGCAGGTTGTTGTTTTTTTTGCATTACAGCGTTTTCTTTTTCTATGGCGTATTTTGTGCATCTAAAAATGAATAATCATGCTTTATATGTATTTCCAAGGCAAAAAAAAAAAAAATGTGGACACAAAAAAATTCTGCTCATGGAAACCATTTGTTTCATATTCTGAACTCTCTAGAGGTGATGTAGATGATTCCCATTTGTACAACCTACATTTTTAGCCTCAAATGATCAATCTACAAATGCAAATACTGTGCATGTTATTGTAATTTGACATGCTATTAAACAAGCTGGCCCAAGTTCTTCATTCAAGGGGGTAGATCATTAGTATAATTTAATTTTTTCCGGCGAAATTTGTTAGAACACCCAGTGGGAAAGAAAACCTGTTGTGAGCAGATAATTATTTACATCTTTCCTGTGAACAACATGTGCTTCACTTCCTGGCAACACATGTTCAGTCTGAAAATGTCACAGAAGTCTCGTGAATTAGTTCTCTACGTTTTGGAGGGCCAGTTTCCCACCTGCCCAAACTAGTGTTTGCACATGGACTGCGGCCAGATGAAATCAGTATTTGGCAAACAGCTCCAAAGAATTACCAAGGGGCGTCAACTGAGTTTGAAACTATTTTACGAGGTGGAAATTTTATATTAATTCGTACAATGTTAGGGCCTATTCACATAGAACACTGTTTTGCTTTTAAAAACATGAGACACAGGTCAGTGAAACAAAACAACCAATGCATATGCCTATAGACTTGTTTTTTTAAAAGGTCATTGCCACGTTTTTAGAAAGCCGTGCCATGCGCGACACATGAGATGTAACGGTCAAACACATCCATCCAGCTTGTGGTTATAGAAAAACGATGGAAAAGTAGCGCAGTGGAATGGGAAAACGTATTCTGTGTGAACAGCACCTTATTCAAAAGAAAACATTTTTAGACAAAAGGCTCCACACCTAAACCTAACTTGTCAGTGGGGCGCAAGCAGACCGTACAAAAACATGTGAATGCGATTGTACAAAATAATTCAAATTAGCCACCAATTGGCCAAAATGTAAAATTGTGGCGAACTACCATGGGCTTGTGTTCAAACCTGATTTCACCAAGTAAAACAAGTTCCTGGATCAACATCTTTGTTGATCCTGGAACAACATTCCAATCGACCAATCAGATTTGAGGGACAAGTTTACAGTTCATGTCAAGTTTAAGCTTACAACCAGTGTTTGGTGCTTCTACATCAGTGTTATTCACCTATCATTTCCCTCTGATTTTAGGGATAAGTAATGGGTAGGGTTAGGTTGATGGGTATAGGGATATGATTAGGATTACATTTTCGGACAGGAGTGTTGTGTCAGGATGCACAGTCTGATTTTGCAGAGTTAGACGTGTTCCTGGGTCAACATATTTTGTTGATCCTGCAACAACATTCTTGTCTTAAAAATGGAATCCTAAATCTAATCACTACCCCTAAACTTAACCCCATAAGTTATCCCTAAAATCAGAGGGAAATGATAGGTTAATAATGCTGATGTAGAAACACCTAACCCTGGTTGTAAGCCTAAGCTTGACATAAACTGTAAACTGTCAATCTGATTGGTTGATTTGAATGTTGTTCCAGGATCAACAAAGGTGTTGATCCAGGAACATGTTGCACTTGGTAAAATAAGGTTCTGCTTCCAGGATCAACAAAACATGTTGACCCAGGAACGCGTCTAACTCGGCAAAATCAGGACGTGCATTGGATAGGACCATAAAAAGGCAGCGTCGACTCTTCTGTCGCAATATCACCGGAGAAGTTTTCTCCGAGCGTAGCTCAGAGAACACAACCACAGGCCTGAACCGAGACTGCAAGGACTTCAAACACACCTTCAATGTCTTCAAGGGATTCCAGAGGCCCATTTCCTATCGCGTTTCGCTGGCGTACGCTCTAAACAGCAGGCGCGGATCAACAGAGAATTACCTGCAAAGTAGGCCTAAGTTCCTCGCCTCCAAAAACTGCATCATTAGCATCCTGCCAGAGATGGATGGTGACTTTCTGCATCAGCTGTTGGCCGCCAGAGAGAGGGACCGGTGGGCTCCTCTGTTCCTTGGCCTGCATGCTGACCTGCCCCTGGTTCTTATTTAACAGTCACGAGGCCATGACCCGAAATAAAGCAGAAAGAGAGACACAAACCAAAAAAAGTAGGGAAAAAAACGGTCTTGGCAGCAGGACCAGAGTCCCATCATCCCCAAAGAAATTAGGGGCAGTAATCATTCAGAGGCGGTTAAACGTTATGGATGCATACAGTTCCGTCCTCCATCCTGATTCTGCATACCTGCCTGCCTGCGTCAGGACAAAAGGCCACGGTTGGAAGTGTCCAATTTTACCGTGCTTGACAGGTCAAAAGTGACGAATGGCAGCCATTGCTGAAAGAAGGTTACATTTAAACACAGTGCAAGGCAATGAGGGGGAATACTTCCCTGACAATGACTGCTAAATCATTGTCAGGGAAACTAATGATAAGGTATCATAAGACAACGGGATAGCATGACAGATCGGCCGCGATCTCGCGCACCTTAATCACCCGCTGTCTGTTTCCCGCTGCATTCATCTTTATTTTGCATAGACATGCACATATTCTCCTGCTTCTTGAATGGATACATCAGCTTGTCAGCACGAGTGTCGCACAAAGCTTTATTTAAATTGTACATAGCAGGGTTCTTTGTTGTGAGCCCGGATGATGAATGGAATCAAATAATAATGACAAGGAATGTCTCCGGCCTCCTTGAGCCACAGTCAAGACCTCCGAAATAAACTCACAGTGAGGAAAAAATTAATTTTACCAGACATTTTGGATGGAAAACTTGAATAAAACTTGAACATGAAAAGGATTTCCATCTTAGCTTGATTATTGGCAATTTGTAATAGTTCCTAAAAACTATAGGGACATCAGTTCAACACATATTTTGTGTCATTAATTATAAATAAATGTAACAAAAACAAAATGTGCAAAAATAAATACTATAATTTGGGAGCATTTTTCAGAATTGATAATATCAGGCCTGGGGTTTCAGTCTGGGGACCACGAGGCCAGAGGAAAAGTCTAGAGAAATGTTTTAAAAATGATAATAAATAAATAAGATTAAAATAAGCAAATAAATAAATTAGATTAAAATAACAAAATAAATGAATAAAAATGTAAATTTTTTTTTTTTTTAGTTATTAAATCTATTAAATTAGTTTAACATAAATAAATAAAAAGTTTGATTGCATAAAAATATGATTAAAATCAAATAAATAATAATAATTATTAAATTAAATAATTCAATGAACTACATTATAGTGAGTAGACATAGAGCCTTTGAAATATTAGGATGGGGTCCCTCACTGGAATGATCATATTTGGGGATGGCTTCTAAAAGATTGAAATGCCCTGGATTATATGACATGTCTAGTAAAGGCAAGCAATTTGATTAAGCAGAATTTCGTGTGTAATTAATTTGATTAAAAATTCATCATTTTCATTATTTGTAAAAAAAAAAAATGTGCACATTTAAATTCCATATGAAGGGTATTGAGTGTATTTTTCAGCAAATATTGATATGAGATTAATTGCAATTAATTGATCAGCATATATTGTAATTCATTTGACTTTTAAAAAAATCTATTGACAGCTTTAATAAAAATCTTTAAAAAATGTGTAAGGACAGATATTGTGCATTGGAAATCCTTTAAATGAATACGATATTGTCACCAAATCGCTTTTATTAACAACAAAACAGCTCTCTACTTTTTGTCTGTAACTAAAAATGCTAGGCTGCTGTTGTGCAAATCTGTCGCACCTGTTGTAGTAATTTCAAAAACACACAAGTGAGAAGAACCAACAGAAAATAAGCCGGAGAACACAAGGAGTGATGGTGGCATCTTGACAAGTCTTTAAGTAATTCCTACAAGAACAAACACCCTGGGGCTGTCTGGCTTCATTGCTTAAGTTGTTGAGAGGATAGTGTCAAAGCACATTTTGAGAGCGGCACAATTATTGCACGTGGCTGTGTGAGGGAGTGAGGGAGTGTGGTGGAGGTGTCAACTTCTATTCAGTTGTATGTATTTTGTAATTTGCTAGAGATTTGTAAATAAACTTTTTGATCAACTTTGTGTCTCACTTGCCCTTACTGATGACTTCAAAAAACACTTAAGGTACACTCTCAGAAAAAAAGGTAAAAAAGCTGTCACTGGGGCGATACCTTTTCTTAAAGGGTTAGTTCACCCAAAAATGAAAATTAAGTCATTAATTACTCACCCCCATGCTGTACCAACCCCGTAAGGCCTTTGTTCGTCTTCGGAACACAAATGAAGATATTTATGATTAAATCTGAGAGGTTCATGACTGCTACATAGGCTGCCTAAGGGAATGAAACTTGACGGCCCAGAAAGTCATTAAAGAAAATGTTTAAATAATGTTTATAGGCCTGAAACGAGAGACTTCAAGAGATTTCCACGACGCGCACGCGCGAGAACTTAACTGAAGTAGTTGAAGGAGATCGCAATTCTCGCGCATGCGTCGTGGAAATCTCTTGAAGTCTCGTTTCAGGCCTACAAGGAAGAAAAGGAATAGTCGAATAAAGTCGTTATTTTTGTTTGTTTTTTCGCACAAAAGGTATTCTCGTCGTTTGATAAACTTATAGTTAAGCCACTGTTGCGACATGGAATATTTAAACATTTTCTTTAATGACTCTCTGGGCCGTCCGGTGTCATTCCCTTAGGGAGCCTATGGAGGAGTGATGAACCTCTCAGATTTAATCATAAATATCTTCATTTGTGTTCCGAAGACGAACGAAGCCCTTACGGGGTTGGTACAGCATGGGGGTGAGTAATTAATGACTTAATTTTCATTTTTGGGTGAACTAACCCTTTAAGGTAAATCTTTTGTGCCTAAAGGGTACATATTGGTACCTTAAAGGTATATTAGTACCTAAAAAACATGGTTTTGCAGTTTAGCAACCATGTAGCACATCTTAACAACTGCATAGCAACATGTTTAACACTCTGAACAACATTTTAACTGCTTACACCTTGGTAACAACTCACAACACCCTAGACACAGCATAGCAACGCCCTGGCAACCACTCAAAACACCATAACAACCACCCGGCATGACTTTACCAGCCATCTGGAAACATCCTAAAATCTGCATAGCAACATGTTAAAACACTCAAAACAACTTATCAACTGCATACACCCTGGTAACAACTCACAACACCCTAGAAACAGCATAGCAACACCCTGGCAACCACCCAAAACACCATAATAACCACCCGGCATGACTTTACCATCCATCTAGAATACCTTAGCAACAATGGTATAAGCATGCACCTCTCACTTTTTCTTTGTAAAGTGCAGTGTAGTTTAATAATGCTGCTTTATGTTTCTCCAATGCTGTACAGTGAACACCCCTGCTCATTAGTAACAGGCCCAGCCACCAATAAAGACAACCTCCACCTCGCTCTAGGTTATGTGGACACCAAGCGCCCAGGAATCTCAAGGACGTATCACTCTCCCAGATTAAACAATATTCACTCTCTGTCAAACACTCCATTCCCAAAACCGCCACGCTGGAGGAAAACGAGCCCCCGCTCGGCCCCGTCTCCATGCTTGACAGAGAGAGTGGGGGAGATCGCTTTGGCCCGAAGGAGAGAGACCAGATAGTGAAATAATCTTTAATCCCTGTCCCTTCCAGGCACCGGCAACACCTGTTATCCTTGATGGCGTCAGGCAAGAGGGCAGCGCACAGCCTCGTTTTAAAGCTGGTAATTATTGTACTAATTATTCACATAGGTGCCGGGTGATTACGGACGTTCAGGTGAATGCACGTCCCGCACAGCGCCAGATGAGACCGGCCCGCATTCGCTCCTATCCCTCGTTTCCCTTCCAGATATTTGACCTCTTGTGTTGTTTGCAATCTGCACTCGGGGAGCGGAATAACAGGCAGAAACTTTTAATTGCTGGGAAACACTGCTCAAAGACACAAGCTTTAGCCATCTGTTAACTGTTTAGATAGACTCTTTTTTCTCTCTCTCTCTGCGCCTGAACGGGAAGTGGATGTTGTTTTTGCGAAAAACAAAAGAGGAGCAGAGGGTTGGTACTGTTTTTCCTTCGTTAACAGATGCTCTCTGCACAGGAAACAACACTTATTTGGATTGTACACACGACGAGTTGTTTGTGGTGTAGTACGTTGTTAGAAAAGCAAAATCGTTGGAAAAGCAAATGTGACGCGAGTGCTGTTGCACTCTGGAAGTGCACGCCTTCCGTCATCTCATTAATATTCAATGAATCAAATGATTATTTTTGTGCTTTAAAGACTGTATATTTAATTAGGGCCTGGAGGGAATATGGTGCCTTTAAGCCAAATGTATCTGTCCTCAGACTGAATTTAATTCAATTAATGGTGAGAGACCAGCATTATAGATTTCTCGTTCTGCCTCTCTTTGTTGATAGCGACACCGTTTTCATGAATTTTTCATTCTCAGCTGCCAGTTTTTTGGGCAATTAACCAGCTACAGAAAATTGTATTCCATTTCTGTTTAAAAAGAAAAAAACAGAAGGAATCTAGTGCTCATTATTGAGAGAGAAATTGGCCTTTCTGTCATCATTTACTCACCCTCGCGTTGATCTAAGACATTATGACTTTCTTTCTTTTGTTCTTTCCAAGTTCTTTGGAATTTGTTCATTCATGACTTACAAATTCTATGTGTAAAAGTAATAAAAATTTTCTTGCACCTTAGTATATTTAAAAGGTAAAATGATTTTTTTTTTTTAAATCATCAATTATTCATTTATAAAAATGACATATTTGAGGAGTCGCACCACATTTCACACCCTGACCTAACCTTGCTTTGTCATAAAAAGATATGAAATAAGAAATGGTCTGATATATCAAGAAACTTCTTGACCTTCAGGTTCTTTCTGCATGTTAGATGCACCAAATGGCAGATTTTTTTTTTTCAAATATTAATGAGAAGTTAAGTGATTTAGTTTAAAAAAAAATTCCAGAGAAATAACAAAATATTATAATAAACTACACAGTAAAAAATTACATGATCAATAAGTTATAACTCGTCAAAATAAGTTTTCAAATTTTTTGTTATACAAGATTTTTTTAAGTCAGTTTAATTCAATTTAAGTTGAAATAACTTAAACATCCAAGTTGATTTTACTTAAAAATTTAAGGCAGCAACTTATTTTACAACTTGAGGGTTTCTTATGAAAACTTCTTTATTTTAATTAGGCATTTTTCTTCATTATGAATTTAGGGCAGCTGCATCACCCTAACAACTTTAATTCAGGAACAAAAGAAAGAAAATCGTGCTGGTTTAGAGAAATATTTCAAATTTAGCTAGCACTACATATTACATCTATTCAAGCAGGAGTGCAGTATTAAGGCTGCTACTCTCAAAATGATGTTATCATTGGCATTATTAGGGTCGTATAACAGAAATCATTGGCCAGTTCTTAATCCACGTAATGCCATTGACAGCATTTTCCATAAGTCTCACGAATGATGCCAGTCGGTTATTACGCGAAACAAATCAGAGGAATTTAATGACCACTTTGAGCCGCTACTGTAAGTGTTTGAGCAACATTCGGCAGATCAAAGGTTAAGTGAGAATGAAAGCAGCACATTTATCCCTTTAAGACTGTTTGGTGAAAATTGCTTCATTTGACGGCGTTAATGTCCTTCCTCCTTTATCACTCAGATTGCCTGACTTATAAATATGAATGTCTGCTCTGTTCGGCCCGCCTCAAATCCCCGGTGGTCACTCTGTCTGCTCTCACGGCATATGATGAAGCATTCAAACAAGGGGGGACGTAAGTGACAATGACACTACAAAAGCTCAACGATGAAGCCAGGCAGGATCTCATTACGGCACAGGGCTGTTAATGATAAACTATCGCAGGTCAGTTGGGAAAACTTGTGTAGGTCAATGACATTACACTTTTTATCCAATCTATTAAAATCATACAATGACTTGAATGCACCTCTTCTGTGAGGAGTGTGTTTTAATTTCTGATTTAAATTTAATTTAAAGGGCACATAGTAAAAAAATGTCAGGATAAAATAATAATTTTGCTCATTATCTCTTACATTTTTGTTCACCAAATCAAAGTCATGTGGTGCAACCATGAAAACCCCTGCAGACCCTTATGTGTGTGTGTGTGTGTGTGTGTGTGTGCGTGTGTGTGTGTGTGTGTGTGTGTGTGTGTGTGTGTGTGTGTGTGTGTGTGTGTGTGTGTGTGTGTATCAAGGTCAATAAGTCCATAAATTGTCTTATAAGTTAAGTCAAGTTGTAAAATGTCATGTGGTGCGACTCACCAAATATGCAAATATGGTATTTGCAACAAAACAAAAAAAACTTGGAAAACATATTGAAAACATTTTCAAAAATAACGATTGAGATGTGCACACCCACGTATTCAGCGTCTGCACCACATGACATTTTTAGAGTGATTAAATTGAAACTTTTCTTGAAAATGTTTTTTTTTTTTTTTTTTTTTTAAACCTATATTATAACCATATTTTCTTACACCTTAAATAAATACAGGTCAGTGTATAGGCTACACCTTAATCATTTTTAAGTTCTTAAATATATTTTTCAAGGTAAAAAGGTTTTTTGTTTTGTTTAACAAATGTCATTCAATATGCAGCACGGTTAGACACGACTATTTTTTTGCGATTTTGTTCAAATTCAATAGTTTTAACAAAAGATTATGCCAAACTACTTCAACAATTTCTTCATTTAAATTAGGCTTGTTTAGGGCAGCTGTATTTTAATTCAGGAATAAAAGAAAGAAAAGTATACCGAAATTAGACTACGAAATCCATTGGGGGGGGGGAAAGCATTCAGTTTTGGAGCGACAGCTAAATATTTGCTCATGTGGGGCATCAACATGGGAAATGTCTTTTTATTATGACTGTACATGCAATCTTTTTTTTTTGTTTGATGTCCATCTTTGTCCCTTCGGTCTGTTTGTATGACAGTAGCCACATATCATAATAGACGAACCAGAGATCTCAGGCACCAAACACCTAAATTACTCTGCGGTAAACCAGACCTGTCCAAAAATCTCCTTCCATCATTCAAGTGAAAAAATATATCCCCTCTCTCTGCCCTTTTTCAACTTCTCATCCTCTGTTTCCTTCTTCCAAGTCCCAAATCCGCGGCGGTATTAGGTGAAACAGATTGCTCGGCGTGAATCTAAACCCACAGCCCACCTCGAGGAGAGCCAAGTCCAATGACAAACATAATTCTTCAAGGAACTTTGGAAAGACTCAGGAAAATGGAGTTTGGCGACGGGGTGCCTCGAAAAGGTCAAGATTTGCTGTTTGGAAGCCTAGCTCAAACATAAATGCTCTGTAATACCAGTTCGGGTGATTGCTTTACTCTCTAGACAATGTCAATTTTGTGGAAGGAGTTGCAGATTAAGTCGCCAGCGTGTCAAGGGCCCTCGTGGGTGCCCGTGTCTAGTCTCGGAAACAGGTCCTAAAGCCCATGCCTATTACCGCAGCCACCCACAGGACAGATGTTTAAAGCTTAGGGGCGCAATGGAGAATAATAGCACATTAGATTCTTAATGTCTCCGCCGATGCCGCGCTCATGGGGGACGAAACTCTCTGGTGGTCCAAACACCTTGCCCCTCTTTTCTCATCCCTCCTCCGTTCGCTGGTATTTTTCTTAGCTCCATCCAGATTCGGTCGCTCTATCTCTCCTCATGCCACTTGAGCGATGAAATCCTACCCTGGAGCAAGGCGCCACACACACCATTCATCAAGATATGACCCGCTCAGATGAGGGAGAGGATACAATGGGCTAATGAACTCATTAAAATGTGTGCGCGTGTCGGCGCGAGTGGGTGGATGTGGACATTTGCACGAGAGCGTCTGCCGTGTGTAATATGTATATGTTTGCGTAAAAGGGAAAGAGGGAAAAATGGCCCGCCGATGTAAAACCATTAGCCCCACCTCACAGTTCAGATTGCCGGCATCCATCTTCGCAGATATGATGGCTGTTTAAAGCAGTGATGTATATCGACTGTGTGCCATATTCAGAGGCCAAGAAAACTGACTATGATGAAAAATTATTTAAGATGCAGATCCATCAGTTCAGAATTGCCCCCGTCCCTTCAGAAAACACACACATTTATATGAGTACGGCACAAACTGTACAAGAGCTTTTAGTCCTGTGTTTATCTTGATTATAAGCTTACCTAACCCTTCACTTACTGAAGTGACATATTTATTATGCATCAATTTAGCAAATAATTATAATTATGGGTGACAAAAAAGCTTTCTGTCAGTTCTGTTATTCAACTTTTACCTATTAAATAAACAAAATCTCAACTCTCTCTCTCTCTCTCTCTCTATATATATATATATATATATATATATATATATATATATAGCATACATATAGTTGCTGTCAATTTAACATAAAAGTTTTTGTTTTTTGTTTACATAATATATTAGTGTACATACAGTATATATATATATATATATATATATATATATATATATATATATATATATATATATATGTCTGTGTGTGTGTGTCTGTCTGTGTATACACACATACAGTATATGTATAAATATCTGTGTACATACAATATACACACACAGACATATAATATAATATAATAGGCACACACACACACACATATTATGTAAACAAAAACTTTTTATGCTAGATGTGATTTATCGCGATTAATTGATTTCACATCACTAATATATATATAGGCTATATAATCCTTTTTTTATTATTACAATTTATAATTGTTTGTAATTGATATTGCATTTCATATGATATATTATTCATATTCATCATTACACACACACACACACAACATTTTTGAACTCAAAATCAAAAGAAACTCAATTTTGCAACATTTTGTAAAAATGTAAACCTACTTTGATGCAGATATTTATTAAATTACTAAACATATAGGTAATTGATATGTTCCTGACAAACTTCACCCAGACATTGTGATTAGTGCAAATCAGTCAGACTTGTTTTGTATGAAAAAAAATGACTTGTTCAATGCTGGGCTCTTAGAGGGTCAGTTCACCCAAAAATTTTAATCCTGTCATCATTTACACACCCTCAAGTTTTTCCAAACCTGTTTGAATTTCTTTCTGCTGAACACAAAAGAAGACACTTTGAAGAATGTTGGTAACCAAACATTGTCATTTTTCTCCCCATACTATGGAAGTCAATGGAGCCCATCAACTGTTTGGTTTCCCATATTCTTACAAATATCTTCTTTTGGTCAGGTTTGGAACAACTTGAGGGTGAGTAGATTTTGACAGAATTATTTTTTTTGTGAACTATCCCTTTAACATTGTTATTTTACATGCTCATGTCTACATATGTAAGATAGAATAAGTTCTGCACCCCACCCCCTCCTTTAGAGACCCCCATCATCCCTTCAACCCCAGCCGGGGCGCGAGGTACACCTTCATGAAAAGAGACCGGGGGTAATTCAGTCCGTAGGCTTAATTAATCTTGTGTCTGATTTGATGAATGGCCAAATAGTGCTGTAATGGTGTGATATCTCTCAGCTCGGAGGCTCCGCTGTTGACAGAGGCTGTGTGAAAGTCAAAGCGGAAGCGATTCGCTCTGGGCTTTGTTTGCAAAGTTCCTCTAGTCTGCAGTCATAACACACACACACACACACACGCACACCCAGCGTTTAGCCCGTTTGCCCATCTCATGCTGTGTTACTCAGTTTTGACAAAAAAATGATTTGTTGTCTGTAAAGAAAAGGCGCAGCGCCTCGGGGGGTAAACACATTAGTGTGAGTAATCTAATGTTGATCTTTCTAATGAGAGGTGCTTAAATGATTTTAAACATACTACTCTAGTTACACATTTGGGACGCATTGAAGTTGACTTTACAATGTGTATAAAGCCATCAGTATAGCAAGGTCATAATAATGGATGGTTGTTCTTTGCTTAATTACATGTACAACGCACTAATTCCCTAAAAAGTGAAAAATAGCATTCAGTGGATTTGCTTCCGGTGTGTTTGGAGTCAGTTTAAAGGAATTAACAGAAATTATCACAGGGAAAATGAATTTACAGTAATATATTTACAATGGAAGTCTATGGGGCAAGTGTTTCAGACAGTTTAAAAGCCGGAATATAAGTGCTTTTTGTTAAAACACATATTCATTCCATGTTATTAAGCGAGTTAGTAAGCGAGTGCATTTAAACGTTTGCAATGTTTAGTCCAATAGACTTATATTGTAAGACCGTTACTGTAAACTACAGGAAATTAACTTGCAAAATGTATATATAGCCTATATATAAAATGTTTTTTTTAAACTGCATATATATGATTTCACATTAATTTGTGTATTATATTTTTGTATTTTATATAAAATGTTTATTTACATTAATGGCAGAACAAAAAAATATATATGCGCAATAATATAGGCCTATATTAATAGCCATATTAACGGGCCGTTGAATTATTAGAAAAGAATGCACAGGCGTCGTGGCCGTTACACCTTGGGTGTGCATTATTTTCTAATAATTCAACGTAAATTATTCTGCTTATACAGGTTTTGTGTCAGGTTTTTGTCCTTAAAACGCTCTTGTGTGTAGGACTAATTTCTTACGCATCTGATCCCAAGCCTCCATTGCTAATTCCAAAACGTCATATTAGAGCTAGTAATGGAGGCTTCAGCCACTGATAGCAAACTAATGCAATCATTAATGCAGTTAGAGAGAAAGAGAGAGAGAGATAGAGATTAAGCGTGAATTACCTGAGTCTGTGTGTCTTTCAACATTGTTCGGCAGCAGCGTCTTTACTAATAGCAAAACTGTAAGTTTATTTGCTTCAAGAACAACGTCGTTATTACCTCGCTAGTGTGAAATGTCATGTAGCTTTTAAGTTGCTAAACTATTTTACTGATAAAACCGTCAGAGCAGCTCTGACAACACGTGTGTCCGTACGTGCATGTGTGTGTGTGTGTGTGTTTGAGTGGGAGAGAGAGCAGGAGAAAGAGAGTATGTGCTTTCTGTACTTAATAAAACGTAATTCTGTGGCAAAAAGCATGGAAATAATTTGTCATTTTTATCCTATTGTTTACTATAGTTATTTGCTTGGTCAGTGTCATTGTGGGTTTTGGTTCTTTTGCTGTTGTAGTCTGTAAGAGCCTTTGAAATAACTGAAATCATTTGGCGAAGTGATATGGAACTGTGATGCGGTCAAAACCTGGAACTACTTTAACCGTGCGTTTCCCTGAAAACATTTGCACACCTTAGAAAGTTTGTCAACCAATCAGATTCAAGCATTCAACGGCCCCATAGTATTGGGGGAATTCAGGTTGATTGGGCCACTTTTTCTAAGTCATCTCAAGTGTCCCAATCGCCATAAATATATTTTATACCCCTACTGTAAACGCAATATTTCCTTGGAAATTTCAACACAAATTTTTGTAACCATGTCACAAATGCTAGAATTAAAGTTTAACCGAGGAGCATTTCTTTTAGAACTCCAAGCTAACTCTGATTTGTATTTCAGCTTAAAACAAAGACTTGTTCTTGTTAAATTTACTTGTAGTATCTTACAATTCAAATATACATAAACACTCCTTTTAATTCGTCATTTGTTGGGATGTCTCAGAGGAATAGGAACGCAGAAAGAGATGCAAACAATAACAATTACGCAATTTAAAACCTAAAACTCACACATGCATTATTAATCCCCCCGGTAAAATACTTTTTTCTGCCGAACTATTGACAATCTGTTGTGCTGAATGAGGGATGCGAATATGCCTGACACTGACAGTTGTTGGTTTGGGATAATAAAGTAAAACCCACCTCTTTAATCTTTAATACACCCTCACTAATCCCCTAGTTTAACTGGCAGACCCTAAGGGAGTGTTACCGCTGTCTGCGCCACCATAGTGCAATAGAGAGGCAACACGCTCCTTTGATCCGTCCAATGTGATGCTAATTTCAGTCAAATTTCAGCATATGGAAATTTATACCCCTTTTGTATGCGCAAGTCGCTGGGTGTGTGAGTGCGCATGGGTTTTTGTCTCTGGCATTATCTGATTCGCCATGCTAAATATCACATCTCGCTAACCTGTTAGCCAGGTCCGCAAAAAGCCACAGTCGTTTTAAAGGTTAAGGCCATCAGTAAGGCTTAAACTGTGAGCTGTTTCTGGCCACATGTGATGATGATGGAAGGATCAAACTATCAGGCTACATTTTGTTACAACTTAATTTAATTGTGTTCAATCAACCTAATATATTTAAAACTAAAGTTTACTTAAATTAATTTTGTGTGAAAACTATACATGAATCATTTCTGTTGACAACTAGCTGGGCAGTGGATCTGTGGTTCCCAGCATGCTTTGCAAGGGACTGCATTAGGAGGGTAAATTGGGGGATTAAAGTGTTATTTTATGGTTTTCAGTAACTGGAAAGATGTTGTTAGTTAACGTTAGTGTTTAATGTTCAGTTATGTTAGAAACTTAGAGGACTTTCTGTAATGTTTTTGAATTTTGTGGTTACCATTATGCAGAAGAGTGGTGACTGTGTTTAGGCGTGGGCACTCGATATGATTTATATATATATTAAACCTCATACTGAGTCCCAAGTAATATGATTTGTAACTATGTAAAAAATGGGTTTAATTAAATTAAACAGAATTATTTCACTTACATTGGAACTAACTTTAAAGTAAAGTTACATAAAATGATAATGATGGCAATTTTAAATAAGATAAGTTAAAACTTTATTTATATCCCCAAGGGGAAATGTAGACGTCACAGCAGCATAAACAGGACAAAAACAAATATTACACTTAAGAAAAAAAAAAAAAAAAAAAATGATAATGTTGGCAATTTTATCTAGGCACGACAACATTTAAAGTAGTTAACATGACAAAATTTTCTCTATTAGGAATGGCAAAACTTTAGGCAATGACACAAATTGTTTTAGTAGTCTTGACTAAATGATTTTAAGTTCATACAACGAGATTACAACAAATCATTTCAAACTACTTCAATTTTGTTGGAAAAATTTCATTTAATTTCATGGACAAGTTTTCCTTAATTTAATTAAGTTCGTTCAACAGCTTATTTTTTTGAGCGTACAAATCATAAAGACCACATGCTCGTACCAGATACGCCAAGTTTTAGCGCGTACAAGCTAACGAATGGATGGCAGATGGGCCGGGCGTGTTGAAGACGGGTGATTCGAGGGGTAGGGGATGAGATTCAGAGGCCTCGTCCGGCCTGTGGACTTGATTAAACTAATCTCATCTCTATCAAAGCGTCGCCAGGCGAGTGAACCCGCCATTATTCATGGGCCTGGGGTTATTACAGGCAGGCGGTGGATTGGGCCGGTGGGGGGAGAGAGTGATGGGATGCTGGTCCTCTAAGCTGTCATACCTTCAGGCTAACAGGGCCCTTACTTACATTGTGCAGTATTTTTAGGGTGGGCTTCCTTCATCCCGCCCAATGGGTAGGATATACCAAAGAGGACCTTAGTGGGGCCCCCTGATCCTGCTTGTCCCCCATGACAGGCCTGCAGGCAGCCTGCAATAATTCAGTGTTTCTTCCATTGATTTGAAATTTTATGAAAAAGAATAGCAGAAAATCTGTAGTTGTCTAGCGAGTAATTACTATTATGGGAATTAAATATCTGTTTAGTCATTACCAAAGCTCTCTGTTGTAGTTATGTTTGTGTTTTTGTTGTAAATCTGCCTTAGAAGTCCGTTCGTAATCCTACATTTTGGGCGCTCAAAATCATTGCCTGAAGCGGCAGCAAGAAAACAAGTCAGCATTTTTTTATTTATTCTTAAAAATAATAATAATAATGTGCAGGGTTAAATCATTTATAATAAAAACTGCAATATTCCATTTGCAAAAAGTGTGTATTTTGATTTTATGGTGACTTTAAAGTGTGTATTTTGTGCTTTCCCAGAACCACTAAAGAACAAGAGACGGCTGGACAATGACATTATGGGAGGAAGATACTGAGCAGGAACAGTTTAAACTTCCCTCAATTGTCCATCTGTCATGTATCTATAAAAGACTCTCTCTTTCACACACACACAAACACACACACACACACACGACAAATTCCCTCATGCTTTGTGATGGATTAATCAAGATGAAGAGGCACTTGGCCTCAGTGGTTCATCTGATAGTTCTGTCTGTCACGTCAGGCAGTTTATCTTGTCTAAAAACAATCGCAATGTGAAAACATTAGGAAATCTGCAGTTCAGTTTTATTAGATAATACATTAAACAAATATAGTAAAAGTGGCTCGGCAGAGAACTGTGCTGTAGCCTCTGAGGACCACGAGAGATAATTTATCTGATAAGATAACATGCATATTCATATGCCAGTGTTTTTGAGGACATAAGAAATTTGTGTATGTATATCATCTCTAAAAATACATGAAAAAAAGTTTACAGTAGGGATGCGCAATATAACTAAATATATTATTGAATGTTATGTTATAATTTATTTATAAAACATTTATTAATCTTTGTTAACATCAGTAAAAAATGTATTGTTTATCGTTTGTTCATATTAGTTCATAGTGCATTAACAGTAAACAAATTACCATGAAATGAAACCGTAAATGAAATTACCATGGCCTAAGATTAATATATATATATAAATATATATGTGTGTGTGTGTGTGTGTGTGTGTGTGTGCATTTTATATAAAATTATTTATATGTATTAATGCAAGAACACATGTGTGTATATATACATATTTTATTTTTTTAACTTAATTGTTCAATTTAATTTATAAATATATTTATCAATGAATTATTCATTTATTATTATGAATATTAAAAACACTAATTACTTAACATATGTATTAATTGATTTTTATTAATATTACCACAAAACAATTAATAAAAAATCATAAAGCTCGGAGTTTGATTGGTTTCTAAATATTTTTCAAATAACACGATTTTATCCTCTCCAAATAATTATCTTTTTTTTTTGTTTACATATTCTATATTATTTTTCAATTAAAAACATTATATTGTTAGTTGCACATATTATTTGCATTTAGCATAGTTTTATTTTCAATATTAGTTTTAATCTGAACCGCAACACTTTTACATTTTTCACAACACCCCCTTTGGTATATATATATATATATATATATATATATATATATATATATATATATATATATATATATATATATATATATATATATACATATACACACACACACACACACTCGTAGCAAACAACCATTTTTCGGGATGTGTTTGTCGAATACATAGCCTAAAGTAGTTTAAACTAATTTATTTTACTACACAGATTTTGTTTAACATAATCAGGAAAAAACATCAGCCTGTTGTCTACTCTATATGACGCTTTTATATGGATTCTAGCAGTTGTCAGGGAGAGAGGTTGAGCTCTTCCCGTGTGTCAGTGTGTTATGTGTGGGTCTGGGCTGAAGAGACCCATGGGGTTCCTGCTGGAGGAAGCGAGAGATGATGGGAGTAAGTAATTAGATCCTGGGGTGAGATCAGGTCTCTTAGACACGGCCAGTGTTGTGTGGATCCACTCCAGGCTGTGTTTGCTGGGTCTTTGAGCTTCACTGGCCCACAGTCCTCAGGATGTTTTCCAGTATGACAGAACCGGGCGATCCCTCGAGACCCGCATCCAGTCATTAGCAACTGGCCACGGCGCAAAGATCTGAGAGAACAAGTTCAACACCATCACTTCCAGGAGCGTGCGTCTCTTTTACTCTGTTTTTGGAGTGAAGATACGGCAATAGCAAGTTGCGGTCAAAGGTCCGATTCCTTTGTTTGAGTCCAAGGGAGATGAAAGTTTTGTTTTGGAAAGTAGCTTCTTTTTTTTTCGCGTTTCCTATCATCTCAATATAACCCCTGAGCTACAAAACAAGTTCATGAAGCAGATGAAAGCTGTCATGGGTAGTGAGCTTCACTAACTTTTTTTGTTGTCTCCCAAGGGATGTTTGTACAGAAAGGGAAATCAATGAGACATGTCAAGGGAAAAAGAAATATGTACCTGAGTTCTGACTGTCTGCAAACTTACTTTTAGTAGCTTTACATACAGTTTTTATAACTTCGTGTTTTAGTTGTTTTTGGTTTTGTTTCAGGATGCATATTTTAAACTGAGTTGAGATTTAAAACTGTCAGTGTCTTCATCGTTATTGTGAAAAGGTAGCAACAAAACAACGGTCTTAAAAATAATTTTCATTTATTAAAGGGGCTATATGTAGAATTCAGAAAACCTTCTCATTAGCGACACCGGTGGCATTTAAGTGAACTGCAGCCAGATGACAGCTGTGAGAAACCAGCCGTTAAGAAAGCATCTGATCATATGTGAATATGGAATATATGTCAATATAATTTCATACTGTCATTCCAAATCTGATGTTTTTGCATATCCGATTGAAATCCGATCAGATTTAGCATTGTGTGAACGGGCAAAAATCAGTATCGAGCTACATTAATTTGTGGTATGAAATCCTATTCAAATTGCATTTCTTAAAATCCCTTTCAGTCTGACCGTCCTGATCAGATTTCATGTGGTTCGTGACTTTCTCACACCACGTAAAACGTGAACGTCTGACGTTGTCATAGGAAACATGCTGAAAGTCGCTGCAGAAACAAGGTTGTGTTGTTGCAGTGCCAGACGAGCAGAAAATGACAATATAATGGAGACATGTTTTGAAACAGGCGGAGACAATATAAATATAAGTGCTGTCAAATCGATTAATCGCGATTAATCACATCTAACATAAAGGTTTTTGTTTACATAAAGTAAGTTGAAGTAATAAAAAAATAAAATATATATATACATATATATATATATATATATACACACACACACACACACACACACACACATACACACATACACACATATATTATTTTATAATTTGCCAAAGCAACAATCTAAAAAAATATATAATAATAATGTCAGCTCTTTGTCAATTAATGAAAATGATTTTTGGTAGTTTTAGTTAATGATAACAACACTGGTATATGTATAATTTTGAGTATAGCAGAAAAGGGCAATAAATGAGTCAGACTCGAACTCACTTTTCCCCCATTAGCACCGCAGCTTCTCAACCATCATATTAATTAACATAAAATCAAATAAATCATAGAAAGAGATGTGAACCAGAAATAAAACTAAACACGGTTTGGTCTCGGTATGTTATAGAGCTGTTTGTGTGAAAAGTAAGGAAATGCATGTATAAAGCCGATGGGGCTTAACACGCTCTCCAGCATCTCCATTTATTTTTTACTGGTCTCAGCGGCCTCATTCCCACCAACTGCTGTGGACTCAGCATCTATTCTAATTCGGTCAAACAAGCACAACATCTCCGGCCGTTTCTCCCCTCCATTAAGATGACTTAAGTGATTTTCTCTTTGCGTGCGGCTTAAGTAAATCAAATACGTCTCTCAAGCCCAGTTATTAAAAACAGTGTCCTTTCGTTCGCCCAACCCCTTCTCTCTCAAAGCCCGGCAATCCTGATTTACACAGTTTCACAGTATCCCACTACCCTTCCCAAGGAGATCGAGTAATTAAATTGGTACTTTTTACAAGTCGTACTCAATAAATCTGAATAAATTAACAAGGCATTACTAAGACTGCTACATTAAATTTGCATAGTGTATTTAATGAATATGCAACTGCAAGTGAAAAGGTCTGCTACTGTGAACCCTCCAAATTAGCATAACTACTTCCAGCATGTTTCTTAAATAATGCTCTCATTTGCACATCACTGAGTTGGCTAATTCTAACTTCAGTCAGGGTAGCCTTGTAATTAAGACTCGCGCTTTAATTTTTAATGAAGTTTGTGTTACATCAATCCTGACAGTAATGAGGGGGACATGGAAACAAAAAGGCTTCTAATAATTAAATTCACAAACCAGTTCTAGGGATAATAATTCCTGAGGAGGAATTACATGACTAATTATTAATTAAATATTCATACTGTTGCATGGGCTGGCTCACTTAACTGCTTGTCTTGTAGCCGCTAATGCCGAGATGTAAATCGTCTTTGCTATCACCGCGTCTACTCAAAGGTCCCGGATCCTTTTTAGTGCATGATTAATCATGTTGACACCTCAGATGAAATGCTTTTTTATTGGCCTCGTTTATTGAGCCGTTTTACCTGAGTTGGTTTAGCTCCTGTTGAGATTCATTACTAAGCTTTAAGTACATAAACAAACCGGGCGACGTCTAGTTACGATGATGCACGCATTAGCATTATCCGCATATCGTGTTTGTCAATTTTGCAGGCTAGCTTCGATATCCGGGGCCATTTTTGTTCAGATCGCACCTTTTCACGCTAAAGTACGAACCTTCGTGCTCCCTTTAGCATTTAGCATTAGCCTTTCAGCCTCTCGCGTTCGCTCTGCATTTATCTGACAAAATTTCTAAATGGCTTATTTAACAATATGTTGTTTTTGACCTTTTCCAGTTGGTTATTATCTGCGATGCACGGCCGCTCTTGATTTCTCTCTGCGGTCTGAAGCGGTCCATTTTAGCATCATTAAGGCGCTGAAACAGTCTTCACATCTCCGCAGTCTTTGGTCCCAATTGAGGTTTAAAGGCAGAGTCAGATTTCCCCATTTAACAGGCAGCGTGGCTAATTAAGCTTGGCTAATCAGCTGGTTCGTGTCAGCCGGAGTTTTAGTGCCTGTCTCAGCAGATATCAGTGTGTAGTAATAGCGCTAGGCTAATTGCTACAAAGAGGATGACTGATACCTGCTGAAATTCGTTTTGCCCCCTGACTGCCAACGTGCGTCTATTGACCACAAGAGAGATAATGGAATACTTACTGCTACTGGAACAACGTTCTTTGTTAGCATATTGAGAGGCCTAGTTTCATTGGTGCTGTTTAATATGGTTTTGAATACTCATATGCAGCTTAGAAAAATATGTTTGCCTTATTACCTAAGTGGTGAATTAATCCTCATGGTGGGAATGTCAGGTCCCTTTAGCATTATGCTATGTTATGCTAACTGTGTGCCCTTTCTTTATCCGTGTCCCAAATTCAGATTTTTAAATATGAAAATACATTATAAAATATTTTTAAATCATCAACTTTTTTCTCGAATGGTGTATGAAACGGTTCGATAAAGGATTCAGTCTCTCTAAACCCCTCCTTTTCAAAAGCCTACTCTGCTCTGATTGGTCAGATGGTCCAGTGGTTCAGTGGATTGACACATTGGTTCAATATGTCAGGTTTTGGTTCAAAATATGTTTTGGTTCAAACCTGAACCAAACATATATTTGTATTCAACGATCAACAGTCTGTCATTAGTCTCTTTAGTCTGCCACAAAAAAATAATAAATAAAAAACATTAAAATCATGAACTCAAATGTCATTGTGGAAAAAAAAAAAGTGTTACTGTTGTAACAGTCCCCAGGCTAAATCAGACCTTTCAGGGTATAGCCTAACGCTAATAAGCCTTATGCCAAAATTATTATTACAACTAAATGGTCGGTGATTAAATAGGAAAACGAAATAATTGTGTAGATGATTTGCTTCAAGTGTAACCCGACATCAGACATTAAAGCCCGGCCGAAGTATTGTTTTGCACACAGTGACGCGACCAATCGATCACTCCTTTAATGCTGCGTTCACACCAGACGCGAATAGCGCGTCAAATTCGCGCCTACCGCGTCTAGTTATACGAATCCATTCTTGACGCGCGTAAAAAACAAAAGTTTAGTCTGGCTGCCTGCACATTCCCTGTCCTCGCGGCTGCTGCAACTTGAGGGGGCTGGCTGCAGGACGACTCAACTTCCACGGACAGTTTTTAATGTTTTATAAAGATTTTGCTTTAGCATAATTTTCGGGACTATTGAGGCCGGTTTCGGGATTCGGGACAACAGCTTAGATTTCGTGACTGTCCCGAATTTTTCGGGACTTCTGGTCACCCTACTTCCAGGCCTCAGCTACAACTACAGTGTTTGAGGGTCAAATTAGGCATTGTTCATGGGCAGCCAATGAAGACCATAGGCGGGCATTATGCAAATTTGTTACTAACCTACATAGGTGTGAGGAGGAAGTAAGACTGGGATTACTAACAACTCGTTTCAGGCAGTTCAGAATCGGTTCTTTCTTTTGGGAGACAAAAACTCTTTAACAACTATATTACACATGAAAGATAATATCTGGGGGGGACACTTTAAATGTTTATTGTTTGTATGAAAATGATTTACATATAATTTTTCTTTTGACTGTCCCTCAATCATTTCCAACATGACGAACAAATCTGCCCAAGATTAGTGTATTTCTTTACTAAGGAGACAATAATGAATGCAAACCAAAATCAAGATAAATATCACTTGTAATAATGTGTTTTTAATAATGTAGATAATGTTTGTATTGTGTGTTACTTGCAGTAAAGCAGCATTTTGGTCAAATTATGCAAAACGTGTGATAATTTAAAAAATCTGTGTATTAAGGATAAAATAAAATAGTTATGACCATTTTATGCCACTAATTTGAAAAAGAAAGAAAGAAAAAAAAATTACAACACTGTCATTTATATCAAAGAATGGTATTAAACCCAAAACATCATTTGAGAATACTGTGGTGGAAATTATCAGGTTTTTAAGAAAAAATAAGTAAATAATATCAATCTAATTTTCCGGTTTAATTTGTCAATGAAAGTTCAACTTTAGCTTAGCCAAACGTGTTGATAGCCTATGGATTGTGTGTTAACAAATACCTCATGCACAGTAGTTATACTTTATGCTATTTATTTAGGGATATTTTTACTATATTTTAAGGAGGTGGAGAATATGGTAGGATGACGGTGACACCTACAACTAAAAATAATGTAATTTATGTAGCTTATGTACAAATGTGTTACAACTGCTGTAATCTACCCTCAATATTAACATTCCCTCTGAAGAGCATTTCATATTTCCTGAAAGAGCACTGGTACGCTTTATGGTGTCATGACATTTGGAGTTATCTCTATATTAATTCACACTATTTCATGCATTTAAGTGAATATGGGGTCCATTAGTATTAAACTGGGGTCAAAGTTCAACTAAAAGCCATAACTTATGGTTCACAATGCAGCTGTGAAATTGGCCTTTAGGTCATATTATAAGTGTAAGGCATTCAGCTCTAAGATAATCCTTGTAACCAGCCAGATTTAATAGGTACAGCTGAAAATCTTCTGATTTGGATTTGACTGAAAAGGCTGAACTAATGCAGATCTGCTTGTTTCAGCCCCATTTCAGCTGTAATAGATCAGTCAGTCAGTGGTACATAATGTTACGCTGAATCGACATTTATCTGTGCTCATGCTTGAGTTAGTTCAGCGGTGTGCATCCGTTTCTACGTGGACACAGTCGTGAATCTAGTGCTAAGTGCTTATAGCGATTATTCAGATTAGCACACTTAGCCGTTCCAACATAATAATCACTCAATTAACTGCTAATTTCCTAAATTGACTCCTTTTCATTTTGTATTTAACCCAGAAATTAAAGCAACTTACTGAATTGCCAAGAGTGAACTGTTGTTTGGTGTTGGAGGTCATTTAACTTTCACAATTACTTTGTTAAAATGTTACTGTCTAAAGATGATGTGGGCATGCAAATATGTAAATATTTACAATAATGTAAAAATGTCAAATAAAAAATTCAAGTCAAAAGTCTCAGTGTTTTGTCTATTCAGTGAAAGTCAGTGAGATCCAAAACAACATGGGAACCCATTGACTTTCATTGAATGCACAAAAACAGTCCCCCTGTAGTCAATCATTTTATCCCTTAAAACTCATCTTTGATCACAAAAAAATGACATATTTAAATGTTTTTTTTTTTCTTTAAAAAAATGTCTTCATTTCTTAGCTTGAATGAAACTCTTCACCCTTGCCTCGTATAGGCAGTTCTACGAATATGCAAATTAGCCCCGCCTCCACTCACTCGCAACAGCTCAGAGATCCAATCATAGACAATCACACAGTTTGTGACGTCAGAAACAGTTTTTTAAACTGTCTTCGGTTCACTGCAGTTTTAAGGAGAAAATACTCAGCAATGGTCTTGACTTATGAATGCACACATGGTTTGACTTGAAGCATATTAAAAACTCCACATAGAGACATATAAACAACATTAAATACTTGTTTTTCACCACAAGGGGACTTAAAAAATAATCAAATATTTTGTGATCCATTTTCTGGGAAGTGATACTGTGCCACGAGTCATCGATGGACGATGGACCATATTCTCCATTACAAAGATTATCTTTCCTCATGCCGCCACTACAAAACCTCCATCTTTTGCTCTCTTTTTCTCACTGTTGCTAAGGAAACAGTTTTTTGAAAGTCAATTATTTGGGCTTGTAATGGTTTTTGCCTAGATAGGGGAATTGCACATTTCCCTAACTATATGAGTTAGGCCCTTAATAAAGCTACAGCGGTGCAGAAGTCATACGCAGGCATGGCTGATTCCAACCATCCAGTGGTACTTGACATTTGTCAGATCTGCACGCTGTGGTTTTTCCTTTATAACCCCTGTACGGCACGCTCCCCCGGTGCTCGTCTTCACCGTCTCTGACAGAGTAAATGTGATTAGTTTCTCCATTTCTTTTGCATAACAAGTCCACATTTAAAATTAGAACATGATTAGAAGGCAATCAAAACCGGATCACGAAGGTGGGCCGATCTGAAGTCGCACAGAACAGGTCTGTGAAATTAGATTTTTTGAGACTACCCGTTTTATAGGAACGAGATGCATTTTCCAAGTTTCTTTAGATCGTCAAATCACATTTATAAAGCTGATTTCAAACTACTGAGTGAGGAAAAAGTCATTACCTTTTCATTTTGCTTTGATTTTTCCAGAACTGAGTGAACTGAATTTCATATCATAAAGTGAATGAAGGAAAATACACTTTCCTTCAAAACAATAATCATTTTTTTGTGATGCATTTCATGAGATCCAAATGGATTTAACATGGCAAATTGTACTTGTGCCATTAATTCCTAATCTCTGAATCTAGTTGATTTGCACTCCAGTTGTTCGCCACTGGCTTACCAGACGGCCCTTCCAGAGAATGTCATTACACGGCATGTAATTAGACGAACAGACCGTACGTCATGATTATATTTAAAAGAGAGTAAATCCGTTGAACCATAATCTGTGATTGTATTGCACATAAACCGTAAATAGAGGAGGTATTGACCTTTAGAATTGTCTAGCCGACATAGTTGTTTTGCGTCTGTGTCATTTTTATGCTGTTTTTATTACTAGAACCCTGACACAAGGCATTAAAAAGCCTCTCTACAGAATAACAGAACTATTCCCTTCAAATACTCCATTCTGGGTTGTACTTATAAAACTATTCATGTATGTTTAAGTGTTTAAGTGTGAGGAAAAATTACTTACAACAGCAGTTCTAAAATTGGTTTTCTTCATGACCCATGGGCATCTAGTGCCGGCCAAATACTGTACCAAAATCAGTCATTATATATATATATATATATATATATATATATATATATATATATATATATATATATATATATATATATATGTGTGTGTGTGTGTGTGTGTGTGTCTGTATGTATATACACACACACACACACACACACACATTATTTAAGGGATAATGTACATCCAGCCAGTTGTTATCTCAGAATAAACCCCGACAGGGTGATCAGGACTCTAGCTAGCCACATAAGTAAATAATTAGACATGAAATATTGATGAAATATTGATGAAATTTTGAAAGTTGAAATATTTTATTAGGTCTTTAAACGCAAGCAGACAGCCGTTGCTAGAGCGGCAAGTTCAAGCTAGGCGGACATTTAAGGGATACGTTACAGTCATACCACTTATTACACAGCATTTCGCCACATAAATTATGGGGATAAGAGATAATGATTTGAGATTACACTGTTTTAAAATCGTACCTGTTTGTTCTCCTATAATCCAGTGCACATAACTATAGTCAGAAAATGGCAGCAGCTGCGTTTGTGAAACAAGAGAGAGCGAGTCCACGATACTGGATGTCATAGTTAAATAATTGTACACTGATTTGAGTTGTAATTTTTTATTAACTCACCAAATTCAAAATTTCCATGAAGAAAAAAACGTTCCTAGCAAGCATATAGCGCTGCTGACTTCAGTTACCCGGATGAGCCTGTGTTATCTGTTTTTACCGGTTGTAATCCGGGAATAATACTCCACTGGATGGCGCGATTGACCAATCAGAATCAAGTATTCCACAGAGCAGTGTGATAAATATTTATAAAATGATAAATGTGCCAAGATATCACAGACTCTTAAAATCAACAACAAAATAAGCATAAGCTTGATAAGCATTAAAAGTTTATTTATTTTTGCTATTCAAACTATGCATCATTATACATTGTTAGTTGCATTTTATTATTTATTCATAAGATTTATTAGGCCTATTCATTTTTGTTTATCCCAGGTTTTCCATTCTATTTTGGGCCAGCAGCTTTCTTAAAGTGACAGGAGCCAAATATTCCTGCTGGCGTGTGTTTTTTTTTATTGTCAATCGAACAACAAAAGAGAAAGAAAAAAATCACTCACTGTTCAACAGTAAATAGCTTTCGTAACTTTAATAATGATTTATCTAAATTTAACTTATAAAGTGAAGACAATGCAGTGTTGTTTTACATTTTATTACTTTATTCAATTTCTGTACCTGAAAAGCACTGTTAGACCTGAAAATCCTGAAAAGCACTGTTTATTTCAATTGTATGTTTGTTCTGTTGTGCTATTGCTATTGTTTGATCTTATTTTATTACTGACTGTTTACTTGTCTTTAGTAATATTTGAGATTTATATTAGTGAGGCACCATATTTGGTGTCACACCTTATTAAGGTTGCATGGGTCACACACAGTGAAAACAATTGTGTGTGACATTTTTTTTGTGGTGGGGCCAGTGACATTTTTTGCAAGCCAAGTAAAAAAAAAAGCATTGCGCCCTGTAATATAAATACATAAATTATTAGTAAATAATTAAATATAGTCATAAATAATTGTATAATACTTTTAAAATGAGATATTTACTCATTTCATAATAGTTCATATATATTTTAAGGTGCATATGCTTAAGGTATGTATATGTATAAATACAGTATATGAAGGTATAAGTATATATACTAAGTTATTTATATATAATTTCGGCATATTACATGCTCTGGATTTGGTCAACAACTATAAATGCATGTTTGATTTCTATCATGAGCAATATACTTCAGTGTGAGTGTAATAAAGATTGTGTGAATTGATGGCAAACGATTTGGTTATTCAGAATGAAGCTTATATGATTTGTCTAGGGACTGACTTTTTCCTATTGGTCTCTGTGGAGGTTTTACGGCAGGGCTACTCTCCCTGGACACTCTCAGTTCAGATGAAGCATCTCCTGTATTATTTATCGCACATGTGCTCAGTGGTCTGCCTGATGTCTCCTAATCACGCAGCTCTCAGACTGTTGGAACATATGGGCCTACATGAGACCGTTTACCATTGCTTCATTTGTATTTGTGTCCTTCAAAATGTCCACAATCTAAAACTTGTTTGCAAGACAGCGTTTTCAACGACTGTTTTCTTCCATCTTTAAAACTATCTTCATGTGAAGCCAATGCACCCTAATGTAGTGGCCACCCGTAGTCCCGTTTTCCCATAATCCCCCTGCTCTTAATTAGCACTTCTCGGCTTCAATAATTGATGGAGAGCTCTTGATCAACAGTTTTCTTTGAGAAACAATGCAGCAGTCCCTCCAAACATTATAAATGCATTAGATGACTTTTCTTGCGCCAGTCAAGGGGCTCCTTCATATCGTTAGGCAAGATTAAACAAGCGAAGACGGCGCCGTACATGCGTTCGCCATTAGCATTCTTTAGCAGGAAGCCAAATATTCCGGTACAGCGGAGCCCCGCGTTAGGCGCCAACTCCTGCCCTTTGATTAGCCATGGATTAATAGTACCATTCCGGCTTCCTCCAATCCCACACTGTTTTCGGCACAGGTTAGCACATCTTATTATTAAACAAATGAATTAGTGCCTGGAAATGTGTCATGCATATTACCTTGCAGCAGGAGGCACACAGGGCTGGTCAACTCCAGAGGAGATCGGGACAAATCCGCCAAGCTCAGTTGACTGTTTGCCTGGCCCTATTAACAGCGCCGTGATTTACCGGGGGCCCCTTGTTTGTGCTCGACAACGGAGATGCTGTTAATTCGGGCCGGCGTAAATCAGGCCCAATTAAAGTATTTGGATGTCTGTGACAGGCCCTAACTGCTTAAAATGATACTCAGCCATAAACAAAGACACGGGGTGGGCAGGGACAGCAGAGGGTGGTCGAACATGAGTTAGCGAGCGGAGGCGCGCCGCATCTTAAATGTAATGCCTATTGTGTGTTAAGTGGCTAACCTCATTAGCACAATGCTAATGAAAGAGAAAAATGATGCGCGAAAGACATTTCCATTTGAATGTTTTGTAGCCACATTCATGAAATGAACCCCATCCCATTTCAGATTCTGAAAGTTCTGTTTATGTGAACCTTGCAATCTGATTCACGTATTCATTTACATGTGCTTTACATGTATTCCAAACAAAATGTTTGTTAAAAAATGTTAAAAAAACGGAGCAGGCTGCTGATGTTACAAAACTGCAAATATAATTTCCGTTTTTTGTTTTTTTTGCCTTGACGACATATCTAAAAAGGATCCTGACATATATGTCAGAGGAGATTTTTTAGCCTATATTTAGTAAATATTCAATTAGTAAAGGCCCGTTCACACCAAGAATGATAACTGTAAAGATAACTATTACAATATCTACGTTTATTAGCATTCACACCGATGTTCTGTTTATTATAAGCATGCTGTGGTTTTGTCCTCTGCCAGTTTAAATGCTCAAGCTCTTTAAAGCCGGATTGGATTCTGATTGGCTGTCATTGTTTGTATCGTTCATCAGCTGGAAAAAATCATTCTGAAAGTGATTCCAATGATATTATTCCTCTGTGTTGTTATTGTTATAGTTGTGGTGTGGACTTCAATATATATTAATTCTCAAATAATTAAAATGATTAATACAACTTTATAGTTACCATTGTTGTTATAGTTATCTTCCTTAAAGTGAATGGACCTTAAAAGGAAAGTTCACCCAAAAATGAAAATTCTGTCATCGTTTACTGCACCGTCGAGTATGAGTTTCTTTCTTCTATTGAAAGAAGATGTGAAAGAACACAAAGGAAGATATTTTGAAGAATGTTTGTAACCAAACAGTTGATGGACCCCATTAACTTCCATAGCACTTTTTTTTTTTCATACTATGGAAATGGAGCCCATCAACTGTTTGGTTTCCCATATTCTTCAAAATACCTTCTTTTGTGTTCAACAGAAGAAAGAAATTCATACAGGTTTGGAACAACTTGAGGGTGAGTAAGTGATGACAAAATTTTCATTTTTAGGTGAACTATCTCTTTAAGACAGGATACGTAAATACATATAAGCATGTCCGTACTATGTTAAACGTATGTAAACATGCGCATATTTTTGCATTGAAAATTAAAAAAATAGTCAAGATTCAAGGATTATTTCAGGTCTACAAAATCTTCCAATCCAATCAAAATTGTATTCGGATCGAACTCAGTTGGATTGATTACCGTGTTTACATGAAAACTATTCAGTCCGATCGAGTCATCAATCCGATTAGCAGATTATTTGGGTGCATGTATAGTGAATGTCTGAAGATCTGGATAGTCTACGATCCATTCCCCTACGGATGACCGGATCCGGTTTGTTTCTTGTAAAAATACTTTTTTTGTATCTGAAAAAATATGTATACGCTCCTCATTATCCCATTACCTTCCCTTAGGATACTTTTCACATTGTCCTGATATATAAAAGGTGTTTTTGTTTATCAGTGCGGTAAACACTAATTTAGGCTGGGGTGCGTGGCATGCGACTGTGATCTTTAGCGTTTTTAGTGGTGTCCGGGGAGACCGAAACGTCCCCAGACGCGTGAGATGAAAGATAGATGGAATGCCCCCTCGCCTGGTCCCAGTTGGCTAAGTGCCTCCCGCTCATTACCAAGGTCTCTACTAGCATGTGGGCCGCACGGAGCCACCCAGCCTCTCCTGATCATATTAAAAGCAGAGCTCATCTGATGACGGCATGCTGTTTACCAGAGTGCCCCGTAAGAGAGATCAAGGAGGTGTGTGAGGTCGAATAGTTTACTGATGTGGGAGGGTCATGGGTGTATGTTGTTAACCTTAACTTGTAAATTGAGGTTTTTTGGGTTATTGCGTATGTTATCAGTAGATTATTCTGACAATGTTCTTTCTTTTCAGACTAGGCATACATTTGATAGATTGTGTTGATTAATCATGTTATTTTAGAATCAAACTAAAGGTTGTTTTAATGTTGCTCAGCACAATTTTGCAGATGACATCCAGTGATTTTAATAGGAATCAGTGCAATTAGGAATTTCGTGTGAGGGCGAAGGATTTCCCCACACAGATTTTGCTTGTGTTTTAGTTGGTTGTGCAAAGTCGCCACTTTAACTGCTTGGTTAAATTGGAAGTGACTTCTGTGTGAACTGTACTTCATTCCTCTTTACATTATTGACCATTTTGCTAATGTGCACCTTAAAGGGGCTATATTTAAAATCCCATGGTAGTCAATAATTTTATCCTTTAAAATTAAAGGGTCTGAATGTCATCTTTGATCACCAAAATGACATATTTAAACGTTTTTTTCCAAGAAAAAAATTATTCATGCCTTAAAATATCTTGAATGTAACTATTCACCCTTACTTCCTTTAGTATAAGCGGTTCTATGAATATGGAAATTAGCCCCGCCTCCACTCACCCAGAGATCCATTCATTGAAGTGATTGGTTACCAGGTAGTTGTGAAGTCAGAAACACCAGCGATTTCAAACTGCGTTTTTGAGACTGTCTTTGGTTCACTGCAGTTTTAAAGAGAAAATACACAACAATGGTGTTTACTTGTGAATTTGAACATGTTTTGTCTTAAAGCATATTAAAAACACCACATAGACATAACAACATTACATTTACATTCAGTCATTTAGCAGACGCTTTTGTCCAAAGCGACTTACAAATGAGGACTAAAGCAAGGGAGTCATCGTGAAGAGCTAAAAAACAATGCTAGAAGTGTTCAAAATACAAAGTTCAGGCATTGCTCAGAGTAGAATAAGCCAGACAAGGGAGGATTAAAGGATAAGGAAATATTTAAAAGCTTGATTTTCTCCACAAGGGAACATTAATAATTTTCATGTATTCATCGTTTTGGTAACACTTTACAATAAGATTTAATTTGTTAACCTTAGTTAATGTATTAACTAACTAGCAATACATTTGTTACTGTATTTTTTAATCTTTGTTAAAGTTAGTTAATAAAAATACAGCTGTTCATTGTTTTTTCGTGACTTCACGGTGCATTAACTAATGTTAACAAATACAACTTTTGATTTTAATAATGTAGCTATTAGTACAATTTGAAATTAACATTAACAAAGATTAATAAATGCTATGTAGTTAACTACATTTCTTAACATTAATTAATGTAGTTAACTAATGTTAAGAAATGAAACCTTATTGTAAAGTTTTACCATCGCTTTTTATTGCCCATGTGATCAGCTTTTAGAAAAAAAACTTTTATTTTTATTTTAAACGAGACCTTTCCCTACTTCCTAGGTTTGTCTCAGCCTGTCTGAGCCTGTAGACTGATTTTTATGTGATGGACTCGGGACGTATTTGCCGGGAAAATCAATAGGATGTGACGTTTACGCACGCTTCCGATATCGCTCTAAATAAATGTGTATTTATTTTGAATAGGTGCTTACTTAGCAAACGCTAAAAAGTATGTTCTATTATGAATGTAAATCAGACATACTACATTACTACTACATACTACACAAAAGGAACAACCCCACAGCACAACAAATAAAATAAAAAAAGTTTGCAAATTCACCAGTGACATAAAGTTAATCTGTAATGATTCAAAGAGGTCAACTACAGTGACACATGGAATTAATTATTATACATTCTTGGGATAATGCACAAAACTATTTTACTGTATTGGCATGCAAAGAAAATGAATTAATTAAACTAGTCTCACATAGCAAGATCTAATCTACGTCTAAACTCTCAAATATAGGCTACTTTATAATCAAACTATCATAACAGTTAGATTTGAATTACCTCATCTGTCGACATGATGCCGGTGAATTGCAGAGCTAGTGCAAACATATTCACATCGCTAAGATCAGATGCTTTCTTAACTGTCATTTTTGTTGTGTGTTTATTTCGTTACTGACAGGAAAGTGCGCTAAACATTTACATATTCATCTAAACGTCGCTCTCAGAGTGTGTAGCGTCAGGATGTTCGTTAGCGGTATTTATTCAAAATCTTTTTACTTCTAAACAAAACACAGGAAAATAACTTGCCGTGAGAGAATATCAGGGCCTTGAATCACGTCTCCTGTGCCGTGCGTGTGCACGAGTTTGAGCACGAGCAATAGTTGCTGGCTGCAGTTTACCTAAAGGCCACCGGTGTCGCTAATAACAAGGGTTTTTGAATTCTACATCATTTACATAATTGTATTCAGTATTGGGAAAGCTACTTTTTAACGACTGAAATGTTTAGTTAGTTACTATGGGTGATATAGCATTACAGTTAAACTTATAAGACTTTGATTTTGCTACAAAAAAAAAGAAGAAGAATGTAATCTGTGTAGGAATTTAAATTAATAGAAGCAAAGAATCAAAAAATAATATATATACTGTATATATTTTTTTGATATGACCAGAATTACAAATAAAAAAAATGATAGCAGAATCTTTTTTTTCTTCTTCTTCTTTTTTTTTTTTTTTGTTTAGTTTTTTTGTTGCTGGGACTGAAATTTATTGATGAAAGAATTTAAATCAATCAGTGTAGGGACTAGGGATTCAAAATTAATTTGTGCAGGGACTCATTGTATCTGCACAAGAATTTAAACGAATCAGCGAGTGCTCAAAATTGCAGGAATTCAAATGAATTGGTCAATTGGTGAATTCAAAATAAATCTGTGCTCAAAATGAGTCTGTGCAGGGATTCAAATAAATTGAACCAATAAAATCACTTTTTGTTCCGAGCAGTGAAGAGAAAACAGGAAACAATGAAGGCTGGGCAACATTACTAAAGATTTTGATATTTCATTTGATATAACATGTTTGAGAAGACTGAAGATCTCAGGGGTCAAAGGTTAAGTGCACTCAAGGGCCAGTTCTGAGCTTTACACTTCATTGCATTCGACCACATATTGATTCATGACATGTTTGCATATTGTGACAAATGCACTTTTATTATAGTTATCTAAATTACTATATCAACGCATACTCAACTTTAATAGTTACAAAACTGAAATGAAAAAAAATATTAATTCATATTTAGAATTATATATATATATATATATATATATATATATATATATATATATATATATATGTGTGTGTGTGTGTGTGTGTGTATTATAAATAATTTCCCAAACCTGAAATAAATAAATAAAATTAATATATATATATATATATATATATATATATATATATATATATATATATATATATATATATATATATATATATATATAATATAATATAATATATATATATATATATATATATATAGGCCTATATTATTAGTAGTAATTTTTTTTTTTTTTTTTTTGAGGTATGAAGATGTGCATGAACCGGAGGACAGAATATAACAGAATACAAGATCATTTAAGTTTTGTAATGAGGGAAACTATATGCAAAGTAAGGAGGGAAGTCTGACTCTACAAAGAGTTTGTCTGTTAATTAATTTTAAAGTAGCATAAATAAATTAAATTAATCCCTGGATGCCTTTGCCGACGTTGTCCACCATTACTAAACAAGCTGAGCAGAAGTGGCTTCACTTGAGCTGTTGAACAGTTTGGAAGGTACAATATCCAATAACAAACCAGTACACAGTGTCCCTGTGGCATTCATGAATTATGCTGCGTTTTGTTACACACACACACACACACACACATTCCTGGTCACACTCAGTAGCACAAACACGGGCCCCAGGTAGAGCGCTCATCACTCCTGCTGTTCTTCTCCATATGGACCCAATGAACTGGGGAGAGCTGAGACCCTCCACATGCACACGTTTCCCCTCACACACACACACACACATGTGCCTGCAAATACACACGGGGAGACAGACAGGTGTCGTTCCTTTTTGCAGCTGTACCCAGCTGTGTGTCAGCTTGTATCTAACAAATGTCACAGTTGTGTGCCAGATGTCTGTCAGACACAGGTGGATGAGGTAAAGTCTTGATCCTTTAGTTTTAAAGGCTCTTTCCTTCCTCACATTTTAATACATCCCTCCATACAGCCATAATGATATAATATTCATCTGTGGCATTCTGAGCAGTGTGAAGTAATGGTAGACTGAGGGAATGTAGGAGCTCTCCGTGGTGCTGAAAACATCCTGCTGTAAAAATGAGTATGATTATGCTGCTGTGCAAATGTTAGTCACACGCTAACCAATAATACTGTCTAATCTTGCTATTTTCGTTGGAAAAATAACAATGGTCATATGATTAAAGAACAAAAGACATTTTATTTGAATTAATTTCAGACTCAACTGGGTTTTACAAATATACATATATGTGTGTGTGTGTGTGTGTATATATATATATATATATATATATATATATATATATATATATATATATATATATATATATATATATATATATATGTATACATACATATACAGTGTATACACATACATACATACACACACACACACACACACACACACACACACGTACTGTATGTATATATATTAGTTAACACTTTAGTTTAGGGTCCAATTCTCACTATAAACAAGTTGCTTATTAGCATATTACTAGAATATTGGCTGTTTATTAGTACTTATAAAGCACATATTAATGCCTTATTCTGCATGACCTTATTCTGCATCCCATAATCCTTCCAGATACCTAAACTTAGCAACTACCTTACTAGCTATTAATAAGCAGGAGTGATGTAATTAATAGTTCAGAGAATTGGACCCTAATCCAAAGTGTGAGCATAATTATTTTTCATTGATAGATCATTTAATAATAATAATAATAATAAAATACAAATATCCACCAAAAATAAACAAATAAATACCAGCTCAGTCTTGTTTTTGTATATAAAGCCTTGAAGCCTTTAAACAAACAAAGAAACTTACCAAGAAAATCATCTGTTGGGATAAGACCTGAAATAAGTTAGGTCAAGTGGTTACATTAATTCAGTTTTCAGTAAACTCAATAGTCTCAGTTGTATGTTTGCCCCCACCTAATGGCCGAATGAAGAACTACCTCTATCTATCTATCTATCTATCTATCTATCTATCTATCTATCTATCTATCTATCTATCTATCTATCTATCTGTCTATCTGTCTATCTATCTATCTATCTATCTATCTATCTATCTATCTATCTATCTAATGTAGGCTATAAAGGTATTTAGCTCTACTTACAAGCAGCCCTTTTGTTAGCATATTTCCACTTTGTTTTTGAAGAAAAGAAAATGGCCTGGACAAATGAGTCTTGACCGCCCTTTTAGTAAAAACCCCTTTTGATTCCCTCAACGTCCCCAACTACACTCAATTGAGACATCCTCCACACCTGATGTGCTGTATAATGAGTCCCTAATTTATGTAATTAGTCCATTAACTGTAATCCCAGCATATGTTCGGCATGCCCTGAAGGCGTCGTTCTCCTCAGGTACTTCTTTTTGATGTCACCGAGAAGCAGCTAATTAATTTTACATGCATACCCTACTAATATGGGACTCAGTTTAGCGCGCTAACCTTTGTATTTATCGCTGTAACCTTTATGGGAAACGGAGGAAATCCTGCAAATAACAACAGGAATAACAATATTGTGTTTTTATGGTGAATTAAAATCCACCCCCCCCCCCCCCCCCCCCCCAAAAAAAAAATCGGCATTTTTTTTAAATAGTCAAACCAACAACAGTCGAACCAAAATGTATTCAGACACCTTCCGCATTTTTTACATTATCACAGTTTATTCGCTTTAGAAAATGGTAATAAAACATGACAAGAACTCAGAGTTATCAAATCAGTTGATATTTCACTCGTTGATATTGGCCATCCATCTGTTAGACTGTCTCACAAATGAATTAGGTTGAATAGCTGTCAGCTGTTCAGTCTGTGGTGTAAAAAGGTCGCATTAGCAATTAAAGAAAAAATACTTAAGCAAAACATGGTCAGGTCAAAGTATCTGAATAATTTTTGGTCCCAAATTTTTATAAATTGTATAATATGTCACAGTTTGCTATCCTACGCTATCCAATATGTCTGAATAATTTTTGGTTTGACCGTAAACATATATTTATATATACACACACATGTTATAGCCTGTATTACTATAACATACTAAAACAGTAATAATGTGTAATTATAGGCATGTCTAATAATTACACAAACTACGTAATTATACTGTAACATGGGCATTAGCAAGCATAGGCCTACGCTATATTAATTCATTCCTTATATTTAAGCCACAAAGGCTGAGCTCTGTCTGCATATGTAGGCCTATGTATTGCACCGCGGTTCCTTTAAGATATGTGATGATACAGCTAACAAACCATAAGCCCATAATTAAGACAAAGTCCATCAAGCAAATGAGGGCAGTGTGAGATAATAGCGTTTAACTGGATTGGCGCGCGAGCCCCTCCCCTACAGTTTGACTCGCCACTAAAGGCTTTTGAGCGTCGTAATGAGAGCCCTCTGTCTGCTAATTAATTGACATTCTCTTGAATATTCATACGCCGCATCACAAATACGCTCTTAATTGCACCGTTAAACATCTCAGGGGAAGTAAATCGCCGCAGACTTCATTAAAAACAATGCTGGTCGGACTCTGAAAGGTATATAGGATGAGTCAGATGTAAAGGTCCGACAGGTGACCTCCTGCAACTGTAAACCTGATCACGTGTTTCTGCACGATAAACACACACATACATCACGACTAAAACAAACTTCGTGTTTTTCCATCAAAATGGTTTATTGTTATGAATTATAAAGCATTGTTGTTGGCATAGTGTCTCGAAATAGTCATTTTGATGACATATTTATACAAATGTTTGCATTTACAATGTCAATTACACCGCCAGCCATTGAAATTTGTTTATTCATTAGTTCTTTCATAAATCTACATTGCCTGCAGAAAGATGAGGCTAATAATGCGATGAAATAGCTAGACATTGAGTTGACGGAGAGCTCAGCTGGTTCTGCTCGACGTGCACAACTGAGACAGAGCGACCAGTAGGCTATAGCCTAATAATAATTATAATAATTATAATATTCTTGTATATTATATAACATTTATTATATGCCAGGCGTATCTTTTGGATCATTTATATGATTATATATGAGGCAACATTATGTCATTATTTGTATGCTATTCAAAATGACGCGCATTTTCAATTGCCCAATGATTAAAGGTCGTTTTGATATGTTTTGTGGTGTTTGAGGTCAAAGTAACGGACTAAACTTCTTAACAAAAGGAATGTTGGCATGAGTAGTTTGGTATGATTTCAGATTTTATCAAAACGTAAGGAATGGAGTAACCCGAGGAAAAACACTTATAGAAATTATATAGCCCTACACGCACGCGCGCGCACACACTATGGGCTAAAACTGTAAAAAAAAAAAAAAAAAAAAAGTATATGATCATTAAGTTATGACAACATATGCTTTTACTTTGCTTTAACTCATCGAAATAATTTAAGCAATTTTCAACTTTTTGTTGGATATATTCTACTCATTTTAAGTCAGTTTAATGTAATTATATATATATATATATATATATATATATATAGAGAGAGAGAGAGAGAGAGAGAGAGAGAGAGAGAGAGAGAGAGAGAGAGAGAGAGAGAGAGAGAGAAGACTAGGCCTATATAAACTTTAAGGTTGTTTTTTATGTGTTATGTGTGTTTGCTTGTTTGATGGTTATCACTTGCCATTTAAATATTGGCTACACACACACACATATATATATATATATATATATATATATATATATATATATATATATATATATATATATATATATATATATATATTTTTTTTTTTTTTTTTTTTTTTTTTTTTTTTTTGTGGAAAATTTCGCCTCTATCTATTGACCGCTCCTTGCATGGATGTAAAAGGCAGAGCGAATATTTATCCCCCTGTCCCTCCTTTTTTTCCTGGGTGGCAGCATATCCCAAAGTTGATTCAGTTTGACAATATTGTTTTGCTATCATTCGCTGCCTTACAATGAATGGCATCGATCCTCTTTTAACAACATTTGTTTCCTATTGTGTGGCGGAGGGCAGACGTGTGAAAGTGGCTGTTTGATTCTCTTTTTCATCCGCGTGACCTCAGCCTTTGTGTCCCATCGCCCTGGGAATGTCACGCCTCACTACTCTACTTTAAGATGCTTCAGAAAGTGCCTTTGTTTTTCTGCCTTTTTCAGACGCACACAAAATTGTTCTCGGTCCCTCCAGCTGTAAAAGATACTTAAGACTAGAGCCCCCGGTTCACAAGTGCAATGCAATTTGGCTTAGACCAACCTTTGTTCAGCTTGTACAAATGACCAAACTCACTCGCACATTATACAGTTGATCTACTGCTGCAGAGACTCGAGCCATTCAGGAATCGCGGTGGCATTTGCAGTGCACTATCCGTAGCGCGCGGGGCTGGAGGGAAGAAAAAAGCAGCAAATCTTCAACGAACAAATACGCGCTGCTCGTCCTCATCACATTGGTTAACCGTTAAGTTAAGGACAAAGCTGATTTCCATGACAGCTGCCGGAAAATTTATCCCGCAAAAATGGAAGGAGAGAAAAAAAGTGCATGAGTTGGGTGGTCTCTCATCACAGGTTGATACTGTGCCATTGTGCGCGTGATTAACTGTGAAAACATTTGCCTGCGTGTCTGTAGGATCAGCGGAGGAGCGCGCGGGCGAATAGGCTCATTTGCATAATATTACTAATATATTTTACACGGTACACGTGTAATTAAAAGATCTGGGAACGCTTTGTAGACCCAAGATGAGCGATTTAAAAAGTAGGATAGTGTGTAAGAAAATGACCAGCACACGCGGTGATATGGGTTTAGATGTTTACATAGGCCTATTTGTGTTCAATTTAAATTTGAATGTATGCATTTTTTAACGTTAGTTCGAGATGTTCACTTGGAGAGTAGGCTTATAAGGTTTTTTAAGGTGACGTAATTTTACGTTACTACACATGTACTTACTATAATAACAGTAAATTATGCATACATATTTACAAGTAACTATAACCCTAGATCAAACCCTAACCCTAACCGTAACTCCACTGTAAAAAAAAGATTGTTGGTTTAACCTAAAAAAGTAAGTTACCTGGTCGCCTTATTGAAAA
Organism: Tiaroga cobitis; assembly: GCA_030578255.1. Taxonomy (NCBI): domain Eukaryota; kingdom Metazoa; phylum Chordata; class Actinopteri; order Cypriniformes; family Leuciscidae; genus Tiaroga; species Tiaroga cobitis. Next base: position 15,993,982 of record CM060615.1, read on the forward strand.
AAAAAAAATGAGGTAATATACATTTTAGGAGATTGGTTTAATCAACAGAAACTCAAAACATTGTGTTATCTGAACCACATTAATTTTCTAAGTTGATTTGACAAAAGAAAAAAGTAAATTATAAACTTATGTTTTACAGTGAAGTACATAGGCCTACTGTAGGCTACTTCAATGTAACGTCACCTCAAAATAGTGTAACCAGTAATTAATTTCATTTTTAATTAACATGTTTAAAATGATAAATGGCATAATTGTAATTTTTTGGATAGGGGTAATTTATTACCAAAAAATATATAATAATAATAAATGTCCATGTTTTCTAATGGTGTTGGTGCAGTAAAGTATAACAACAATTTTAGCGATGCGTTGTAGAGTTCAAAACTTTTAATTTGTATTACCGAGAAATTTGGGAATATAAAAGTTTGACATGTTGCACAAAAGTCCCCTGAGCTACGCATAAGTTGAAAAACACCATGTTGTCCATTTACATTATTCAGAAATAGCTTTTTAAAAAGCGTAGAGTGAAGTGTGATTTTTTTTCTGAGTGCATTTGTTATTTTTATGCCTTTTCGAGTCCCTCCTTTCTTTCCATGAACACTAGAAAGTCACATAGTTGTTTTTCTATTGTTTCTTGTCTGGGTAAACATTTGGGCAAAGGAATAGTGTTTTTATGAGCGGTATACACGAAAACACAAACTCTCCCTGTCTCTCTCTCTCGCTGAAGGTGTCGGATACCATCAGAATGGCAGATTCATTGAAGAATACTTGCTCTGTCACACAACCTCGACGTTGCTTCCCAAAGACAGCATCGGAAGAACTCTGGAAAACTTCATGTGAAAGAAGCCTGGAAAATTGGACTCCTTTGGCCCTTTTCTGTCAATACACAAGCAGAGGAATGACAAGTTAAAAGAAGAAGTACTTCACGGCGCAGCGAGAAGCTGCATGACTTCCTATCTTGGAAAGAAAGTGTTTTTGAGACGGTGATTGTGTGGCAACCAAGGAAACTATAACGCTTTGCTTGGTACTTTCCTCCTGTTTTGTAAATATTAGCTGCCTGGTAAAAGTCTTTTTTCTCTCTCTCTCTCGGTTTAGATAGACCTCTTCCCTCCTGCATCTTCCAAACAGGCATCAAAATAAACAATGCGTATTGCTTCTAATCACTTGTATGGTTGATTCTATTCGCGATCCGTCAGAGCAGTCAGGGGTCTCATTGGTGGATTTATGGTGGGAAATTTGCATAAATTATGAGCAAATCCGCAAGCTCGTGTGTGGTCCATCGCATTGCAAACTTGCCAAGCGGAAAGGTGGCCCTTGGTGAGCTCTGAAAAAAAAGCTTGAATGGCCATTGCTCAAAATAGGCTTCCATTTGGTTTTCACATTCATATAATTGACTTATGGATATTTTATACAGTTTTCACAAGGCCACTCTGAAGGCTTTATTTGCATATCTGAAGTACTTTTCAGTTTGCTTTACATGAGCACAAAAGCCCGCCTGGCATTATGAAGTTTCATTGCAAGAAGGTGTTTTTTTTTTTTTTTGTATGTTTGCACATTTGCTTATGTAACCTCTATAGGTCACGTCTCTTGTGTGGCTTTGGGGGGGGGAGGGGGGGGGGGGGGGGGACGCTTTTATTTTTTAAATAAAAATACATTGTAGCCTATTGCATCGACTGATATAGTGAATTATATTATATTAACATATGTTGGAAGCCTTAATCTGCACATAGGTCGTGTCTTTTTATATTTATCCCGTCGTCGGCTTTGTGAAGAGGTTTCTCAAGTATTGCTGTTAATATTGTCGGATGTGCTCGCGCATTTAAACCCGCAATAATGAGATCTGGCTACATCTTTAAAATTAAGAGAATATTAATCATTGGCAAAAAGTGGTGATTTGTTCACACTTTACACAACGGTGTTAATGTGTATTTGCATAAGTAAGTAAGCACCGTGTAATACTAATGAACTATGTGTAATTATTTAGCAGTCGTTTGTAAGCACGCATTGTTATTAATCGCACCGCGAATATGTTTTTTTATCATTATGCCATGACAACATTTTGTTTCCATCTATTAAATTTCTACCAGATTTTTCAACTCGTTAAATAATCAAAGCGGTTGTGAAATAAAATTCACGCGTGTAAATTGAAACTTTCATTAAAAAAAATTAAGGCAGCAACTTACGTTTCAAGTTTTTTAGTGTGATTATAGTTAACCTTTATCGTAATTTAATAAAATGTATAGGGCTATCGCCTGACTGTAGTAAAAGACCATCCGTGGAACATTTTCTAGATGCTAATAAACATATGCTTATCGGCTAAATGACACATGTATGACTCCCTTGGCTCATTATAATAACGAGGCGCTCTGGTTAGTCATGTGGAAACGGTTGGAAAAAAATGTGTCGCTACACGGTTTAATTTGCCCTCCACATGTTTACGTTGGGATGCAATTGACATTTTCGCTCTGAGACATAACAAAACAGGCAAAAGTCATACGAACTGTGTCATGACAGCAAGACAAGCAAAAAGTAACTGTGACGATACAATGCAAACTGCATGCAAGTTCCAGCCAATTTCCATGTCAAACATCCCATTGCTCAGTAGCTCCATTTGTACGTGTGAATTGTAGACCAAGCACCCTACGAAGCGCGCAGAAAGGTTCACACACATACCTTCACACACTGTTACCGGGTGCCATCGCAGTTCAATTCCGGTTGCCGAGCCTTTTCACCCCTTTGCTCTGTCTTCAAATGGAAATGATTTCTATTGGCCCAAGGTGTCCATGTAAATAGGTGTAAATGAAACCAGATTATGCCTTTCTCCCAGCCCCCCTCCTCCCAAGGCGATTGTCATGTGATAGCAAAGAAGTGGCACATTAATGAAGCGCCTCTACAGGGGTCTTTTCTGCCCATGTCGCCACATAAAACTATCAGATGGTTAGAGGAAGGACATGGAGGCAGCCACTTAGCTCTTAGTCTTATCAAGAAAGAAGGAGAGAGAACGCGAGAGAGGGGATCTGGTCCATTCAAGCTGGCCTGGGAAGAAGGAAACCTTACTTCTTGTTTCTTGAGCTCACAGCTCCAAGGAAGTGAACTTGCAGGACGAGTTTCAGCTCTCTTAACAGAAAGAAAACTCATAAAACACAACTGAGGACAGACATCCAGCTGAATTCCGACACAGAATTTTGGACAGGATGCCTAGACCCGGGAGAAACACTTACAGCGACCAGAAGCCGCCGTACTCCTACATTTCCCTCACCGCTATGGCCATCCAGAGTTGTCCGGAGAAGATGCTTCCTCTCAGCGAGATCTACAAGTTTATAATGGACCGCTTTCCTTATTACCGGGAAAACACCCAGCGCTGGCAGAACTCCCTGCGCCACAACCTCTCCTTCAACGACTGCTTCATTAAAATCCCCCGACGCCCGGACCAGCCCGGGAAGGGCAGCTTCTGGGCGCTACACCCCAGCTGCGGCGACATGTTCGAGAACGGGAGTTTCCTGCGACGCCGCAAACGTTTCAAGGTGATGACATCAGAGCACCTGGCACCCAGCAAGCCCTCGGACGCTGCCCACTACCTCCAGCAGCACGCCAAGATCCGGCTCAGCGCCCTGGGAACCCACCTCCCCCAGATGTCCAGCTACAACCTGGGAGTGTCCCAGCCGTCCACGTTCAAGCACCCGTTCGCCATAGAGAACATCATCGCCCGAGAGTATAAAGTGCCAGGAGGGCTGGCGTTCTCCACCGGGTACCCTCTGCACAACCAGCTGACCACAGCCTGGCCCCATATGTACAGCACTAGCATGATGGACAGCGCTGCGCCCATCTCCATGACCAGCGATTACAGTGCCTACGGTGTGCCCATCAAGTCGCTCTGCCACGGCGGACAGACCTTACCGGCGATCCCAGTCCCGATCAAGCCCACCCCGGCGGCGTTGCCTCACCACATCCCCGCTTTCCTATCGAACTCTCCCCAGTCGCTGAGCCCGACGTCCCCGCAGACAGCGACCAGCCAAAGCAGCCCAGCCACCCCGAGCGAGACTCTGACGGGTCCCGCCACGCTGCAGTCTGTCGCTGTGCACTGACACCCGCGAACGTGGGGGCCTCCACGGTCGACACCTGTACTCCAAAGTTGAATTTTAATAACAGACCTTGAAAAAACACTGGCTATACAATCAAGGCAAGAGCTATCTATGTTGCAGTGATGTTAATTTATGTGTATATGTGTTGAGATTTTTAAGTGTTGCTTTCGATGAGTCCAATCACATGGATCGACACGGATATCGTATTGTAAAATGGAGAGTTTTTACATTTTAAATATCCAGAATTTTACGTGTTTATTCGAATGGGGTTTGAACTGCTGACAAATTCCAAGCACTGCGATCTGCTTCGTGTTTGAATCGCGCAAGGCAAAAGCGCTCGTCGTTTTTACAGGTTATAATTGTTATCGCGCTGAAATAAATTGTAAGTTGGAATGCTCACTATACTTTCGTGTAGTCATGCAACTAACTTTCCTAGACGACTAAACTTGTCTCAGTCTGCAAACCAAATACTATCCTACTTGATCTAAAAACACACACACACACACACACACACACACACATACACCTACTATGGCAAACTTGAAAAAAAAAAGTTTAAATAGTTTTAAAGCATAGGGTCATCAAGAAGTAAATATGTGAATAATTGCAAATAAGTGATATTGAATTGTGTCAAATGCACTTTTTAGTTTAGACGTTTTACATTCTATTTTGCAGGTAATGATTTTGTGAGCGTTTAATTTAAAGCCGTGGTGACCATGTGTATTAAAATGCCGTACATTTGTACTTTTTGTTGAGATATAAAGCATGCCTTTTTCCAAGACTTTGTGTTGTTCAAGCATGCGTGCTTTTAAAAGATGTGCAAAAACGTCTGCATTAAATTATAAACTTGGTCATCAGAATATTTTTTCATTAAAATTGTGTAAACTTAAATAATTGCTCTTGTATTCGTTTGTGCATTTAGCTTATGATTTTCTCTTTCTTCACAGACAGCCATTACTTACTCATGTACACTCATGTGTGAAAACAAATACAAAAAAGCATTATTATTATTATTATAAGAGAATAACGCTGAAATACAAACATTAGAATTAAAAGATACAGCACTGCTATTTGCTGGTGTAGCTAAATCTATTTTATTTATTGGCTTTTTATGTATTATAAAATAAATGTGTACATTATAGGATATATTGTTTGAACATCTTTTTCGCTATAAATTCGCTCATCGGATCAGGCAGGTGAGCGCTGCTTTTCTTCGAGGAAAAGCACAAGCGACGGATTGGAATAAATGAATGAGAAGCTCTTGATTAGGATGCATGAAGTTACTGTGCCGCAGTCACAGCAAACACAAGCGGACTCATTCATCAGCACAGACATTCACTGTGCACGTCCAGTTTTAAACCTGAGCGGAGGACAGAAATAATACATATCAGATATAAATTCTTTAATTAAATTCTTAGCGAAATTCACTAGGTGTATTTTGTGTTTCCATACTATAGCCTATTTTTACACACAAACACACACACACACACACAAAAAAATGCTGGTTGTTTCAAATGTTTGTGCGAAATATATCGACAAACATAACTATTAGTTTAAATGTTTAAATACATTTTTAAACACAACAGTTGGGTTTGTCCATATTTGTCCAAACATGGGTTGAAACAACCCAGTATTTTTTAGAGTGTCCTAATAATTTTTTTATCTATTTTATTCTATTTGATTTGGATATAATAAATAAAAATTTGTAAAAAATATATATATTTGTAAAAAATATATATTGTTGGTTTAACTTAAAAAATGAAGTTACCTGCATGGTTGCCTTAAAATTTTGAGTTCATTGAAATAAATAAAAAAACGAGTTAATACAATGGAGATTAGTTTAATCAACAGAAACTCAAAATATTATGTTATAAACCACATGAATTATCTTTTAAAGTTCTTTTTGAAAAAGGAAAAAATGCTGTGATAAATCGTGATTTGTTTTTTACAAAACAAAAATCATTATTTGTAGGCTATCGTATAATTTAGCCCAATTTAAAATTACACTTCATATTTATTTATTATTTCATTGTTTTATTTTGCCTGAGATTTTTACCCTATGATTTCAACATGTCCCCCCCTTTTTTTACTCTCAGGTTTAATGGGGGGGTCCATTGATAAAGGATGTGTCGCGGTCAGAATGCGAGAAACAGGTGCATTGTTTGCGTCCCCGCATAGAGAGCAACAGCCTTCTCCGGGATATTAAGCAAATACATTAGAATTCCGTCACTTTATGCAATTGAGCTGATCAAATAAAGGGTCCCTGGCCACTTCATTCACCCTCATTCACTTGAATAGAAAGTGCAAAGAATTGCAAACTTAGACTGGGCCACCGATGTAGATTTAGTCTTTTTTCAGAAAGACAAAAAGGCCGATTTCTCACAAACACATAGCTGACTGGGGGACTAGGAAACGAGTTCTGAGACCCCTTTGGAATTTAAATCCAACCCCTCCCCCTGAGAGACTGTTTGCACAACACTGCAAGTTTTTTTTTTCACCCTTCCCTTCCCTTTTTTTTTGTTTTTTTTGCTTTTCTTTTTACTTTCCTTTTCGGAGTTTGACATTGTGTTGCATTGATGTTTACTCTAGGTTATTATACCGACAGAAGTGTATGTTTAGTTTTTAAAAGAAGAAATAGTATTTTGCTTAAACCAGGAATATAAATGGTCTAAATAGAAACATAAATAGAAATATTTTACAGAGCAAAATGTACTTAAACATTTTTTTTAATTGTATTTATTCGTTTTATTAAAAACAGAAATAGGCACTTTATTTAAAAATAATCAGACACGTTTTACAGAAGAAAAAAATGAAATGTCAAACGTATTTATTTATATGATTTTTTTATTAATTACTTTAAAGAAGATACAAGGGATTAATCAACAGACATGTTTAAAATGTCCAAAAATATTTTTAAGTTTTGTACTTTTAAAAAAAGATAAATAATAGCTAATTTTATTTCAGTCGCTTATTGTAGTCCCTATTTATTTTACACTTTTATTAAAAACATGTAGATTATTTTTTTTGAAAGACATAACATAAAACCAGCACTGCTAAACAAGTTAAGTTACGGATATATAACTCCAAATCATAATTTATCAATTAACCTACACCACAAATGCAGGGTTGTTTCATGTTTGGGTCAAATATGGACAAATACAAAAATTGAATAAAGAAAATTAAACCAACGGTTTGGATTGTCCATATTTGACCTAAACATGGGTTGAAACAACCCAGCATTTTTAGTTATTATCTGTCATGGCCAATAAAATGGTGTAATTTTATGTTTTTAATACCTCTAAACATGCTGGGTTGTTTCAACCCATGTTTGGGTCAAACATCTACAGAGCCAAAAATGTAATAACATTTTTTAAAGGAACGGTTGGGTTTGTCCATATTTGACCCAAACATGAGTTGAAACAACCTGGCATTTTTTTTTATAGAGATACAGTTCCAGCACCTTTACCTTTCCCAAAGCGGTTTTACATGAAACACAAATTGTGAAGTTTTCTGTCTGATGCTCTTGCACTACATTTCCACGCATGTCCATGTCACATGATCTCTGAACACCTTACGTTTGTCTGTCCTCCTCAAATCAACAGTCAGGCAAGTCGTTTCCACATCATATGCTGAAAAGCAGCTTGTTTTGATGTCAGCTTCCGTTGTCGTAGAGAGGGCTTTCTCTGTTCATTAACACCAACGTGAACTCTGTTGTGTAAGCAAAGACAAAACGATCCATCCACTACATGATCCACTCCTAGAAGAAGAAGGTCATCCTGGGGGGGGGGGGGGGGGGGGGGGGGATAAAATATAGGGGGGATCCTATATTTTAGGATAAAATATAGAGCGAGCCACGCAAAACCACAATGTGCGAGTTTAATTAAAAGAATTCATTACAGTGGGAGCCCAAGGTAATTAGCATGCATAATTTATGATTTGCTTAATGTAAGCCGACCGAGGCGTCAGTAATAAACTCGACTTAACCTCCAGCGGAGAGAGATGAAATGGACAGTGGACGGTTGTTTATTGTCGAGCAATAAGTCAAATCCGTCTGACAGAACTTTGGTTGATTCTTGGCTTTTTGCTGAACTCGAATGACTTCATTTGTTTTGCAGGATGAGAAGCGAACTCGGACTCAAACAGTCAGCAAAGGTAACGAGTAAACACGGTGTTGTTGTGTCAAGATTGATAGCGCCAAACAGTTCGTTAAACCAATCATTTTATATCACAAGGGGTTAAACTGACAGGCTGTAAATCAAATCAAGGCTTCTTGGAACTTCTTCTTTACACAAACTGGGGGCAGAAACACACTTTCTTCGTTAAGTCTCATTTACAATAGCTTCTTTTGGGTTCTCCGAAGGTGTGTAACGCTGACAGAATGAGGCCAGAGTTTGCTTCAGCTCCACACTCCTCATGTTTCCACTCATATTATGGGCTGTCAAGATGCTGTTTGTAAGAGCGGAAAAATTAATCGACGCTAAGCAAAAGTTGCATCCAGTTTACTCTGCAAATGTGACAAACCGCATCGCTGAAGGAGGAACGGATGTGTGTTTATGCTTTGCTGATGGCTATTTTTCTTTCTACTTTGCAGCCACACATTGATTTTTACTAAAAACAACTGCAATAAACAAATATATTTATGCAGTCCGTGCATGCTCAGCAAAAAGTGCTAACTGAGGTAGGCACTCCTGTGCCTGACCCATTGTTATAGTGGAGGTGATAGGAGGCACAAATTAAAGGATTTATAAACTATTAAATAAATAATAGTTTATTATTAAGCGCGACCTTTGTTGTGTAAATACATAAAAAAATAAATAACACGAACTGTGTTGTGTAAATAAATAACATTGCATAATGGTAAATAAATAAATGGCATTAGATTAAAATAATAAATTAATAATATTGCACAAATAAATCAATACAATTGCATGAAATGAATAGCATCATATAAATAGACCAATAATATTTAATATTTGCATAAATAATAATATTGCATAGGCTAAATAAATAAATAAATAAATAACGCGGATTCTGTTGTGTAAATAAATAAAGTTGAACAATAAATACAAAATAAAAAGAGCATCATTAGATGAATGACCGAATGGATAAATGAATACATAAACAAATAATATATTCCATAAATTAATAAATAAAAAATTGCATACAAATAAATAACATCATTAGATATAGCATATAAATAAATAATATTGAATAAATAAATAAATAAAACTCTGTTTTGTACATAAATAAATAAACGCAGTTGCATAATAAATAAAAAATAGCATAATTAAATTAATTAAAATAAACAAAAAAACATTTTGGTCCTTTACACAACTGCCATACTCGATCAAAACAGATTTAACTCTTAATCCTATCTGATGTCACTGTCACACCTTTATGTTGGGAACATGTAAATGAACTGATTCTAACACAAACTTCAGACTCAGGACCCCTCCAGTGGGGGTCAGGCTGGTCTCAGACGCTTGTCTCCAGGTACGATGGACACCAGAGACAGTGGGGTTGGGGTTGAACACCCTTGTGTGCATGAAATTAGAATGTCAACATCTGATTCATGCTGCATGGCAGTAACTGTGAAACAAATTATGTCTGTGGGAGGCGTTGCACATGTTCTACTCTGCTGCGGATATGAGCTGAATGTGGGGCAGGCCTGGATTCCTAGAGAATTAGTAAGAAAAGTAAATATTTATAATGCAACTGAAGAAAATATAATACAAAAGAACTCGGAATCAAAACATTGATCTGTCTGTCTATCTATCTATCTATCTATCTATCTATCTATCTATCTATCTATCTATCTATCTATCTATCTATCTATCTATCTATCTATCTATCTATCTATCTATCTATCTATCTATCTATGTCTGTCTTTATATTCAGTGTTTATTTATAAAATATATTTAGAATAAACAATAAATTAAAAATAAAACATAAATACAATTATTTGGATAAATAATAAAATATTTATATTATATTACATTATATTTGTGCAGTCTAATCGATTAATCACGATTAATCACATCTAACATAGTAACATATATTTTTGTTTACATTATATGTGCGTATATATTATATATATATATATATATATATATATATATATATATATATATATATATATATATATATATATATATATATGCACACACATACAGACATGTGTGTGTACATACACACAAACACATACACATATGTACACACACACACACATATATATATATATACACAGATATATATTATGTAAACAAAAACTTTTATTTACGTTTGATGCGATTAATCGTGATCGATTTGACAGCACATATATTATATTATATTATATATTCCATTCTATTCTATGCTTCTGACTGGTCAGTGGCAGCATTCAGTTGTCAAATATTTTTGTTTCATGTTGATTAATCAAATGTTTTTCCACTTGCTAAACCATTATTAGCCAAGCTTTTAGAATCCCGACAGATACTATCTTGAGTTTTCTCAATTCAGGTGCACCTGGTCTCTTAACTTATTAAGATGTTAAACGCATTTCCTCCCTGTTAGTGTCAATGCAGTAACTTAGCATAGCAGGAGCAGTAAATGAGTTCCTAATTGTTATTCAAGATAAGGATGCGTATTGTCTCAGGAAGGTGATAACAGGAACCATTAGCCGGGATCTTAGTTTTTTAAAGGTCTCTACTTTCACCTGAACGGAGGCTGTCCCGTCTTCCCAGTTCAAGAGGTCAACAGAACAGCAGTCTCAAAAGCACATTTGTTTGAATTCACTGCATTGCACCTCATTTATCACAGCGTATCACCTCATGGTGATCTTAATTATATACACTGTGAAATGTTGCAATGTTAGCTGTAGGAAGAGTTGAAGAGTTGGCTGCAGGACTCCATGTTGAATCCCCAGATGTTCTGAAGAGCTTTGAGGATTGTTGTTCGCATGTTCAATAAGAAAACCCATAAATTAACATATGTTCTGACACTTGGAACATCTAACAAAAAGCCTCCATTACGGAGTGAAGGCACGCCGAAGCCTCCAGACTCTGCAGGGCTGTGCATGTTCAGACAGAGCCCAGCGTGAGTTTTCCCTCCTCCTATTCATCACGCTTCAGGCTTCGGTTCTGTCAGTCTGGGCCTCGGCATTCCACGCCGGCAATCCGAAGCCAGAGCGCTTTCTCCAAATATTACTCCCCTCATCTTCGGCTGATTCCGGCCAACAGCCCGTTGATGCCAAATCTTGGTTTTGACACAAGTCGGAGGATGCATGAGGTTTGGCAATGGCTTTTAGTGTTGTTCAGCACTGTTTATTTTTGGAGCACAATTGGGCGAGACTCCAGGTTATTGCGGTTATGAAACCGAGCTTGTCTGTGCAGTGAGATCGTTGAGGATAATTTAGGTGTAATTGGGGTTGAATTTAGGTATATAACCTCTTTTGACATAGAGTTTTCATATTGTGGAATACTGTCTTAATTTGGGATGTATATATATTTCAATATTATATTGTATCCTCAAACCCAAAATCCCAGTTTCATCATATTTTTTATTATAGATATTTGGTAAACAAGTAAACACACTGAAACCCCACTAGGATACATTGGAGCAAGGTTTAATTATGTCATTAAGATTTTAACCAAAAACTATGTTTTCAGGACAAATGTATTTTCCATAAATGTCAAGTTGGGGCAAGTTTCCACAGTAATATCAAGTTTTTTTATTTTTTTATTTATGTTGCAGTTTTATACTCATTAATGACAATTTAAACAACTGTTTAGTCAGCCAAAACAACTACTCTCTCTCTCTCTCTCTCTCTCTCTCTCTCTCTCTCTCTCTCTCTCTCTCTCTCTCTCTCTCTCTCTCTCTCTCTCTCACGAAAGAAGTTGTTTCTATATATATATATATATATATATATATATATATATATATAGCCTATAACATTTTATATATTACATGTGTTATATATAACAACTAATATATATATATATATATATATATATATTACATGTAATATATAAAGTGTTATAGGCTATATATATATATATATATATATATATATATATATATATATAAAGTAGTTGTTGCTATATATATATATTTCTTTATTAATGAATTTTGTTTCATAATTGTTCTACTGTTTACATTTAATTTAAAACCCCCTCAAAGACAATAATATATTTTAAATACATATATAACACTAACATTGTAAGTTATGGGCATAATTGGTGATATGTCTGTAATATTTATGTTAATTAATTAATTAATTATTCATTAAATGGTTGCAGTATGTTACATATTGGACAGAGCTTTCAGAATTATTGGTAAATATTTTTGATTAATAATACATCTTACACAGGCCTAGATTCCTATAACCTGATTAATTATGGGGCTATTTTAATGATATTATGAATTAAAAATATATTTAATAATAATAATAATAATAATAAACAACTATATTTAAATTTATATATAAAAAATATTTTTCCAGTCTATAAACTATTATTTACATAATATAATAATATAATTCAATATAATATAATATAATATAATATAATATAATATAATATAATATAATATATAATATAATATAAAAAGCTTAACCTTTCTCTTTCTTCTCTCTCTCTCTCTCTCTTTCTGTCAAAACTCATTTAACCGCAAACATAAACATCTCCTTTTAATGATGGGATGTAGCAGATTCGGCACTTGGGTGTTTGGGTGCTGAAGGGTCTTCACTGCAAGGCGTTAAATATGTTAGGACAGTAACAGCCTCTGTGGATTTTTTAGTATCCTTGCTATTTCCCCTGCTGCGACAAGCTAATCTATCACCACAGATCTTATCTGTGATTCTGCTGTGGTAAGTCACACCCTGCGCCACCACTTCAAAGGCCGACGGGGCAGCGTAGGTGCGGGAGAGCTGAGGGCTACGTCCAGGGGTGAGAAGGGATGATGCTGATTAGTGGCATTGGGGGGGGGGGGGGGGGGGGGTGGGTGGGGGTGGAGAGGGGTTGGGTTCAGGAGTGCCGTGGCTGGAAAGACAGCCACGGGACAGAGGTGTGTGCCTTGACTGCAGCTGTCTCTGTATCCTTTTCTCTCTTGGTATTTCTCTTCTTTCTTTGTACCGGGTCACGGCACCAACGGAGCCCCAGCAATTCGTTACACACACTGGTAATTGGTAGCTGAAAAAGGTCTGTTGGATTGGAGAGTCTAACTGCTCCTAAACTAATCTAAAAAGAATGAATAAAAAGTTGTTAAATGGATAGGTGCGAACAGTTGCGAAGAAACAATTCTAAATAAAAATTAACGTGGACAGGTTGCATGTCATGTTTTGATAACCATGAAAATATATATAGTTAAAGTTTGGTTTTATTGGGTATTTAAGATTGGTAAACCTAGATTTTTGCACATTATGATTTCTCTTTTCATGTAAACTTTTTTTCCCACAATTTTTTCCTCCATATATTAAAGAGATGGGAAAAAGCCACACTTCTCCCATTAGACCTTAATATATTGCAACGTTTCGACCAAACAAAGTCTTCATTAGGCCGGTCCCAGCACCCGCCCAAGATTGGATGTGTACAGTACTTCAAATTAATTTTTTATTTTTTTTCATATTTTGGCATCAAAACTAAAACGAAAAAAAAACTCATCTTCTCTTAACTCAAAATATTTTGTTATTATTTTATTAGAATATTTTTGTTTTGAACACACTTAAAGGGATAGTTGACCCATTTACTTGCACTCATGTTGTTACAAACCTGTATGATTCTGCGGAACAGAAAAAAAAAAGATTGAAGAATGTTTCACTGTTTTTTTTTCTATTCAATGAATTCAATGGGGTCCAAAACAACACTGGACTCCAATGACTATAGACAAAAATGCACCAAGACATTTTTTTCAAAATATCTTTTGTGACAGAAAGAAAAGGTTGAAGTTATATTAACAATTTAGCATACTGTTTGTAGTATTATGTATTACTTTTTGTTACACTGGGTCGCCACTTGATCTGGGTTCTGAAGCAAAACCAATTAAAACCTCTGTGGTAACACACGAGATCCATCAACTGCTAAATAACGTCCATCAGCCCCTGGGCTTCATCGTTGTACATTTCAAATCTACCACACTGTATTCAACAGCAGAGGAAGCTGATAGTTGACTAAAATGGGCCCTTGTGACATGCAGATGGATGCCTCTTGTTGTCGAATAACAAGGCCCCATTGTCCCGCTAATGTAACTCCATCGGTCTTTGATCCAATCCCATGTTGTGACGATCAGTGTGAAAATTCCCCGTCAAGAGCACGATCCACTACTTTGTCTTTTGTCATCGTGATAATCTGCCACATTCAAATTCGACTTTGTTCTTTTGTGTCTTTGTCGGCCCCTGAGCACAATGCAGGGTTAATTAGCAGCTCTCCGCGTTCCTCCACTGTTAATCACACTTGAAGTGTCCTCTTCAGAGTCAGCGACTCTCATCAGCGCCTCCCTGCAAACACGGCCGAGGTCCAGCTATTAACAAACAAACAAAATAACAAACAGAGCGTCATTAATCCCGTCTTTAGGTGACAGATGAATCGCATCTGTTCATGGCTGGCATATAAATATCGTACAGTGTAACCAGGTGTGGATGAACTACTGATATTAAATAATTTCAAAGCACTGTTGGATTGCTAAATCTGGCATTTGAGAGACAAGGTTTACATTTTTATCAGTATGTGCATTCCCTGGGATTCGAACCTGTGACCTTGGCATTGCTAGCGCGACACACTACCAGTTAAGCTAGATGAACAAAACCAGTTTGTCAGTTACATCTACCATTTAAAATGACCTAAATCAACCTAAATTCATTAGGTTACACCAACAAACTTATTTTTAGGGGTCAGGGGGTTCAATCAATCAAAACTAGAGTTACAATCAATTATTAATCATCAATCATTACAAACCTTATATTGATCATCCTTCTGAATAAGCATATCTGGGTAAGCATGTGTATTTGATTTCATATGATATGATTATATTTGTACTTGATATGGAGTGCAGAGGCACAAGAGATTGATTCAAATTTGGGTCAAATTGATTAATTTATTCAAATATACATAAAAAATGTAATTCATGCAGTGACAATGACCATCTTACAGGGCAAAGTCAGTTTAGGTTGTAAAATGTCATGCGGTGCGACTCCCCAAATAGATGCTTATATTTATGAATTAAAAATTAATATTTGTAAAAAAAAAAAAAAAAAAAAAAAAAAAAAAGTATTTACCTTTAAAAAATGTTTACATTAAAAAAATGTATAGACTAACATGTAATCAAGTTGTAAGTAAAATATATGACTTTTTTACTACCAAGTTACAACACATTTTCTGAGTCATTAAATTGAATCTTTAAAAAAATATTCAAAACAATATGAATACCAAGAGTACACTGGTATGTGTATTAAACTTAAAAAATATATATATTTTACTCTTATTTGTCATTGACCCATTTACATTTGTTCTTTTGACAGACACTATTATCCCATGGGAATCGAACCCACAACCTTCCTTATAACAGCCTGTCCACATAGACCGGATCCGAAAGCTTTCCTCATGTCGCATGTTCTCTCAATATTACTCTTCTTCAGAGCAAGATCTCCACGTTCCCTGGTGGTCTAATTTATGTTAAGTCACCAACCTCCCCCATGGCTGTTTTGAAACGTCTGCGAATGGAGACTGTATTGGTGCAGCCTAGCGCTGTGCCAGAGTCCCCGGTGAGATTACTCTCCACGGGAAAGAGCCACTCACTGAAACCATCTGCAAGTCCATGGGGCAGTTTGGGAAGAAAGACCAGACTTCTAAAGATCTCCACTCTCAACCCCGCTTCCCGAGCAAAGCGGGTAATTAATTCTGATTCTGAGGAAGTCAGCGGCTGTCCTTGGATCAGTGGCATGTGTAATACACGGAAACCGGTTCCTCTGGGAAAACCGCTTGTCCTGGAATGGACAATCGAGCTCTTCAATGTTTTGAAGCGAAAGGAAAAATCTAGGTTCAGCACAATCGCAAGTTAAATGCAATCGCCAGAACATTGTAGCTTGTTTTGGCCATGGAATAAACAAATAAAAATGGTAATTGTGACTTTTTATCTCTCAATTCAGACTCAGAATATAAACTTAGAATTGTGCGATATAAACTCGCAATTGGAATTTTTAGAATAAATATTTATTATTATCCAGAACAAACTCAGAATTGCGAGACATAGTCTAGCAATTGAAAGAAATAAACTCAGAATTGCGAGATATAAACTCAGGTGTGAGAGAAATAAACTCAGAATTCTGAGATGTAAACTTGAAATTGCGAGAAATAAACTCAGAATTGTCAGATATAAACTCAGAATTTTAAAATATAAACTCGGAATTGTGAGAAATAAACTCAGAATTGCGATAAATTAACCCAGAATTGTGGGAAATTAACTCAGATTTGCTAGATATAAACTCAGAATTGGGAGATATAAACTCGGAATTGTGAGATATAAACTCGGAATTGCGGGAAATTAACTCAGAATTGCTAAATATAAACTCGGAATTGGGAGATATAAACTCGGAATTGGGAGATATAAACTCAGAATTGCTAGATATAAACTCGGAATTGGGAAATATAAACTCGGAATTGGGAGATATAAACTCGGAATTGCGGGAAATTAACTCAGAATTGCTAGATATAAACTCGGAATTGGGAGATATGAACTCGGAAATTGCGGGAAATTAACTCAGATTTGCTAGATATAAACTCGGAATTGGGAGATATAAACTCGGAATTGGGAGATCTAAACTCGGAATTGGGAGATATAAACTCGGAATTGCGGGAAATTAACTCAGAATTGCTAGATATAAACTCGGAATTGGGAGATATGAACTCGGAAATTGCGGGAAATTAACTCAGATTTGCTAGATATAAACTCGGAATTGGGAGATATAAACTCGGAATTGGGAGATCTAAACTCGGAATTGGGAGATATAAACTCGGAATTGCGGGAAATTAACTCAGAATTGCTAGATATAAACTCGGAATTGGGAGATATGAACTCGGAAATTGCGGGAAATTAACTCAGATTTGCTAGATATAAACTCGGAATTGGGAGATATAAACTCGGAATTGGGAGATATAAACTCGGAATTGCGGGAAATTAACTCAGAATTGCTAGATATAAACTCGGAATTGGGAGATATGAACTCGGAAATTGCGGGAAATTAACTCAGAATTGCTAGATATAAACTCGGAATTGGGAGATATAAACTCGGAATTGGGAGATATAAACTCGGAATTGGGAGATATAAACTCGGAATTGCGGGAAATTAACTTAGAATTGCTAGATATAAACTCGGAATTGGGAGATATAAACTCGGAATTGGGAGATATAAACTCGGAATTGCGGGAAATTAACTCAGAATTGTGAGATATGAACTCGGAAATTGCGGGAAATTAACTTAGAATTGCTAGATCGGAATTGGGAGATATAACCTCGCAATTGGAATTAATATTTATGATTATTCAGATCAAAATCAGAATTGAAATAAATAAATTACTTACTAACCTTTTTAAATGTAAAGTTTAACAACTTTCAAATTTGTTCTTTTTTAAATCCTCCAAAGATTTGGCCCAAGCAAAACAATGGGAGTCAAAAGGACTTTGCTGTAATCAATATTATGCCGCAAATGTCGATTGAACTTAACTTGCACTAAATATTCTCTTAAGGAACTTAAGGACTTTAGATTTAAGAAAATGGCTGGTAAGAGTTATTGTATTGAAGCTATTTTTAAGACTACGTCAGAAGTTAGAGTGCATAAGTTAGAATGCTTAAGTTATTGTGAACTCTGAATTATTCTAGAACAGCAAGTAAAAGGTCTATGCACATATAAAACACATTTTGCATTGTTAAATTTTTCATATTCTCCTCATGACCATGAGCCTTCGGGTAATGTGTGTTAGTTACAGTATCTGTTTACACATGTAGATGCTAATGAAGCTTTAATCAACAAGAAATGGCGCGTTTCTGAAGTCAATGATACGCTGCCAACACAATCCCAAAGTCACAAAGTTCTCCAAGGAGCGTTTTCGTTGCCCAATCGTAAGAAGAATGTAGGTCGTTTTAATTAATTTGCAAATGCGTAGAATGATGAAATATGATGAAATTGAGAAAAAGCGTATAGTTTTTAATAAACCATTAAAAGGAGAAATGCATTTCTGGAAGCAATTAACTTTGTGTGGACCTCATCCGTATTAATGCATGCATAATTTATCTGGAGTTTGTGGATACTCATTTCAGTCTCTTTCCCAACTTGTGATGCCGATCCGATCTTTAAAAGTCACACTTAACACCCTTCTTTATGTAATTAACTTAAGCACAAGTTTCTGCACATTTAGTTCAGAGCTTCACCTCAGGGCGAGGCATAACTCACAGCTCCTGTTTAGAATTGGATTGACCGGATTGACCGGATAACTGGCTCTATGACCTTCTTCAAAGACCAATGCATTGACAGCGCCCAAGGCTGGATACTTCTGCTGGAGTTTTGGTGGAAATTAACCATGTATGATCTAACATTATGTACACAGAATGTAACACAATGTAAAAGGTTGATGGACCTAACATCAAATGAATAACCTTTGTAACGTCTCTAATCTGTTTGAGGGGGACTAGTAAGGAAAAGTCGTTTACCACGGTTTTACTATAGTAACAAGTGTAGTAAGGGTATGGTTATTTAGCAGCAATTTTGTAGATTCATTTATTTTTGCAATTTAAGATACAAGTCATATTAAATTATATGCTTGTGAAATAATAAAATGCATTTGAAAAAAAATAAATAATAATAATTTATTAAATAATTATAAAAATAAAAATAATTATTATTAATAAAAAAATATGTGTTCTATATATTCTTTTCTGTGCTATAATATATACAGTATATATAATTTATATATATATATATATATATATATATATATATATATATATACACACACACACAGTATTTGTCTATTCGTGTGTTGAAAATAAATGTTTTATTTCTTTTAATAATTAGTAGTAATAATAATAATAATTATAATAATTCCAAAAATATTTCTTTACAGAACAATATCTAGGGATGAAACCAGCATTTATTTGTCTAAAAATATATTTTATATTCCTTATAGTTCTTCTGTTTATTTTGTTGTTTTATTATATTTTATCATGTTTCATAAAAAAAAAAAAAAAAAATGTGTATGGAAACACAACATTTTATTTGTTCTATAAAGTTTTTGATTATTATTAATATTATTATAATGATTAAAAACAACAATAATAATAATAATAATAATAATAATCTAAAATTATTATTGTTTTTTTTTATTTATTTACAGAACAAATACATCTTTTTTTACAGGAATGTGACCTATATAATAAACATAATTTATATTATAAACAATGCATCTAAATATTATCTTATAAACATAAAACCACATTCCCATACACCAAATATGAATACACACATAGAAGTACAACTCTACTTATTTTTTATTACAATGACTGACTTTTAAAACAAATTCTATAGTCTGCTATATTGAAGCCATCATGAGATCCATTGTTTACCTTTGACTAATAAATCTGGTTACGATCCAAGAACGATTGCTATTGAACATTTTCATAACGTGGACACAGAGCGGGCCAAAACTTTCCACAGAGGACCTTCCAGTTGTCATCCAGCCAAATAAGTATGGCACTGCTGCGCCTCCTGTCCGATAGCCAGCTAGCTCAATGTACGGCCAGTGTTAATAACCATCTCAATAACAAACAGAGGAAAATGCAGGAGCCAGTATGTCAGAGCGGGTAAGCCTGTACCGGGCCACTTTAATGACGCCGTCAATGAGGCCTATGCAACACTCTGCTAATTTCTTTTCTTTGGCTTCATTAGGTGGCACTGCAGAGGACAAATAAATCACTGGAGCAAAGTGGAAGAAAAAGAGACAGCGAGAGGGGTCTGTTGTTTTGTCGCCCCGGGTCACCAAAGTCAAACAAAGTCACCTCTCTTGGCCCCGTCGATGACTTCCGCAAACAAAGCCAATGGTTCTATTATGGGGCAAGTGGATGTCTGGACACCCAAAAAAAAGAAAAAGAAAAAAAAAGTAGCAGCTAAACCTAAAAGTTCACCCAAGAAGTTTCACTCCTTACTCTCCACATCTAAAACACTTTAAAACCTGCCACAACCAGGACAGCGACCGCTGATCTGAAGAAGGGGCTCTCGAGCAACACCATGTCCCCGCGAGGGGGGCCGCTCACTCTTTTGAGCTCTTCTCCGGCGGGGCTGTAAAGCGCTGGCCTCCGCAGGCCACAAATCAGCTCCTGAAAGCAGGCATGCATCTTCAAAGGGTGGGCTACCCCTCTGTGATATACGGCCCCCGCCGAGAACAAGTTAGCCACGGCCAGTGTCTTTGCACCTGGGCCATTATCAGGCGACCGGGATCATCTCCTCTCACCACACATTCAAATGTACAAGTAGCAGATTAGGCTGACTCAATCTTCTTTCCCTTCTGAAGGATAGGGCGAGGGAGAAAAAGAGGGAAAAGCAGAAAGAAAGAAAACCTCCTCGGACTTCAAAAAGAGCTCTCCGCTTCTGTCCTTCTGGGAGAGTGAAAGGCCCGGGAGATGAGAACGGAGGGGGGCTTGTGTATTCAGAGAACTAATTCAGAACTGATTCCTCTAATACACTCCTGAAACACTTTTAATTGTGTTCGTTTGCATTCAAAAGGCGCGTTTGCAGCTTTTAATTGGCGAGCGCTTTGAAATAATTGAAATGTGTGACTTTGTGGGGGACAACTTAAACAGTTCTAATGTGCTTTGCTGGTAGGTGCGGGCCGCCCATTATTCCCGCGTTCTGACACTGTGGCATTTTCAAGGGGTCTTGATCTGTTCTCTAAATAAAACAGCTATCAAGATTTGGCACGTCAGTTGCTACACTGACCGGAACAGTAAACACTACATTATAGCAAGTAATTGCAGTTAGCAATTAGCTTTAAATAAAGCTCTCATTGTAGCAAAGTGTTAATGACCTTTGACCAAAACTGTAAACAAAACTTTGTTGATGTTTTTTCTTAAAGGGGAAGCGTTTCATTTCTTTTAGACTTTTAAATAGTAGGCTATCTCCAATCCCAGCTTAGAGAGACAACTAATAAGACATTAATATTTAGGGCCACAAACAGTTTAAATAATTTGACAACCACATTGGCACACACTGTAAAAAAAAAGTTGCTCCCTCAAATTTTTAAGTACAATCAACTTGTTTAATGTTTAAGTCATTTCAACTTAAATGACATCAAACGGAAGCAATGTAAAAACATATGTTGTCATAACTTATTGGTCATATAATTGTTTTAGAGTGCAATGGCATGTGTTTGAGGCGGAACTACAGGGGAATCCATTAAAAAATATATCTGTTTATCCAAGCAAGGGTAGACAGGGGAAACCAGTTTGAAATAAATCACATTTGGTGAAGCTAATGGTCATGAAAGTATGTACTGCCCCTTTAAACAAAACTTTCATTATAGTTAAAGACCTTTGACCAAAATGATTATAGTAAAAAACAGTGTTGACATTTTTTTAAAAGGGGAATCGTGTCATTTTTTTGTTAATATATCCTATCTTAGCTCTAAAATTAAGACGTTTATAGGTTTATTTCCTTCGTTTATAGGTTTATAAGTTTAAATAATCAAACAAAATATTGTGCTGACAAAGCAGCATTGGCACAACCAATGGGGTGAGTATCTGTTTTTACTGAACACCAGCAGATGTGGGAAACCGTTTGAAAACTGTCATATGGAAATGGAAAATTAGCTTTAAAGATCTCACTGATCTAAAGTGTTAATGACCTTTGACCAAAAAAAAAAATGGCTTTGAAAGTTGAATTAAGAAATTGTTAGTTAAAATAATATCTCCAAGCTTAAAAGTATAGTTCACCCCAAAATCAAAATTATGTCATACACACCCTCAGGTTGTTCCAAACCTGTATGAACTTCGTTATTCTGTTGAACACAAAAGAAAATATTTTAAAGAATGTTGGTACTCGAACAGTTGACGATAGCCATTGACTTCCATAGGGGAAAAAAAGTCAATGGGTGCCGTAAACTCTCTGGATACCAACATTGTTTAAAATATCTTCTTTTGTGACAGAAGAAAGAAACTCATACAGGTTTGGAACTACTTGAGGGTGAGTAAATGATGACAGAATTTTCGTTTTTGGGTGAACTGTCCCTTTAATATACAGAGATGACTAAAAGTTAGCCATTTACAGGTTTATTTCCCCCAAAAGTTTAAATAACCATACAAAAAAATCATAATACTGCAATGTCAAAGCAGAATTGGCTCAAACAATAACGCACTTTGGGGGGGTACCATCTGTTTGCCCGAACAATGGAAGATGGTGAGAAACCTGTTCGAAAATATCATGTCTGGTGATGCTAATGGACCGAAAAAATTGAGTACAAAGCCCTCACTATGGTAAAGTAATCTTAGACCAACACAAACTAATATAAAAAAAATGCACATTTCCCCAGTAATCACTCTTGGAGACAGCAGGTGATACAAAGTGCAAGAGTTGCGTTTGTAAAACTCCTGTCTTATGACAGTCAGTTCTTTTCCCTCTCACCTAGTCAGTAGATCAAGATTTGTTTGAACTTCAACCTCGCCTCATGTCTTGCGTTGCAAAGCCGAGCTGTGCTCACATTGGCACAGAGCTGTGAGCTGTCAATCTTCTCTCACCTCTTTTCTGCCTTCTTCTTTTAAATACTTTTATTTGTCATGGCAAGGTCTGCAGAGTGTGACAGTGTGTTGTAAATCTGTCTTATACCGGGTTACTCATCCATGTTACAGCCTTATAATGGATCCAGGTTGACGGGAGTATAGAGCGAGAGGAATGTTTTGGCGGGTTTCACAAAAGATGGCGGCGTACACCGCTGCATTATTTGATTCGTGCACTTTTTTTGGATTTTTGAGCATATTTATGGGCATTATATCCCATTCATGTCAGTTTATCAAGTAGTCTGCTAGTTCGTGTTTCAAAGCAAATTCCTGAAAACGCTCCTTTCCCCCACAACTCGCAAGTCATTCTCTCTTGAATCATTTTAATCCTCAGGGGGCTCAAACCCTGGCTGTCATTTCATCGGCCGGTGCCAGCGCTCGGACTCAGAATAAAACCAGCGTAGCGTGAATATCATTCTGTGGCCGCATAAGCTGCCTTGGTGAGCAGTGGGTTTGAAGAGCGAGGCGTCACGGCCCTCCCTCCGAATGCCTGCCGTCTACTCAGCAACCCTACAGTGAAAGGACCACCCACTTAGGCTTGAGAGGGGATTTCAAGCCTGCGTGCATGTTCTGGGCTTTAGCCCTCTTTTTTGGACACTGTTTGCTGTTCGTCCGATTGTGCTCGAGGCGTTCTTCGCTCCTCGACGTCCTGCGGTTAAGCTGCCGTTTTTAAAAT
Source organism: Tiaroga cobitis (assembly GCA_030578255.1). NCBI lineage: Eukaryota > Metazoa > Chordata > Actinopteri > Cypriniformes > Leuciscidae > Tiaroga > Tiaroga cobitis. The sequence continues at coordinate 16,017,526 of CM060615.1, forward strand.
ATTCGGTCAAAGGATGAAATGGGATGAGCGTTCATGTTTAGAGAAGTCCGAATCAGATGAATTGGAGATAAGATGAAGTCAAGATGAGTGTTGACTTAACGAATTTGCTTCGAAGAAAATCCTGTAGTGATAATATGATAGGGTATAACTGGTCATTGAAATTGGTTAAAAAGTCAAGTCAATTCAGCTTTATTTGTATAGCTTTTACAGGGATAAACAGGAAAATATCGAACCAGTCTTATTGTAGATAAGTATTAATGAGCTTCGACTAGTGTTTAGCGTTACAGAATATTAAAATGAAAACTACACTGTAAAAAAAGTTGATGCCTTACATTTTTAAGTCCAATCAACTTGGACGTCTAAGTAATTTTATGGCTTACAGATATGAAAACCTTTTCACAATATTGTAATTTTGAATTTGGGGTTTTCATAAGCTGTAAGCCATAATTATCAAAATTATAACAAATAAAGGCTTGGAATCTCTCACTTTGCATGTAATGAGTCTATATATAATATATTAGTTTCACCTTTTAAGTTGAATTACTGAAATAAATTAACTTTTGCACCATATTCTAATTTTTCGAGTTTCACCTGTGTATATATATATATATATATATATATATATATGTGGCTGATCCAATGATGTGAGTTTGATGTGAGTCTGTATCTAGCCAGGGAACGCAATTTTTTTTGCAACTGCAATTCAAATACTTTTCATTGTTTATGTAGCTACTTTTCCCCGCATGGCTGCCCACAGTATCTTTTGCTCAGCACTGCCCGGCGCCAACTCTGTGAGGTCTTGTATGTTTGGATTCCCAACTTCAGCGCTCCACCCTAACGCATTTGTCCCCAACTCCCCGTCTTCATTTACAACCTGTTTTTATCAGCGCGCCTCACAAAGCACAACAAAACAGGGGGAGGGGAGTGGCTCTTCCCCGTCGGGGCCCGACATCAACGGCAACATTGTCCGTGAAGCCCTTTCGGTATCTCCGTCCCCTAGTGCAATAAACAAATAATCATTTCCATATGCAGCGGAAAGGGTCACGGCATTAGCAGAGGGAGGAATGCTTTCGGAGGGAAATATTGTTCAGCGATGACACAGAAGTAATTTGGGTCTCGCTGAGTGATTCCATCAGGGCCTTTTGTCGCCTCAAAATGTTTGACCCAGGGGTCTGTGTCACCCCTGCTAATGGCCGCCAGAGTCCTGTGACAGTTGGAGAAAGTAAAACATCTCGCAACTAATAGCAGGCCTCTAGAGGCTCGGGCATAAATATTTAAGCTCTCTCGGCTTGTCCCGAATGCTAGGGGGTCTCCATGCCTTGTTTGCACATAATGCGAGTTGGAGAGCGAATATGAATGCGTTTCGAGAAAGAAACAATCGAAAACTGTACGCTTATCAGGCGGGCCCGTCTTGTAATCAACACCAAATTGGCGAACGCCATTCTATGGGAATACAAACATGCTTTTAATCCACTTATGTCTTTGGCTTCCACAACTTAAAGATTTAAGTCTAAACTAAGACAGATTAGCAATGTGATCTCATTTGCGCAGTGTTGCTAAGATTACATCCATCCTTTTCCTCATTGTACACCAAATTCTGGGGACTCTCATAAGACTCCATTTCTCAAAGTAAACTTAATTAAATATAGGGGCCGTTGAGGTGGTTCGACGTGCCATGAATGATCGTCCCCGCGGACAAAGCTGTTACACAAGCCGTCGAATTATCTCTGTCAAACTTTGGCGTAATCTGACCTGATCCTCTTAAGAATATTTAAATGAAGGCATTTGCACATCAATGGGAGCCATGGCAACCTTGTGTATATTCTTCTTTGGGGCGCCTCTTTAACATACGGCTTTAGAAAAAAGCACATCTCTTCCGTCATGTTTACAAACAACAAAACAAACAATTAACAAAAGAAAGAGCTGGAGTATTTTAAAACATCATGATGGATGGAAAGAGAAATGCGGATGATTGAAAAGGAGGGAGCTAAGCCGGAGGAGAAAAGGATCCCAGCTAAGTTTAACTTCCTCTCGGAGTTTCAGTCTGCTTGATATTATCCTTCAAAGACTGACGTCTTTTCCCTGATAATTTCAGTGTTTTGGAACATATTTCAGGCATATCTGAAGTATGAGGTAAGATGGGAACGTTCAAACTCCAGCTAAAAGAGAGCAAATCTCCCTCTTGTGGCCGAACGGAGCAAATGATTGGCCATCCAAACAAAAATCTGGCCCATTCCTTCTTCTCCAAATAAATATGTACCTAAAAAAGAAACACAGCTAGTTTGCATCCACCATGCACCATAAATATGGAGATGTTTGTGAAAATAATAGCACTTCCCCTGCATGTACTTCATTTCCATACTGGGAAAACTGTTATGTATTAATATAGCTAGTGGCCTAATTGGGTTCTGGGAGAGCGGATTAATTAATTTGTGGCTAATAGGCACAAACATGAAAAAACAAACTTCTTTACTTTTTCACTCAGATAGAGCATAGCATTTTTAAGCAACTAATGTAAATTATGCAGATTGTGTTGATTATCCCGACAAGAGAGAGTTCTGTGGGAGGCATCTTAAAAGACTTACTTTTCCTGGAACTGAACCAATTGAACATTTCCATAATTAAATCATGTTTTCTTAAATTACGTTCTATTTGGCTTGAGTCCCTGTGATGTATTTATTCGGTTCATAGTGAATGTTTTCGCTATACGCCCTCCATTTTGGGGATGCGTCGCAATTACGCCTACGGAAATGCTATGTACGGCATATAGGTTGCTTAGTAAGACAGTTCCCTTTGGTACACACTGTTTCTATAGGTTTGACAGGTCTCAGGATGGTCCGTGTACAAAAATAGCGCCAGGGCAAAGCCCATCAGCACAAAACATGCCCAATCAGCAAAATCCCAATTAGCAAAATGGTGATTCAATGTCACCTTGCCATTTTCAGCAGAACATTTTTATTGAAGAAAGATTTAAATACCTACACAAGCTTCGCCAAGAGGCGAGAAAAGTGTGTCAGACCCAAAAGTCGCAATCAGGGGGCGTTCTTTTTAAACTTATTTGGTTGCAAAAGCAGCCCAAGCATTTTACAGATAAACCTATTAAATATTAATACCGACTAATGACAGTCTCTGTAACTCCATTGAGTTGCATTTTCGGCCTCTGAACCCTCCATGGTCTCCATCCAGCATCTCTCTCTCTCTCTCTGGGCCGTAAATCAGCACGTCTCTTCACATGTGATAATTCTCCAAAGTTAAACAGCCATTAAAGCCTGAGGAACTCTGACCTTCAGCATCTAACTAAGCAAGGCAAGCCAATGATGTGTACCGGTCCGGAGTCACGCTGCTTGCGTTATGATAAACTACGAGCCCTGCGGTTGCTAAAAAATAACAGTATGTCTTCGTTGACATATATAGGGCCGGCAATTCAAAGCGATCCCAATTTATTTAGCACTAAAATATTTTATTGTTGGCTATAAAGCATATGGCAGAGGGGAGAGGGGAAGGACGAGGATGTCTTGACAGCAGGGCTCCTCCGGCTGTATTGTTCACCTCCGAGGAGAAACTGTGCAAACTTATAAAGGCCTCTCAGAGTGTCAGTCAGGCTGACGGTTCAACTGCAGTGTTGCAGGAGTCCTGCTTTTCTTTTCAAGGTGAGGATTACAGAGACCATTTTGGGATCAAAATTATTTAATGAACAAAACTGTGATAAAAATAACAATGCAGTACTACTACATTGTTTTTGTTGCATACAACTCCATATTTCAACACACATTATTTATCATAATGACTTTGAAGCATGTACAGTGTTTATTTAAAGGTTCTGTATGAACATGAAATTATTGTTAATTGTTAAATTATATAAAACTACATTTATTATAAAAAAATATTATGTTATATTACAAAACGTACACACAAACGCACACACACAAATATACAATACGTAAATATAATTAAAAACATTTTTTTACATTAAAACATTGCGATGATGGATAGACAGACAGACCATTGTTTTAATGTAAAATATATATTGTTTTAATGTAATTAATACTAATATATGTAATGATAATAAACAAATGCGCGCACACACAGTATATAGATATAGCATTATTTTAAAGTAAAATATTAAAAATATTATATTTAATAATAATAAATAAATGTAATCAGCATTTTATTTAAAAAATAAAATGATACCGTATATTAATAAGGTTACATTTTTATAGTATTTTATCACATTTGGTTAATGCAAAATTATAATCATAAATATTACTATTATTAAGTAAATAAATAAACAAATATTGTGAATTAATACATGTTGTAAATTATTGCATATATAAAGCATTGTAGTATAAAATATTTAATATATTATTATATATAATACTACAATAAATTATATTATAACAATGTTTATGTAATATAAATAGAATATAAAAGTATATGAAGAGTTCAGATGCAAAAGCATCTAAGTGCCATTTGAAATTTTCTTCTAGAATGATCATTTTTATCAAGCTTGTATATTTAAGTTCAGTAATTTCACTTAAATGGCAATGAAGATTACCTATTAATTGTCATTTAAGTGAAATTACTGAACTTAAATATACAAGCTTGATAAAAAATTATCATTCTAGAAGAAAATTTCAAATGGCACTAGAGGCTTTTGCATCTGAACTCTTCATATATTAATAAGGTTATATTTAATATAATTAATATAAAGAAGTTTCAAATCTTGGTCAAATAAATAAATAAACACATACATACATAAATACATACATACAGTAAAGTGATTGTTCATTGCTAGTTAACTGTTACTTTCACAACCTTGTAAATTGTGTCCAAAAAAGAAGAAAAATGCTTAGCAGAAATACAAATTTGTGTACAAAAAAAGTTGCTAACAAAATAAATAGGTTTAGCATGCACAACAATGAGCACATTGCTAATCAGCATTATATAGCTGCATTCATGCATATTATCTTCATTGAGTGCAAATGTAAACACAATCCACTAAACAGTCAGTTATACTGATCACACTGAGTTCCCAGTGCCGAGCCTCTCCATTATAATGCGGGGTCATTAACAATCCCATAATGCATGCAGACAGAGGAAATAAGCCCTGACTGCATCCTCTGCCATCTCTGCCCTTCACAGCTGTCATGGCAAGATCATAAACTGCATTTATAACAACCTGGCTTTGGGGTGAACGTGAAGCGACCCCCCTCGCCTTACAGTCCCGCTCCCATTCAGACTACAGAAGTCACGCGCTTTGTCAAGCTACTGGCTTATTCGTTTTTTCTTTCAAAAAAAAAAAAAAAAAAAAAGCACTGAATCATGCACTTCTAACTTAAGAAGTCACACAAATGCAGCCAATTGTAATGAATTAATTCCTGTATTATTTATTGTCTGTGCTGTTACTCACTTCGCATGACTGCTTGACCTGAATGTATTTTCCAAACCCACCGAGCACATTGTCGGTTTCATTTGATTGATTAATTAATTAATCACGGAAATGACCAGAATGCTTTTAGAAGGGATGCTCAGCACATTCCCACATTTATTTGCGAGCATTTACATAACGCATACAGCGCCGGGCTGAAACAACGCATCCCCTCCTAACAAGAATTTAAGAATTTAAACTCACTGGAGAGAGAAGATCTTCTAGGTACATCGTTAATCATAATTAAGCTAAGTGTGACAGCAGCTTAGAGGCCCTTTTACTGAACCACCCCCTCTCATCCTAAAGGAATACGGTCTCATATCTCCATTCACGTGGATCAGGTGGAAGAAAAAAAAAACAGAAGGTGTATAATATGATGAGTTTTTGCACTATTATGCCGTTTGGCCTTGTATTAAGGCAGATCATCAAGGGTTTTGACCTCTTGTAGTGGAAAGCTCAAAGGCTTCTGGGATGCCGGTCCCTGTAAGTTATCTGTCTGCTTTACAGATCTATGACTGTTCTTTGCACAGGGCTAAATACCATTTAATTTAGCCGTGCTCCCCATATTCATCTTCAGCTGGTGATTTATGGACTTTGTATGACTCTGTGTTATTAATAAAGGTTCCCATAATAATAAAACCATGCAAAAGCCACCAGCACAATGTTAAGCTGAAAAGGTGGTTGCCAGGGTGTTGCTATTGAGTTTCTAGCAACAAGGCTCATTGGAATAACGATTCTCCATCTATATTGTTTTCCAAAACATACCTATAGATACAATTCACTGAATTTATCCAAAATGAAATGAACACTAGCCAGTGCGGGTCCTAGATTTCTGGGGGTGATCACTTGACCACTTGACGATGTATGTGTATGACGTAGGATGTAGGAGTAGCGTAAGCTTTAAGCCTCTCGCGGTTCAAACAAACAGGGCTGGGCAACCGCCTTCGTCATTACGTTGTGCGCAAGTTCAAGGGTTACTCTTTTGCCGTAAGTCGACTTGCGTATTATTATGCCAGGCCAGTAGGTGGCGATGTCACTTTGTAAAGAATACGTAATACGTATGCGAATGACGTCACTATTTTTCCTAAATTCACGTTTTTGTACTTTACCCTGAGACAATACCGGTATTCTTTTCAAAAACCTGCACTTTGAAACCGTTTTCAAAAGTTTGCGTTTTCAGGCCCCCAAAATGCTTTGTTGTGTAAGTGAATGGCCAAAACGCATTAAAACAAATTCCGTTTTTAGTTAGTGTTTTTTAGTTAGTGTTGTGTAAATGGCCCCTAAAGTTTCTAAAATTATTCAGTGAAGACCAATTAATTATTTTCTAATTTTCTTTTGTTGTTTGATTAACATTAAATGACAGTGACAAGAGCATGTTTATAGGCTGCGGTCACTTTAAAACCGAATGCACAGATCTAATATACTGACAAGCATTCGATTACTTTCCTATCTGTTCATGTTCACTTAATATATAACTGACTGCGTTCAAGTGAGAACTCGCAAGATGGACATTTTGACATTCTTCTGTGTGTATTTGTCCGTTTAAGCTCACTATAAGCCCAAAGTAACCTATACTTGTCCACGTTTCGCTCCATAGGATTGTGCACACAGAAAACGGAGTCTCTTTCGCAGTTCAATACGCTTTTATCTCTCTCTTTTTTTATCTCTCTCGAGCACGTCCGACAGGAGGCTGTATATGAAGACATCATGTAACATGCTTTGACTTATTTGGATGTTACATAGGAAGGGTAACAAGTGCTTTAAAGGGTCACTCCACCCATTTCAACATTAATCTTTATTGAAAGTGGGTCATATATGTAGTCGAAATGTAAAAGAAATTTTGAATTTGGTGCCCTCTTGACCGAGAAAAGACAGAAAATAACTTTAGGGCGCATTTGTATGTAAGACAACAACTCCCACAATGCACCACATTGCACAGCTCCGCAAGCCACTCCCACTAATCCAAAACAGCGCAAACATCAGAGAAATCACTCTTTCGTCTACAAGGCTAGCTGCCAAAAGAGTTTTCACACAAAATGTCTAGTTAGTTGGCTGTGGCAAGCAGGACGAGGGACGTGAGAGGACGGCGTGAGTGATAATGAATGACACCTGTGAGACGCAGCGGTCTCATATCTCTCACGGAGGAGCGGAAGCACAAAAGGAACAGGCCTGATTTTATGTTTTGTTTCTGTTGTGTGTGGCCAGCTGGCTTATACTTTTGTTTTGTATTTGTTTATTTTACTATTAAAATGTTTAAATGTTTCGCCGGTTCCCGTCTCCTCCTTCCCACAACAACGAACTCCGTTACATTGGCAAACTCATTAGTGAATTACTCCGTTTGTATATCTTTCTATATGGTGAATTATTGCATGATACCTGGATGTTCAGTCAGAACATATGCGGTGCGACACTAGGATGGTTCACATCACAACACAAACGTCTGTGTGCTCGTCTGATTCAGAGATTTCGTCCAGAAGAAATTGCCATCTTGAAATTCTCTGCAGCAGACGGACTCTATCTGTGTCCGTAGCGCACAGCGAGAGCACAGGCACCAGCAGTCCGTCCAGCTCGAGCCAGTCCGGGCTCCTCGTCCGCGACAGGCAGCCGCCTCCTGTTCCTCCAGCAGCCTCAGCTGCTCTTCACTATATTGCGGCTCGTAAAGATAGCCACGAACAGCAGATTCGAGCAGCAGAATTTCAAAATCCTCTACTTCCATATCATGTTTATTTTCTTCCATATCGTGTTTAGTTTCTTCCGTCATTGTCATAACTTCCTATGTCCACAGCGCTTGTTAGCTTAGCTTATAAACAAGATGGCTGATATTGATTTCAGTATCTACAAGTGAAGTCCCACCCACTGATCTGTGATAGCTCTGTTAGCGCATTAGGTCCAACCTATGGGCGGGTTTGAAAGGGTGGGATCCAGTGCTTGTAGTCTTTAGAGAAATCCCCCCTTCTTACACTTCATCCTAGAATGACGTAAAATGACGATTTTTGCGTCATTGTAGGAGGAAGTGAAAAAGGTAAATAGCAGATTTCTCTCGTCTCAGGGGAAAATGAGAGAGTGTTGCACGACCATTCAATAGTATGACTAGGTTTCTAACATTGGAAAGCTTAATGCACATGGGTGGAGTGTCCCTTTAAAGAAAAGGAATGAAATTTAAAATTTTAGCAAGCTAAAATGGCATGGTTTCTTCAGTGAATGCATTTTTATCTTACGTTAACACATCAGTTATTGTTTAGGTGTAAAGTGGGGCTTGGTGCGTTATTTTTAAACGTAACCTTTTAGCGCCACTCACCAGACATTTAACTTCTGAACTACTACGATATGTACAACCAATGTAAAAAACTTTTGCCAGTTTTAGGTTAATCTATTTTGGATAAAACGGAACACACTCACTGGACATTTCACATTAAAATTGCCACCTAACATTTTGTAAGTCAGTTTAATTTAATTTAAGTTGAAATTACTTAAATGTTTAAGTACAATCAACTCAGGATGTAAAAAAAAAAAGCCTCTCTATGGTATTCTGGTCTACCTCTACTGCTGAAAAAAACGCACTTAACCCACCTAGAGTGCGTTTCCCGAAAGCATCGTTATCCAACTATGATCGCAATTTCCATTGAACTCTATTGGTAACGACGGAACTTGCGACCATAGTTGGCTTTGGGAAACGCACCCCTGGTTAGTTTTACCTGGTCTTAAATGGTCTCCCGGTTTAGCTGAGGGGCCAGTTGGTCTCCTATAGCCTGACCGGCTGAGAAAAGTTAAAAAAAACTTCTAAAACAAGCCAACAGACCAACCTGTTACATCTGGGAGACCAGCTAAAACCAGCAAACCAGATTTGGCTGTTTTATTATGTTTTTTTTATCAGCAGGGTAGGCTCAGGTCTCGGGTTTTCAATATAGTGCATATTTATGTGCATTTTATTTAGTGTGTTAGGATTCGCAATCATATTTACAAGAGGACTTGAAGATTTGTTTACGTGGGGTTATGTTTAACCTGTATTCCAGGCTGAGGAGGAAGATGAATTAGTCAGTGTACCATTACCCCATCATGTGGTCTCTCTAGGGAGTCCCCCCCCCCCTCCTTCTCATCTTCCTACCACTGATAGACTCGGTAAACAACACATGGATAAACAACCCGAATGATATGTCTTTAAATCCTATTAATCTTCTTTTGTCATAGTTCCCACTCGCTTCGAAAGTGCTATCAATGCTGTACAGTTTAAGTGCTGTCTTTGTGGGGTGGGAAAACTGGGTGGGGCTTTCTGGGATAGTCCTAAAATGGTTCAGGTCATACTTAGAAGGGAGAGGTTATTATGTGAGTATAGGAGACCATAAGTCTGAGTGGACATCCATGACATGCGGAGTCCCTCAAGGCTCAATTCTTTGCACCACTCCTATTCAACCTGTATATACTCCCAATGAGCCAAATAATGAGAAAGAACCGAATCTCTTACCACAGCTATGCAGACGACACACAGCTCTACTTAGCCCTATCGCCTAACGACTACAGCCCCATTGACTCCCTGTGCCAATGCATTGATGAAGTAAACAATTGGATGTGCCAAAACTTTCTTCAGTTAAACAAAGACAAAACTGAAGTCATTGCGTTGGAAACAAAGATGAAGTTCTCAAGGTGAATGCATACCTTCACTCTAGGGGTCTAACAACTAAAAATCAAGTCAGGAATCTTGGTGTGTCTCTAGAGTCAGACCTTAGTTTCAGTAGTCATGTCAAAGCAATCACTAAATCAGCATACTATCATTTGAAAAATATTGCAAGAATGCTTTGTTTCCAGTCAAGACTTAGAGAAACTTGTGCATGCTTTCATCACCAGCAGGGTGGATTATTGTAATGGACTCCTCACTGGCCTTCCTAAAAAGACCATAAGACAGTTGCAGCTCATACAGAACGCAGCTGCCAGGCTTCTCAGCAGAACCAGAAAATATGAACATATCACACCAGTCCTCAAGTCTTTACACTGGCTCCCAGTTACATTTAGGATTGATTTTAAAGTATTATTACTGGTATATAAATATATTGCAGATATGCTCACTGAATATAAACCCAACAGATCACTCAGATCATTAGGATCACATCAGCTAGAAATACCAAGGGTTCACTCTAAGCATGGAGAGTCTGCTTTTAGCTATTATGCCAGCCGCAGCTGGAACCAGCTTCCAGAGGAGATCAGATGTGCTCCTACAGTAGACACATTCAAAGCCAGACTCAAAACACATCTGTTTAGCTATGCATTTACTGAATGAGCACTGTGCCAATGTTCGTCCGACTGTTTTTACTGTACTTTATTTTATTTTTTATTCTAAACTGTTTTAATTATTCTTATTTGTTTTGATTATTTTATTTCCTCCTATGTAAAGCACTTTGAATTACCATTGTGAATGAAATGTGCTATATAAATAAACTTGCCTTGCCTTGCCTTTGTGGGGAAATGGACATGAAAAAAGGCCCTGACTGTTTAAAGTATGCTGCAAAATGTTGGTTCTTACACGTTTCGCGACACATTCAAAGTGAATGTACAGTGAGTGGTGCTAAGTGTAAGTTCGGTTTTCTCTGAAACAGATGAACATGAATGTAGCAACATTTTGTTACTTTTTTGTACATATCACGGCAGTCCGCAAATTAAATGTCCAGTAAGTGGCGCTAAAAGGCTCTATCATGTTTGAAAATAACGTACCACTTAAACGTAAACTCTACCCTAAACCTAACCGATTGTGTTAACAAAAGCAAACGTGAGGGGAAAAAACGCATTTGTAGAAGAAACCGTTTTAGCTTGCTTCTGAGTGTTGTGGCTCATGCTTCTTGGGACTCGTAACTGATCATCTTAGTGCAATGCTGTACAAGGTGAGCCATAGTGCAAAAGCCATACATATGGAGCTGGTTATGTGATCCAAATATGAAAATGTATACATTTACAAATCATGCACTTTATGGTAAGAGTGTGAAAAAAAGGGTCTTTGTTAATCGATAATCTGCCCCTGTAATCATAATTTGTGTGAAAAGAAATAAAGTTGTTGGTGTTTTACTGCCACTACTGTTCATTTCAGTTGGAAACTGCTATGAATTCTACATGTTGTGAATGGTAATTTTTTTTAGTTTTAGAGGGTTGTTTTTCCAATGAGCCTATATGTTGGCTCTTTCTATCTAAGTGAGCTGTTCTCTGCCAGATGCAAAATGGACGAAACTTTATTTCGACTCTCTGAAGCCTGGCTATGTGAGAGTTTCAACTTGACCTATAAAACACACCCTGAAGAACATACAGTCGGCGTAGGAAAGTCTTAAGTCATATACTGAAGAGTTCGCACCTTCTAGCACCTATGCTAGCTTGCCTTAAATCCTAGGCAGACAGATAAGGCCCCAATATACTCAGTGAAGTTCTTTTTCGTTTAGGGGTAAAAAGAAGTTCAAAATACCACTGAAGCGGAATACTGTTAGCGAACATCCTGATGCCGAAAAACACTGCTGGGAGTGGCGTTAAGATGAATATGTAAATATGTGCTGCACACTTTTCTCTCAATAACGTGATCATTGCGATATGGATGTTTGCACTGCAATTTGGCACTCAGTCAATTTGTATTTATAGCACTTTATACAATAGACTGCTTTAAACCAAACAGCTTTACAATTTTAACATGAAAAACAGCGTCAGTGTTGCTCTTAAATGAGAATTGCACGTCAATTTCTACTATAATAGTCGCAGAGCCACACCTACCTATTACATCATCGCCATGGACCAATGGCAGTTCCAGAAATTCGCTTTGGCAAACTGTTTCGAACTTCAGAAATAAACACGTTTTGGCCAGATGTTGATCGAAATGGCATCACAGTTGGTTCTTCGATTTTGCTTGAAGTATATCTGGGCCTAGAGCATGCTAAAGGTTTCATTGAGGTCAACTTAAAAGTGAAGATGCCCCCAATGCATGTTTTTCTCCTCTCTCGTTTTCTTTTCTTCTGCCAAATGAGTGTTCTCCATCCTTGAAAAGGGGGGCTTGTTAATTGCCCTGTGATGCCATAGTGCCGTGAATCTCTATGACAAAGTGAGTGTACCATCTGTAGCAGCTGCTAACTGCAGGCGAATGCCCTGGGAGCCTGCATGCTGCACTGACAAGCCCTGCAAACTCTGAAATGTGTGGGGTGCAGCAAGTCCAGCAGTCCCACAGGTTAAATTATTCAGCCCTTTAAACTTGGAGAAGTCTGCAGAAGACACCCTGAGGTAAAAAGCCTCTCAGAGTCTCAGTCAAAACAATTGCAAGAGTTACATGTGTTCCAATTAGGTATTTGCCAACCTACAAAGCAGATGACTCCCTTCATTTGTTGCTCTGACCTGTCAACTCTGGGCAGGTGTTTGACTGAGTGTACTTATTTACCTAAACAGTAAGACTGTTAGATACTTAGTGGTGCTTGCTAAGACCATTACAATCTGTCATACTTATTATTATATTTGCACAACAAAACGTGATGTATAAATCATGCCTGTGTGAACGATACCTTTAAAAGTGTGGCAGGTTAGGTTTGAGCTCTTTTCAGTTGAGACCGCAAGGAAACACGTAGTGACAGCCTATAGCAACAACCTATCTAACAATGTCCTAAAATCTACCAGCATCCTCGCAGCCACCCAGAACACATTACCACCCACCTAGCAATGCACCAGCAACCATCAACACACTAGAATCTCCTTGCAATGACCAAACCATCACCAATTCCCTACAAAACCCCCCAGAACACACTAGCAAACTCATAGCAATGCCCTAGTATCCATCCACAACACATTAACACTCTCCTAGCAATGCCCTAACAACAACAACTAAACCATTAGCAACCTATCAATGCCCTAGCAACCTCTAAGAACACACTAGCAAACTCCTAGCAATGCCCTATAAAATATAAATACCCTAGTAACTCCATAGCAATGCCTTATCAACCACTAAAACACTAGCAAACTCCTAGCAACCACTAACACCTTAGCATCTCCCTAGCATTACCCCTTACCAATGCCTTAGAAACTAAGAACACACTAGCAAACAGCAATGCCCTATCAACCACAAACACACTAGCACCCCCCTGGCAATGCTCTAGCAACCACCAACACACTAGCGCCCCCTACCATTGCACTAGCAACATCTAAGAACACAATAGCAAACTCCTATCAATGCCCTGTCAACTACTAACACCCTAACAACTCCCTAGCAATGCCCTAACAACCACTAACACCCTAGCAATGACCTATTAACCACCAACACACTAGCACCCACTACCAATGCCCTAGCAACCTCTAAGAACACACTAGCAAACTCCTAGCAATACCCTAGCAACCACTAACACCCTAGCAACTCCACAAACCACTAACACCCTGGCAACTCCATAGCAATGACCTAGCAACCTCTAAGAACACACAAGCAAACTCCTAGTAATGCCCTAGCAACCATCAACACACTAGCATCCCCAGCAACCTCACAAAACACAGTACCAAACTCCTAACAATGGTCTAGCAATTGCCCAAAACACATTACTACGACATTAAGTCAAAATAATATTATACGAAATACCATTTTGCAATCTCAAGCAGCATAACAATCTTTTTTCCAGCTAAAAATAACTGGAAGAGGATGACTCTGGAAGCCTTGCACATTCAATTTACAAATGGCCACACCCGCTCTTACGTTAAAAATAAGGTGGATAGCAATTCACTTAAAATGATCAGAAAACTGCATAGCAAAACCTTAGCATAACCACCCTTGCACTATGGAGGCTAGTATTGCACTGACATTTTACACTCACATTTTCTTAAGCATTATTATAATGCAAAAACATCTGGATGGGTTTCTACAGACGGACACCTTTGCATTTCTGTCGAATAGACAATCCCAGTTTGACATGCAAGTTGAACATGTTGAGAGCATAAGATGACACAAAGTGAAGGAGAAAATAAGATCCACGAGGATGTGAAAAGGATCTGGAAGAAAAGTCCCAAATGGCCGACAGCCGGATTCTGTTTGATTTCATAAATAATTTGAGTCATCAGGGACACACATTGTTTTAGGCTTAAACATGTTGTTTACTGATGCCACATGTTTGAGGGACAGACACCGCTGTTGGTACACAATAAGAGCCCTTCAGGATTTGTAGAGGATGAGAATCTCACCCTAGGCTCCAATGCTTGGCAAAGATATAAAAGACTTCTGGGAGTGCTGTGTTTGTGTCTATGCAGTGATTATATGTGTGTGTGTGTGTGTGTGTGTGTGTGTGTGTGTGTGTGTGTGTGTGTGTGTGTGTGTGTGTGAGAGAGAAATGGTGTTAGTCCAGAATACCTAGAGGTGGTTTTGGTCCCAGTTGAATGATCCGCATCGCCTGAGAGCGCCATCTTAGATGCATTAATGAGACAGGCCTCATCAAATGATGTGGGAAATTAATCAATTCTTCAAATATGTCTCTGTCCCTGCTCACCCACACCTGTTCACCCTCTACATTGCTGCCTGGGACATTCAATTATTTAAGAACTTGATTAAAATAAAATAAATAAATAAATATCTTGTTTAGACTGAGTTAAATTTTTTTTAAATAATTTTAAGAACAAAATGTATTTTTTACATTGAGTTGCCATTGAGTTTGACATTATGACACTTTTTTCACATGTCCCACCTAGTGGACTGTATATGTAGAGCAAAACAATTTTAATGTAACAATTTAACAGGCTACACATCATCATCACTTCACATATAACTTATGTGGTTGGTTTATTCTGCCATGTTTGATCAGAAACACATCTCCACATCAGAATCTGAGAGTCAGTGGAGAAAAAAAAGATGAAAGATTTTACTGTCTTTGCCAATGGCCAAAATCCCACTCCTGCACTCTCAGTAGGCTGAGGAACTATAGGAAAACAATAAACGTAATACCATTTCCACCCGTATCCTTTGAGGCATTTGGCATAGAAAGAAAAAAGGAGATTTCATTTGGAAGTGCTAGTTTGAGTCAAGCATCAGCCTGCTGTCTCTGCATGTCTCATGTGAACTGATGCCGGTTAGGCATGTTCAGGAAGAAAAAAAGAAAAAAAAGAGTGATGCAAAACTGCAGGAAGCACATAGCGTTCTTCTCAAAGCATTTCAGTCAATGTCAAGGCCCAATCACCACAAATCATTGCAGCCTATTTCCGTTATAACAACAACAAAAAACAAAACAAAAAATTAAACATAATTAGGTCATAAAATTAATGATTATGAGGTAAAGAGTCAAAATTACGAGATTCTAAGATTAAAAAAAAAGTCTGTGAGTAAAAATTATGATAAAAAGTCACAAAATTTTTAATTATGTAATGAAAAACAATTATGACAACATTTATTTAAACATTTTTAAAACATAATCAATAATACAATATCATAAGTAACATGTATTTTAAAGGGGTTTAAAGTGGTAAACAAAAAACATTGTTGTTCAAGCATGATGAGAACAATAACAGTTCTAACACAAGATAAAACATATTTAATAAAAATACTGTTAGGCTGCTGAAAGGAATATTTCATTTTCTCTAATTTCATTAAATATAGGGAATCCTTTATCCAGCAAGCATGATCAAAAATATGAGATTAAATCCTAATTATTACATTTAAAAACATCAAAATTATGAAAAAGGTCAGAATTATGAGATTCATTAATAAAACTATTAAACCTTTTATGTCATGATTTTGACCTTTTTATCTTATAATTATCATTTACAAAAGCATGATTTTTTTCTTATTATTTTGGGAGAAAAGGGCGTCCATAATATTGACGTGACAGACAGATGTTTTGCCTGTGATGTCTTGCTTATTTTTATTTAAAGCTACACTGTGTAACTTTTTTTAGTTTATTCTTAGCTAAAAACACTTAGTTCTTTCAAAAATATATGTGCTCATTAATGTATATTTACTTCGTTCAAGTAATAAAGTATTCTCGTGAGTGTATAATATGCCATTGAAAATACATACGGGTAAGGGGTTCTAATGTCGGTCGCCATGTTGCCCCTCCATCTTGAAAGTACTTTAGCCAAAGAGGGACATCGAGCTTCGCATTTCGCGTTTTAACACTCGATGGCACCGTGTCGAGGAGGTCGTACTGGAAGCCATGTTAATCTTGGACTTCATTGGCCACCGTAGGAGTTAAAACGAAATCGAAATTGAGAGGAACAGAAACTAATATTCCATCGATGGTCATATACCTTTTCACCGCTAGATGGGGGTAAAAATCACACACTGTAGCTTTAAGCATCTTGTGTCTTGGCGTTGTGTAACTGTTATAGCGATTCAACTTGGAACTTACATAGATCATGCTCTTGGACACAATAAGCAAGCTAACATGCAGTACATATATCTTTCATTCCATTTTAATATATGGTGAAAAAAAGGTTATTTTTAAAATGTTCCTCAGCACGTTATGCTTAGAACCAGGGTTTGGGGCTTCTACATCACTTTTATTAACCTATCATTTCCCTCTGATTTTTAGGGATAAGTTATAGGGTTAGGTTTAGCAGTTGGGATATGGTTAGCATTACATTTTCGGACAGGAATGTTGTTCCAGGATCAACAAAATATGTTGACCCAGGAACAGGTCTAAAAGGTAAGGACACACTAAACCGACACCAAAGATCTAGCGCTGACGAAAGCCGACTGTGTTTTCGCCTGCGTAGTGGGGAGAAATCTGTGCTTGAACACACCGAAAGGACTTCAGGCGACTTCAACTAGCATGCGTCTTCTGTGCCTCTAAAGGAGATAACAGTCTTTTTAAGCAGATATATTGGTCTATATTCCTCATTTAAAAACTGAAACTAAGGGTACGTTTACACGACAACGATATGCTTAAAACTGAGAAGTTTTTGTTTGAATTTCTTTGGCATACAGACGACACCGTTGTCAAAACGATCTCCATTCACACAAAAACGACTAAAAACACTCTATTCTGCTGCCAGGCCATTAGATGGCGATGAAACACTATAGACTGAGCACGTAATACGCATGTGCATGACGTCATCGTCTTCACAGATTAGATTTTCAAAAAAAGTTTGGATTTTCAAGCACCCAAAACACCGTTGTTGTGTAACCGAACGGCCAAAACGCATAAAAAGTTTTACGCTTTTCGTTGAAAACGGTGTCGTGTAAACAGACCCTCATTCTGGTGCTCTGACTTGCTCTTTAAACTAAAAAGCCAATCAGATTTCTCTCTCTCACCAAAGGCCTGACATCGATTCTGTTGAATTGGCAAAAAAAAAAAAAAACAGCATCCGACTCGACGGTGCGGAACACATTGGAAAAACTAAGTCGGCCGACGCTCAAAAATATCCCGGCTTGGTTTGTCCCTGGGCTTAACTCGGCAAAATCAGGATGTGCTTCTATGGCATAACTGTGGAAAGGCACTTTTGATAACCCTTTTGAGTGTAACATGCTTAAATCTGACATTAATTGCGGATTAATTAGCAAAAGTTGTTATTCTATCACCTGTGTGTGACGTCATTGACGACAGTCCTATTGTTGAACCAACATGGTTCAAACGACAGAGGTGCGACCATCCCTTACGAAAAGAAAATATATTTCCCAATATGTGAATGATCAATATATTAAATGATATAACAGTATATTTGAAAATATACAGAATAATATATTGTGTTAATAGTTAATGCATTACAATATATTGAATAATACATAAGGAATTGACGCTTTTCAAATATTGAAAAATATGTGACAATATATTTACTAATACACTCACCTAAAGGATTATTAGGAACACCATACTAATACTGTGTTTGACCCCCTTTCGCCTTCAGAACTGCCTTAATTCTACGTGGCATTGATTCAACAAGGTACTGAAAGCATTCTTTAGAAATGTTGGCCCATATTGATAGGATAGCATCTTGCAGTTGATGGAGATTTGTGGGATGCACATCCAGGGCACGAAGCTCCCGTTCCACCACATCCCAAAGATGCTCTATTGGGTTGAGATCTGGTGACTGTGGGGGCCATTTTAGTATAGTGAACTCATAGTCATGTTCAAGAAACCAATTTGAAATGATTCTAGCTTTGTGATATGGTGCATTATCCTGCTGGAAGTAGCCATCAGAGGATGGGTACATGGTGGCCATAAAGGGATGGACATGGTCAGAAACAATGCTCAGGCCGTGGCATTTAAACGATGCTCATTTGGCACTAAGGGGCCTAAAGTGTGCCAACAAACATCCCCTACACCATTACACCACCACTACCAGCCTGCACAGTGGTCACAAGGCATGATGGATCCATTTTCTCATTCTGTTTACGCCAAATTCTGACTCTACCATCTGAATGTCTCAACAGAAATCGAGACTCATCAGACCAGGCAACATTTTTCCAGTCTTCAACCGTCCAATTTTGGTGAGCTCTTGCAAATTGCAGCCTCTTTTTCCTATTTGTAGTGGAGATGAGTGGTACCCGGTGGGGTCTTCTGCTGTTGTAGCCCATCCTCCTCAAGGTTGTGCGTGTTGTGGTGTAAGGCCTGCTAAATCGATCCAATGGGGGTACTCGATTACAGGTGAAGGTTTCACGCGTGTTCCGTCTTTCCCATGGCAAAGTGATTTTCAATTAAATGCAATACATTTTATCTTATGTATTAACTCGTTTCATCTGACTCCATAAAATGAAAAAGGTTTAGCAATGATATCTGTGTATCATTAAATACACGTTAATGTTTGACTATTCCTTTATCTCCAATGAACATAAAGTCAAAGTCTGTTAGAATAATCAAATATAACAATTTATTATGTCAGGTAAAAGTATTATGCCAATTTCATAATCAGTTCAAAGACCATCAATCCAAAACATCAAATGCTCTGATAAGAGAAATAGATGCAAACCCAACATTTAAGAAATAGGCTACATGAGCTTAACCTCATGGGCTATCTGAAATACAGAAAGAGCCCCGATTCCTTGCTGCATTCCATTAAATAGCCAGAACTTATTTTCAATGGTGATTTGCATTCAGGTTACACCTTATTTTGGGGGTAGGGGAGAAAGGCCATTAGCATTGAGTCCACCTTCCTTTGTGTATCAGTTTCTCTAAACTTCTAAAAACCTTATTTCCTTTTGTTTTACTTATTTGGAATGAGACATCTGAACCAGCCACCCTGAGACCTTTAAATTGATACTAAACACAATAATCATTCACATTAAACCATATATATACTTGTGTGCGTTTTTTAGTGTTACTGACTGAGAGAGAGAGAGAAAATGTAGATAAGGTGAAGGGGGGTGCGGGGTGTGTGTGTGTGTGAGATGTTCAAATGTTAATGTGCAAGCAAGGTCCTTTGCCTTATAGATCTGTGGTGAGGTTGATTCCTTCAACCAGTTTTCTTCAGTCTTACAGATTTCCCTCCTTGACCCCGTGGGTCACATTCAGACACTTAAGGGGTCACAGTTAGACGTTTGTCGTGATTGAGATGTAACTCAACAATTGTCTTTGCAATGTCAGCATCTGTAGAAGCCCAGAGGGCTGTGTTCACCTGAAGAACACCTGTTCTCACCAGGTGTATGTAGCTTGAGTCCAGCAGGTGGATGAGGCGTTCAGGCTTTCTTCCGGTGATCCAGTGATGTGAGCAAAGTTCATAGAATCAATCTAGACCTTTCGACTGGTTCAGTTGACGTGTCATTCCTTCATGGAGAAACTTCCGTTTCCCTGGCACCTTCCCCAGGGAGATAATCTGTCCCTTCTTGACCAATCCTGTCACCTTCAGCGGTGCGGTTGTCTGGACAGACCTCAGTGGGTGAAGGGGCTCTCCTTGGCTTCACACTGCCTTGTGTGAGACACCTGAAAAGCATCTTAAATGTCCGCTTCACGATTGAACACATATGAACTTGAACTCGCGAAGAAATCCATAGAAACGCATAATGCAACAAAACAAAATCATGTCATGTTCAATGTAAAATACCATGTTCTTGTCAGCAGGTGTGAATGGTACATCTGTCTCATATGTTTCTCAAGGTCCTGAATGGTAACGATGTCTCATATTAAATATCCAATTCTTAAATATATATATATATATATATATATTTTTTTTTTTTTGGTCTGAGTTATTCAAAGGAAATGCAGCAAGAGGTCAGTGCAACTCAAATAATCAGATAAATGGTATGCATCAATACGTCTTGTAATAACAATAATATTCAAAAATAAAAAAATATGAAGAATCACTGTTTGTTCAGGAATCTTCCAATGTAAGCCACTTATGCAAATCTAAGAAGTGACTTGGAACAGGATCAAATGTATTCAAGAATGGAGATTGTTCATTCCTTGCAACAGGTGTGAGATTGTGTGTTTGTGTGAGGGTGTGTGTGTGCGTCTGTGTGTGAGTGTGAGAGTTTGTGTGAGAGAAAGAGAGAGAGAGAGAGAGAGAGAGAGAGAGAGAGAGAGAGAGAGAGAGAGAGAGAGAGAGAGAGAGAGAGAGAGTGTGTGTGTGTGTGTGTGTGTGTGTGTTGTTGGCTAAGTCACAGTCAATGACAGGGCTGAACTGTAAATTCTGTAATTGATCGAAGCGCTCATACGAAGCGATCTATTTAGTTAGGATGTTTCTGTTATTAGTGGTTTGTTGAGAAATCAGGGGCCCTCTGATTTTCCAACCCCCCTAATAACAATCAGAAAGTTTAAACATTTTGAAATTTAATAGCAGGTCTGCCTCTGCTTTTTGATGCATTGCATTGATTTGTGACTGTAGCCATTAATATGTATATTCCAGTATTTTCCCATGAGTTGGCAGAGTGTTGTGAATAGCGTATGCTGTGTCATGGGATCAGCTTTCCCATCCTATGTGTGTGAAGCTATCCGGTTCTGTTAGTGTGAAGATGCACAATGGATCTTTAGTGAAGTGACACTTTTGGACTCTATGTCATTTTTTTTCTTCTTATGATGTGTAGCGTTCAGTCTGGATGGACTTGATCTATTCCAGGTCATGATGCTGTGAGTGTGTAAGTGATGGAGGAGTGTGTTCAGTGTTTATGTCTAGGAGATGGGTGGAATCTACTGGATAACAATTGTGTTGCAAATTTTAGTTCCAGTTCTAAACTGGGAGGCCATGCTAATGATGTGATGTGCTATTGTGAGATGTAAATGGCCTCTTGAATTGTCTTTTCACCCATCTCCCGAGTCTCAGGTTATGTTCTAACAATCGTGAGGTCCGGCCGTCCTGGCATCCATCCTCCACGGAATTGCAGAAGTAAACCTGACAGAAACAAATGCAGAGAGAACCACAGTTAATTCTGATGTTTTCAACAGTTTCAAATTCAGACATGTGGAATTCTTTTGCTTGCTCCATTATCATGTCCATTGCAATTTTAATTCCAGCTGTCACATGAAACCGAGTTTCATTGACCAGGTCTGAATTATTGCTGTTGCTTCAGTGCAGTGTGCGACACCTTAAAGCTGCTCTTGCAGTCGAGCCTTCACAGTCTGCTGTGTCACAGCATTAGAGATCCCAGATTTCGGGTTTTACAAGTTGCTTTCATTACAGCCAGATCTGTGCGCATGAATTAGTTCATGGTGTCGTTCCCACGTTTGGTTAGTGCAGGTCTCTAGTTACCTGCAAAAGGCTGTGGTCTGTCTGATGTTTAGTTCACACCCTCCTTGTAAATGTGCTTAACTGTGCCACACTTCTGGGAGTGTTTTTTAAAGGCAAAAAATTAAAACACACCTCCGCCCTTTTGGCACTGGGTAGCAGGTCAACGAAATCGAACTGTAAGGATTAATGTCACACTTCTCCAATTAATGCCTGCTTGGCGATTACAATATAAAAAAAATCTCTGCTTGTTCTCGTGTCAATACATTTGAGGGAAAAATGTGACAGATTCAATAAATTTAGATGTTAAACTATTAAGCTATTTGCTATTGGGATGCTACCCGACTAGCAAATGACGCTAATAGTTGAAGGCCTTGAGTGACCAAAGTTGTTAGCTCAGTGAGGGGTTTTGATGCATTTGAGCTTTGGTTCCTTGCAGGGCGCTGGTTTGTGTCATCAGAGTGTGGTTGTCTGCGTTTTTTTAAATAGGGTGGAGGTCTGCCTCTGCCCAACGACCAGCACTTTTCCTCTGTATGGCCTGTTTTGTGACAGGAATGACAGAATCTGCTCAGTTTGCCACCGTGTGGCTTTCTGAATTCTCCTGCAAATGGAGGATTTTCATGACATTCTAACACAGCTACCTCACCATGCATTTGTTTTCGTGACTCAATTCTTGTTGCCCAGCTAACAATACCTTCGAATGTATTTTTTGCTGGAGAAGCACCACACATGAGCGATTGCTGTACACACGGCCCTGCATTTGTAAGTAGTAATTCAAAGAAAGTTACATTGTTGTGGTTAACACCTTCAATTCCAGAATACTCCTCAAACAGTTCAAACATTTTTTCTGCATATGTCTCAAACGATTCTCCAGTACTCTGTTTCCGATTGAAAATCAATTCCCATCCAACAGGACTACAACCACGTAGATCGCGGAGACATTGTTTTAATCTATTAAAGATTTCAGTCTCAGGCTCGTTTTGATGCATTGACTGCACAATGTTGCCTGTCATCAAAGCCTGTGGTATCTTATAGTTCAGGACATCTGGAATTGAGCTGATAACAATTTGCCAAATATCTTTTGGTTCAAGTTGGAATGCATGTTTTAGGCTAACAATGCGTCTCCACCATGGTTCGAATGGCCCTTTCAAAGGGAATGGTCCGATCTCTGCTTTAAACAAGCTACATTCAGTTACCGTTAGAGGACGCCGAATGGTTGACTCTGTGCCGTTTGGGTGCCGTATCACCTTAAAGGCTGAAACAGGCACTTTGTTCAAAACTTTTTCACATGCTTCACCTGTCTGAAAAGATTCAGGGTTATTAGAGCAGGCTGACTCATTTAAGAAATGCACATTTTTAGTCCCCTCGCTGTTGAGCGTTTTGGGAGAAATGGACTTTTTAACAATTAGTTTAGCTTTAAGATCCGCAATGGTGTATTTGTGATTTTTACACTTTTCAGTCAGGGCTAACTGCTCAGCCAGTAATTTATCTAGCTGTGTTTGAAGATCTTGAGTCTTTGCCTCAGACATTTTTGCCTCTGCATTTTTAGAATGCACTTCTTCACATTTAACATCCATAAGCGAAGATAGAAATGTTGTTGACTTATCTAGCCGTTTATAACTTATGAAGTTTAAAGCTTCAATTATTTCACCATGTTTTGATTTCTTCTGCTTACTACCCACTGTTCTCCACCAAGTGAGAATTTCATTGTCAATAGCGTCCATGTTAAGACCTTTTTTACTGAGTTTGTGCAGTGTAGGCTCGACCTTTTCGGCCCATAGTGTAAACAGGACAGGATCTTTATACATGTTCCAATTTATATTTGGGGAAATTTCTTTCCCTGAAGCTTTGAATATAAAAAGGGTTTTTGTTTCAGGATTAATAAGATACGCATTCACAGTTTCTGATTCTCATCTATGTTCCTTTGCGTGGTTTTCCCGCAGCTATGAGAGTTTTCCACCAAGGATACAAAAATTCAGACTATATGAAGGTAAAGTCATTTTAACGTTTGATATTTCTTTACTTCTATTTTCCCCGTTTTTAGATTAGGAAATTATATCACTCTGCGGTCCTTCTCTAAAGTCCGCATGCCACACTCTCGCCAGGTCCGGTCATCAAATCAGAGGTAATTTGACTAAATATCTAGGATTTGCCGTATCCACACGTACATAATCAAAGACATATCTGTAAGTCCCCTTAAACGCCTCCTCGTTTAAGTACACGTAAAATGATACCGGATGTTAGCCATCGCTAAACTGACGCAAAAGATGTGGAAATATACAAATCCGATCATCTACTTGGGAAAATAATCATCAATTCAGAATGAGTTCAAACGTGGCAATATTTCGTTTTCCGAATATGAAAAGTATTTCTGTCTCAATTTTCAAGAATTAATGAGCATTGTGAATCACATTATAACCACATTCAGCAGAGACACACACACATGTGTTTAATTCAGTTTACACAGGATACATATGGCCTAGAATACAACATCAACAGCCCTTACCTAAGTGTTCCAAAAAACACTTACAGTAAAGCAATCCTGTGTTTAAAGAATAAACTTACATTTAGCCTATGTGCACATATAGTAGCACAAACAACTATACAGTGTGTTCTATGGGTGCGTTACATTGTGTGAAGCACAACTCCAAATTTGAAAATACAAATTATTGCATTATTGCTTTTTAATCCCATCTGTGTGATGGAAGTGGAAGCTTTCAAATGCAATATAGTGGCTTACAGTGGCTTCACAAATGCTTTGCTGCATACCTCGGTTGTAACGAGTGGTTATTTCAGTCAAAGTTGCTCTTCTATCAGCTTGAATCAGTCGGCCCATTCTCCTCTGACCTCTAGCATCAACAAGGCATTTTCGCCCACAGGACTGCCGCATACTGGATGTTTTTCCCTTTTCACACCATTCTTTGTAAACCCTAGAAATGGTTGTGCGTGAAAATCCCAGTAACTGAGCAGATTGTGAAATACTCAGACCGGCCCGTCTGGCACCAACAACCATGCCACGCTCAAAATTGCTTAAATCACCTTTCTTTCCCATTCTGACATTCAGTTTGGAGTTCAGGAGATTGTCTTGACCAGGACCACACCCCTAAATGCATTGACGCAACTGCCATGTGATTGGTTGATTAGATAATTGCATTGAGAAATTAAACATGGTGTTCCTAATAATCCTTTAGGTGAGTGTATATTGCAGTATATTCCCATATATTTTTTGTTGCGTAAGGGATGGCTGCGTCCGAAAGCTTAAAAATGCTGCTTTCCAAAGTAGGAAGGCATCGAGACACGTCCGAATCCAAAGTTAGCTTCACTTCCTGTCTCATGAGATACCTTCATGATGGATTTTTGAAGGCAGCATAGACGTATCCTTCACTGCTTTTGATATCCCACAATCCTGTGCTTTTGATTCTGTGACAGTTAAACTAATAAATAAAGATGGCATCTGAAAGTTGTTAGTGGTCAGTTTGTGTGTAAATGTACATTTTTGATCAACATTTTTGTCTTCTGATATCATTTCTAACGAGAAATTACTGTTGTAGTAATTCAATATTTGCTTTATTATCACCAAACTCTCTCTTTTTTGCTGTAGAATTATTGGTACCTTCATGCGCAAAGTCATTAAAGTCATTATCTTTTCGGATACAGCCCATGTTACTATGGCCGTGACCAGCTAGTTCATTTCTTCAACGATGCATCGTACTATGGTAGCTAAACAGTGAGTTAGCCTACGTTACATCGTTGTATGAGAAAACCCGTTTCCAGTACAAGGACGTAACCTGTTGCTTAACCACTATAGTACGGTGCAATATTTGGGAAACTAACTAGCTAGTCACGACTGTTTCCCAAAAACGTTGTAACTTTGTCACACATCTGTCGTCTGAACCACGTTGGTTCATCAATAATGACGTTACACAGGTGGCAGAGTAATTATTACCGTAGTTCCACTTCCAACCATACAACTTTGCAATGCTTTTTGCGAATGTTCGTTGGAACTATGGAACTAAGGTGGAACTTGCGACCATAGTTGGTTAACAATGCTTTTAGGAAATGCAGCACTGAACAAGAACTCTGATTTAATGACATTTGAAGGTAACATTATCGCCCCCTTGAGGTTTGTTACTGCCACATAAAAGCAAGATTGCAATGCATTGGACTATGTATTTACATACTTGCATAAAGTATGTTTTCTGCCTTAGTTGTTCTGCGCTTGTAAACATCAGAGTGTGAATCAAGCTGCCCTCCTCATCCTCTCCACAATACACTTCAGCGAGTCAGCGTGGTGCCAATTAGTATGTTTGAGGCAAACATATGCCCATCCTTTTGTTTTGAATAAAAGCATATAGATGGTATAAATTACAGAGGACAAAAGATTGCTGAGTGTTTGTATGTAAATGTTTAATTAACCCGTGTCTTGATGATTGGGATGGTATCCCAATTGGTATGGTATAGAGCGCAGGTATTAATCCACTAATAGGACGAGCGACTGCAGAGGGATGCACGCACAGCATGACATATTAATTGGAAACAGTGTGATGTTTCACTTACATACATTAACATAGCCAGTAATTTCTCCAGCTATTCAGGGGATAATAATTCTTGCAGCAGGTTCTGTCAAAATTTCTAAGCTCTAACAAAAATATAACAATAATTTGTAAAATCGCATAAAAAATTTAAAACCTAAAAAAAAAAAAATTACTACATGAATGTACATGTTGAATATACAGAATATATTTATTTATTTTATTTATTGGTTCATATAAATAGGGACTTTGCAAAAATATGATTACAGCCAAAGTGAAAGAAAAATATGCTTTGTACATATAATATAGCATATGCTAATTTGCATTTAAGGTCTTGGGCTTTTTTCCATAAAAAAAAAAAAAAAAACTAGCAACCCAACTATCAACCCGCTTACTTTTGGTTAACACTTTTAATTAATTAATATACGGTAATATACATTTTATACATCTACACACCTAAAAAAAAAAAACCCACTGAATACCTATTTTGAATGCCTCCCAACCCGTGCAATATATTACAAATGTTTATAAACATAATTTTTCAATAAGTTTATCAATAATTTCAAATATGCATACAGCTCTGGTTTGTTTTAAATCAGTGCCTAACAATATTACAAATAAATCCATTTCCAGCAATTCAGTGACTTTTTTATTATGTATTTATACATGTCAGTAGGGTTCTAAAGGCCTTCCCAGTAGACAGATATCTGTATTCAATGAGTTTTATACTCACATATATATAGGGATCTATAATTCCTGATCACGTTTGATAACCCACACCAGAATTAATAAGCTTAAGATGAGGCAAGTCGTGTTTCCACATCTCGGGCCTCCCTAAATCACAAAGCGCACGGAGAAGGGCACAACGATTCCGTCTCTAAGGAGCGTGTTGTTTTGCCTCCGAGGTATGAGTTGGGTTCAGCGAGTTTTTTATTTAATCACTGTGTGCATGCGTTTGCCAGAGATGGCAATTATTAGCACCAAAACCAGCCGTCCTGTTCACATGTGACGTGTTCCCCAGGGCAGTTGAGACAGGGGCACGCGGGGCGGCCTTTCCCGCCATGAAAGGCCTGACAGACATTCGCCTGAAGAAAAATGCATCAGCGGATAGTTACCAAGGTTGCCTTTAGTAGAAACTACACTGAACATGTTCACATGCTAAATTTCTGATTATAGTGAATTGATAAATGCGTACAGGTTTTTAGTCTGCTCCACAGGCCCGTTTTCTCAGACAAAATACACTTTTCAAGGACCACATGCATGTAGGTTTGCTATGCTGTGCATTCACTCCGAAACTTTGTTGTTTTAAATATTTGCCTCCTCATGCTAATAGATAAACACCCTTTGACATATCACACACAATGAAATCCTCATGAATATTTAATAGAATTAAATATAAAGACTCCACGACTTGTTTCTGCTCTCGCGCTACTGTTTGCTCCCCTGCAGATAGCAACATAAAAGCTAACCTCAGCTAGTCACAGAAAACACTCTTGCTTTGAGTCCGCTATTCTGAGCGAGCGGAGCGGAATAAAAACAGCTAGCGCTCGAAAACTTCATTTTAAAGTCAACACAGGTATATAAAGGAACTAAGATAAGTAGATTTGAAAATAAAACGACGACAAAAAGCTAAACAAACTCCTCCCTTATTGAGTAAACATGTGTTGACAACACTGTCACTGTGGCTCTCCTTTCTCTTGCTTTTCAAGGTGGCCTATATCGCCTGTTCTTCATGTCAACAACCTTATAAGTTTTAAAAATGGTCTAATGATTATGAATTAGACGACGGGATCAATTATTCATACCTATCACGAACTCAGCATTCCTAAACAATTATAGTTTTGCCGAACGACAGCGCGGGAAGCGCTTCCCGCTATTTTCTGAGCGCTCAGGGAGACAAGGTGACGTGGGAAGGCGCTGTTTGTGGGAGGAAGGATAAACCCTGAGGAGATATTCAGGGAGAGAAATGATACGCTCTTTTCACAGACGTCTCGGAAGTACGCGAGAGATCATATTGTCAAGTCTTTGCGTGTCTTCTTGCTTCTTTTGTTTTCTCCTTGCATTCAAAATCACCCCCCAAGCCTACAGCAATCAGTGCAGCGTACGTCCGATTCAGACGGGAAGCGTCGAGGACGGGTGGGTCCCTGGTCCCGCGCACCGGGGGAAAGTGACAGCCCGTCTAATTGGGACTAATCAAGCAACTGGGCGCGTGCAGCGACTGTCGCGATCAGAAAAGAAGCGACATTGACCCACAGAAATAGGTACTGCCGTAGGCTGCATTCATGTAACAGCGCGCCTGCATATTAGATCCACCTGCCTTTGCTAGCGTTGCCTCATCCCTTTGGTCAATAACAAAAAGCAGACAGAGAGAGAGAGAGAGAGAGAGAGAGAGAGAGAGAGAGAGAGAGAGAGAGAGAGAGAGAGAGAGAGAGAGAGAGAGAGAGAGAGATGCAGTGAAAAGAGCCACGCTTGACAAATTTCCCACTGCACATTAAAAAGGAGCGGAGGATAATGCTACATTATTCTTTTTTATTCTTTCACTCAGAGCTATTGCTTTGAATTACAGAGGAATCTTTGTTAAGAATGAAAAGGAGAGGAATCAAAAATTCATCAGAGAGAGTTTGTGATGGGCTGAGGAGAATGTATTTTTGTGCTGGAACCAACATTTGCGAAAGTTCCATCTCCTTAAGCAATTATTAGCGGTGATAGTTTGACATGCTCAAGAGTTGTCAACAACTGACTTTAAACAAAGTACAAAGCAGAAATAAACAGAGCCCGGGGCAAAATTAACTTGGGGACCATCCGCTCTATGAATTATAAATGGCTATCCATTACCACGGCGAATGGTGATACCAGGAGGCCTTGTCAGTGCGGAATACAGTTGCGAAGGGTGTGAAACAAAGAAGGCGGAGAGAAAATGAACTAAACACTGTGTTTTGTGTGTTGTAAAGATTGCAAAAGAATGACCCTTACTGAGTGGATGCACTTTCCATAACTGTGGCCCTCTGTAGAAGATGCTGCATCCATTTATTCACATTATAAAGAGTATTTTAACACAGAGACTTTTAAACTGATGCCATTAAAATGGATCATTTTAAGGCAACGGGTTTCCTCGCTTTTTTCGGTTAAGTCAACTTAAGTAAATAAACTTGATGCATAATTGAAAAAAATTAACTTATGTGAACTTGATGATTCCACTTAACTTATTATTTTTTTTTCAATTACGCATTGTTTATTTACTTCATAATTTTAAGACAATGTTTTTTATTTTAAAGTTAAGTCAACTGATCACTTTTTTAGCTTGAGTGGCAATTTAGGTACAAATTAACTGCAAATATATATACACTGCATATAGCATGCATGGTAGATAATTACGCAAAAGTAAATCCTAGCTGGTGATTGTCCTTTGCAAAAACCTTTTGTTATTATTATTTTTGTGTGAAATTGTCCTCATTACATTGTATACAGAACTGGCCTCATGCGCTTCTTACAGTGAAACATTTTTTAATCTTGGTTGATCAAGAAAGGTTCCCACCTCTAGAGGTTCAGGATTTGTACTGTGAAAGAACACATACCTTCAGAGCATTTCACTTCCCTTTTAATCTCAGGATACAGCAGTGGCACACATATTGACCCCTGTCAACAAAGAACTGGGAGATGACTCGCCCCCAGAGGTGGATCTGTTGAAGAAATGAAAGCCAAAGCGGTCAACATTGATAAAAGCTATCAGCCAATTCAATTCGACAAGGGACCCGTGACCGCAGGACATCTCTGAGAGGGCGAATGACTTGATTGGCACCAGGGATAGAACTTCAATTCCCAGTTTTCCATCCCCGCACAACTCCACCAAAGGCATTTTAGGCCGACCAACTATATCCTGAGACATCTCATTAATGGAAAAAAGAGATACAGGAACTAAAGAACGTGTAGCAGGTACTCCCAGCTGGCATGTAGCAGGAGGCTTTTTACATAATTTAAAAGTGAAACTTTCATATCAGATATTTTCAATTCAAAAGTGTGCGGATTTATTCGGCCCGATTGTCTGTGGAGAACGTAAACCATCCCTGGTGATAAAAAAAACCTATCTTCTTTTTTTGCTACACCTCTGCAAACTTCAAAAAGGCTGTAAATACAGTCGGTACAAAAACACTTGAGAGAGAAAAAACGAAACTTCTGACTTCATTTGAAGTAAACCCAACATTTGCTCTCAAAGTATTAAAGGATCAACAACCTACCACTACGATTGACGAGTCTCGGTAATTACCGTATGCTTCCACGCTCGTATAATCGCATTATGATGTGTTAACCAATATATTTATTTATCATTATTCTGTTTAGATTCCCATCTAAAAACACAACCCATCTTCAAAAGTCGCTGTGATGCTCGCTTCGCTGTAGCCTAGTATATTTGAGGTGACTTGAAATAGCGTCGTGCAAATGACACGTACTTAAACAACGAACCCTAAAGGTGTTGTTTTGGAAGTTAAAAAAAAAATAAAAAATCTGCAGTTTGTTTTGAATTAAAAGTCACTGCAAAAATAAATAGTAGAAGTAAACAGCATTAACGACAGTGCGACGGCATTACAGTGTCCTACGACGTATTGATTTGTTCTATACAGAATTATTTATGATATATTCATGCATGCAACACTAACTCCTTGATGTCTTTGACAGTGATTAGGCTTAAAATATGTCTAAAAAAGAAGAGACATGCCAAGACAATGGTCAAATCAGTACGTCGCATAAGACTGAGCATGGACACCTAAAAGTCCGTTATGCCTCCAAGACACGAAGATGGAAGGTTCGAAGACCAAAAGGCACGCATGTGTTTTGCATATGCATTGTGATGGGGCCTTTGCGGGTAAGGAGGGGCCCAAGCGTGAGTGACGGCCGTCATCTTACAGTCATTTTGTTTATAATTAAAATGAACACTTTGTTCTATTATCCATGAGAGACCATCAATGAGTTAACAGACTACCTCTACCACCCTTTCTTTGGTCAAAGCTGTCAAACGCCTCTCCACACTTGAAGGGATGCTAACTCTACAACGACTCCACATCAGGTAATTACCACTACATACTTCACACCGGCTTTGGGCAGCTCCCTGAAGTATTTGCATTTTTATGTATAATTGGCCCCAAACATGGCAGTTTGATGCCATGAGGACTTCAGAGGAGGACCACGGGAGGGACAGATGGTGAAACGTCGTAGCGAAATGCAGCGTTCCTCATTCATCTGTGCTTCGCTTGTGCATGAAAGCATACGATGCTGTCGCGGAGCTCTTTTTGATTGATTATTCAAAACAAAACTCCACAGCACGAAGCCCAGCGTTGAGCCACTGAGAAGTACTCAAATAGCAAAGGAGTGCAGGGGTCTGAGGAGCTTTTTTTCTCCTTTTTTTTTTTTTTTTTGAAGAGCCGAGTAGCCAACGGCGAGCGTATCCTTGTGCTTTTAGATCCTGTTTTAATCTTTCCCCTGCTTTTAATGATCTGCTTCCTATCCTAGAGTAAAGTTCTTCATATGCCAAGTTCTTGCCTGTACGGAGTGCTTTGAAATGAAATGTAAGCATATATTTATTTTTATAGTTTAAAGGACTCAAGGCCTTGGCAGAAATACACATTTCTGCACTGGAATTAATAAGCATCGTGACACTTGAGCACTAGCCAAAAAGGCTGCAACTAGATTCACTATCTCAGTTTTGGTATTGCTTTCTCAACCTTTCCTGAACACTTTTAATTATTTCTCAAAAAGCTGAACTGTCACTACCTTCTCCAAATGGAACTGCAAAAATATTGGACTGACAAACACATGGCCCCGCCCCAGTGGACATTCCTAAACAGGTAGGCCTAGGCCTTAGTTGTGCATTTCCCCTTATGAGGAAATATTTCCCTGTTACATTTTGTGATTTGGGGTTTAATTGGACATTTTTATTTTTATTTTTATATCTAAGTGACACGGTTCTTTTGAAACCAACATTTTTTGTTCAGTTTCATTAACTAACTTTTTCACCAAAAGTTGTTCCACCAAAGTGTGGTTTAGCCAGCTGAAAACACTAGGCGCTCTGCTGAAAACGGCTAGCTGAATATCCGCGGAAGTGTTACTAGCATCTAATTTCACTGTTTCTGTATTGTTTCTATATTGTATGTCGATGCAATATAAAGTTTTTGCTCTGGCTCTTGTTTTAAATAATTTTGTTCCGTTATTATGCTTGTTGTCGCCTATTAACGCTATACAAGCTGAATGTGGCGGTTAGTCTGTGTTATATTTGTCCCGCCCCTCCTCCACTGTGATTAGGTGGCTGGGTAAAAAAGTGATGTGTGCTGACAGGGATGTGGTTGCTGCCTTTTACCCAAAGTTCATTCTTGAACATTCTTCAACTTTTGGCAAACGGCAAATAACGCTGAGCGCTTTTTAAAAATGCGGTGCTCCCATTGAAAGCAATTGGAAAAATATGCTATCCTAGGGAATTCTTTGGTAGACACACAGCCTTTCTGCAAGTTATTGGCTGCATCCGAAATCGCATACCTCCATACTTTAAAATAGGCAAAAAATAGTATGTGACAAAAGAAGTATGTCCGAATTCAAAGTGCTCGTAAATGCCAAAAAGTACTGGATGACCTACCACTTCCGGCGAGATTCTGAAGTGTGCATATGATGTACACTTTACTATCCCATGAGGCCACGGGAGAGGATTTGTGAATGAAAGAAGTTACATAACTGACGCTGGTAGGTCACATGATAATGCCAGCATTGCGAATGTAGTACGTCCGGATTACTTACTTAAAAGAAGAAGTACCTACTTAATAAAGGCTGCGATTTCAGACGCAGCAATTGTTATGGCAATAGGTGGCGAAGTTGCGTTATTTTCACATCCAGTAAATGTCACGGTATACAAACCACTGGTTCCTTCTTGTCTCGTGTTTATGTTGTTGTATGAAAGCACGTGTGTAGTGGGTGTGACTGAGTGACGTTCCTTGATCCGCTCCAGCTGTTCATCATCTCATCACCAGCTGCAGCCGATCTCATCCCTCTATATATACTCACCATTTTCTCATTCCCTTTGTCAGATCGTTGGTTGATGTCTCGTGTGTGTTCCTGTTCCGTTCTCCTGCCGTTTGCCTCGTCGTGTTGTTGTGGATTCGTTGTCTCGGTGTTGGATTGTCGTTTCGTGTCTTCACTGCACGGATTCCTCACCTCACGGATCGCACGTCACGGATTCTTCTCTGCACAGACTTCTCTTCACGGATTCTTCTCTGTACGGATTTCACATCACGGATTCTTCACTGGCCATCAAAGTCCCTGTGTCATCCGTCCACGCCCGTGTCATCTTTCTGTGTTTTTGTTATCTGACCAATAAATCTTTGAGTACCTGCTTGTGCTTCCAGTCTCGTTTATAGATCATGACAGTAAATCTGTACAAAAAAAACATTGAAAATGATCAAAACATTTTATTTTTTTAAATAAAATTGGCGCGACTATAAAATTACTTAAACAGACCAGAAGAAAATGTAAGCATAGTTCCCTGCAGAAACAACAACAAAGCAGATCTACAATTCATTAATACATTAATTTTCAGTTTAAATACATTTTTCCAAGTTCATCATTCTTTCACCCCATTTTTTTCCTAATTGTAAATCGACTCACAATCAGAACTGTAGAAACAACATGCTGCCTTAAATTCATTCCATTGCAAATTCTAAACACTGACCAACAGAATGTCATAATTTCATTTCATTCAAACAAAACAACTAGTGAATTAAATGATTCACCAAGAACTGTACATAAAAGTAAGACATTCATCCTTTTTCCTCAGACACCCCTATAGTAGGTTGATCATATACTGCTCAACTTCTCCAGCACAAGAATTAAATATTTATACTTATTCATAATTTGAGAAATAAAAAAGAATAAAAAAAGACAATCAAAAATCAAGGTGAACAGTCACGCCTTCATTATTATCAGCCAAATTGTTAAGCTCTGAATTTCAAAGCATTTCTTCTTGATTTCCCAGTGTCCCGTACATGCCCACGGAGCTCTGGTCCTCTTAAAATATGTTTATAATGAAGCAGGAGGCAGTCTAACATTATTAACATGCTTGGCCTTTTTATCCAACCTGCCCCCTCAGGCTCCAAGTACACCTGATTTGATCTGTCTCCCATCGCCCAGCGATACTTCAAAAACTAACCCTTCAAAAAAGGGTGGAACAGTTAGCATATTCCAAAAAAACAGAACAGATCTTAGCGTAGGCCATGATTAAACATGGGGATCAGAGTACGTAGAGCGAAATGAAATTTTTAAAATGCCCATGTCTTGGATCTGAGGCGTCATTAGCTTTGTTACAAAAGATCAAGATGAGCGAGAACAAAATGAGATTTACTTGTACAAGAGTGCTAATAAGCCAAAGATTTAAAGGGTTAGTTCACCCAAAAATGAAAATTAAGTGCGAGAATACTTTTTGTGCGGAAATAAAACAAAAATAACGACTTTATTCGACTATTCCTTTTCTTCCTTGTAGGCCTGAAACTAGACTTCGAGAGATTTCCACGACGCATGCGCGAGAATTGTGATCTCCTTCAACTACTTCAGTTCAGTTCTCGCGCGTGCGCGTCGTGGAAATCTCTTGAAGTCTCGTTTCAGGCCTACAAGGAAGAAAAGGAATAGTCGAATAAAGTCGTTATTTTTGTTTTATTTCCGCACAAAAAGTATTCTCGTCGCTTGATAAACTTATAGTTGAGCCACTGTTGTGACATGGAATATTTAAACATTTTCTTCATTGACTTTCTGGGCCGTCAGGATTCATTCCCTTAGGGAGCCTATGGAGGAGTGATCCAGCTGTCACATTTAATCAAAAATATCTTCATTTGTGTTCCGAAGACGAACGAAGGTCTTACGGGGTTGGTACAGCATGGGGGTGAGTAATTAATGACTTAATTTTCATTTTTGGGTGAACTAACCCTTTAATATTCCAGAAACTGCTAATGACTAACTGCATTCACAATGCTCTTTTTATCATATCTACTATTACCTTAACATTTGTTATAAACTATTACATTACATACACTATTATACCTTTAGATATACACTTACCGTTCTAAAGTTTGGGGTCAATAAGATTGTTTTTTATTCAGCAAGTCAATTAAATTGAGTTTGACCGACCCCAAATTTTGAACGGTAGTGTTTATGTATAAGGGCTTATATTTGTGATGTTTGTGATGATATTTAGAATAACAGTGTGTGTCCGTGTGGTGTTCCAGACAAGAGCATGCGAGCGGTGCAGAGTATAGAATGACCTCTACTGACGATGTCATATGTGACTACATTAGTGAGTTTAGGTACAAAGTGAATGTGTCTTAGAAGAGGTAGAAAACCACGGGCGTTTGTGAACGTGTTTTTTGTCCTCTTTTTGTGTGGGTATATCATGCTGCATGTTATTATTTACAAAGAGTGTTAATTAACATCCCTTTTAAATTCCCTGTTGTAGTTTGTATTTGCAGTGCTGACAGATAAAGTAGTTTAGCTGTGCATACCGCTTCGGGACAGGAAAACAAAACTGGTGATGCTTCTGTTTTTTTTCCCCTGTATTTTACCCCTTGTGTGGGATTTGTTGATTAATTATGAAGCTACAAAGGTAAATCATATTTAAAACCACAACAAAGTGGTTTTCCAAACACATTTTCTTTACAGTGTTTACATACTTTCTATTGAAATAGGAAGTTGGGGAGGGACATAAAGAGCACAACAGTGCTCGTCTACTTTTTCAATGGCCTTGGTTCGGGAAATATTTTTCCCATAGGGATTAAAAAAAAAAAAGTGTGTTAAAGTTATGAGCCATGAACCAAACCAACCAGCTATGAGGTGAATGGAAGCTTGTTTCCACCATGGAATAAAAAATACAAATAAAATTGTGAGTTTTTAATCTCACAATTCGTACTTTGTAACTCGCAATTGCAAGTTTAAGTCTCACAATTGCGAGAAAAAAAGTGTCAGAATTGTGATATATAGACAATTTAAAAAAGTGATTCCAACATTATCTCACAATTCTGACCTCTTCCATAATAAATCGCAATTCAGACTTTATATCTCGCAATTATAAATTTGTCTTAATTCTAAGAAAAAAAAAAAAGAGTCAGAATTGTGAGATATTTAACCTCACAGTTGAGAGAAAAAAAGTCAGAATAGCGAGATATAGACAGACATTTTATCTCACAATTCTGACATTTTTCTCACAATTGTGAGTTTAAATCTCGCAATTTGGACTTTATACATCACAATTTTGGGTTTAAATCTTGTAATTCTGACTTTTTTTCTCATAATTGTGAGTTTGTCTCACAATTCTAAGAAAAATATCTAAATTGTGAGATGCAAGTGTTCTTTTTGTGTGATTTGCGATTGCAGTTGGAGATTTCCCCTGCAGAATCATGGGCAATGTAGTTTTCACCAGGAATTTCACTGTTGGACTATTTTTAAAAGTAAGTTGAAATAATGCAGGTTTATGGCTTCAACAACAGCATATACCAACGATTAAAAAATATCCTAGCTCACCGTAGGTCTCTCTTTAAATGTTTTTAAGGTAGTTTAAAACCAATTCCAGAGAAAATCAATGGGATTTTTATTTACGAAACCCGATGGTTGCACTCTATAAAAAGTATTTTTAAATAGCACCGTGGATTAAAGCAATAAAGACACTTAAAAAAAAAACAGAATACATTCTAGCCACTTCCTGGTTTGGATAGTAAATAAAAATGCTGCAAAAGCAAAACACAGCTACTGCTAGTCAGGTCGTATTTATATTCTCATTTTTAAAGCCTTTTATTTGACAAAAACATAATAGCTGACAAGTGCTATAGGTTAATCGTGTCAATTTTTATAAGTAAACTAGCATATTGACAAAAAAAAACTAAAATGGACTTATTTGTGTTCTATGTTTATGATGGACAAGGTGATATTTTGGTGACATCTGGGATAATTACCTTTTAATAAATATAAAGATGCATCATAAAAGTGTATTTTCATGCTGACATAAAAACAGCCATAAAATGAGTTCTCACACAGTTTAAGTAGAGGACGCTTTGTGCGGTCTTCTCCTGACAGTTTTTTGGAAAGAGCAGAAGGAAAACATGTGTTTAAAGAAGGTTTTTTTTCCATTTCCTCCAGGTTCTCCAGAGAATGAAGAGCTGGTAGCCATTTTGAAATGTGCTGGTTCAGGCTCAGTGTGCGTATCCCCGGGCAGCGCTTTGATCAGTCCTACACCTTCAGACTTCACCTGCAGGTGATGCCGTGTGTTGTGGTCTCAGTGGTCCATAAGCACGCCCCGCACCCACATGGTTCCTCCAAACACTGAACCTGTTGGGTTGGGCATCTCTAATATAAAGTTCATCATTTTCTAATGATGGGGGGGGGGGGGGGGGTGTCACAGGCTAGCTAGTAAGAGCTGTGTGTGTAAACCTCACTCCCCTGGCATCAAGTGGTACACTAGCGACTGACGCTAGAGGCTGCAGTCTTTAAAGTCCTTGTTAGCGGCCACACCTTCCATGCCGGAAACGCTGGTTCAACTTCAACTTCAACTTTTATTTATTTATATAGCACATTTAAACGCAACGTAGTTGCCCAAAGTGCTTCACAGTTAACTAAAAACAGTAGGACATTCATGTATAAAGCATATAAGAAAATAAGACCATACACTCTTAGACATGCCCCCTCGCATAACAATATAGCGAGGACAGTGTAGAAAGACTTTAAGATAGTGAAAACTAAAAAAGACTAAATTATATCTACAATGTACAATGCACTTAGTTAAAAGCTCGGTTAAAAAGATACGTTTTTAATTGGGAGTTAAAAGCTCGGTTAAAAAGATACGTTTTTAATTGGGACTTAAACATTTCTATTGTCTGGGCTAGCCGGATATGAGCGGGAAGACTGTTCCACAGCTTGGGAGCCACAACTGAGAAAGCTCGGTCACCCTTAGACTTCTTTTTGGAATAAGGGACTGTCAGCAGAAGTTGGTTTGTTGATCTTAATGTCCTGCCTGATTTGTATGATCCTAAAAGGTCAACAATATAGTTTGGGGACATGTTATGCGTCGCTTTAAAAACCATTAGTAAGATCTTATACTCAATCCTGTAATAAACCGGTAGCCAATGAAGACAACGTAGTACAGGAGTGATGTGGTCCCTTTTTTTGGTGCCAGTTAGAAGCCTGGCTGCGGCATTCTGCACCAGCTGTAAACGACGCAGCTGACGTTGGCAGATCCCTGCATAAAGAGAGTTGCAGTAGTCTAGTCTTGATGTAATAAAAGCATGGACGACGACCTCCAGATCTTTAAAAGAGAGAAGGGGTTTTATCTTAGAAATCACTCTGAGCTGATAAAAGCTGTTCTTTACAACGGAATTTATCTGTTTGTCAAAGCTAAGCGATGAGCCGACTATTACACCAAGATTTCGCACACTATCTTTCACCGTCATTTCTAGTGGAGCAAGGATATTGGCTATCTTCTTTTTGCAATTTTGTGGACCAAATATTGTAATTTCAGATTTGTTTTCATTAAGCTGGAGAAAGTTTTTAGACAGCCAGATTTTAAGCTCATTCAAACAGTCCAACAAAGACTTTAGGGACTGTTCGTTCCCGATTTTGAGAGGGAAATAGATCTGTGTGTAATCGGCATACATATGATAAGAAATGTCATAGCGACGGCAAATAGATCCCAGAGGGCACATGTACAGAGCAAACAGTGTAGGGCTCAAAATAGAGCCTTGAGGGAGGCCATACTTTAAGGAGACTGCAGAGGATGAAGCATTTGCAAAATTAACAGAGAATGTTCTGTCCTGTAAATATGAGTGGAACCATGTTAGCGCTCTTCCACGAATGCCAACCTCACACTCCAACCGGTCTAAAAGAATCGAATGATCAACAGTGTCAAATGCGGCACTGAGATCCAGTGTAATTAAAACAGCTGCCAGGCCAGAATCATTTGCTATTAAGAGGTCATTTAGCACTTTTACCAGAGCAGTCTCTGTACTGTGCCTAGCTCTAAATCCAGATTGGAAATTATCCAAGATATCATTCTCACTTAAAATTGTTGTAATTTGAAGTAACACGGCCTTCTCTAATATTTTGAATATAAATGGTAGTTTAGAAATTGGGCGAAAATTATTCAGATCAGTGAAATCCAGGCCAGGCTTTTTGATTTGGGGAGTAACCACTGCTTGTTTGAGACAGGGTGGAACAACACCATTTGATAATGAGCTATTCACAATAGATAGTATACCAGGGCCTATGGTTGCAAACACATCTTTAAAAAGCCGAGATGGAATAGGATCCAGAGGAGTAGATGACAGTTTCAAATGCTTGACTATATCTGCTAGTGCTGGAAGTGAGACAGCATCAAAGTGATCCAATAAAGAAGAACATGGCATGGGGGTTTCTAGAACAATATTAGAGGGTACAATTCTTTCTTTAATTAGTTCAATCTTTCGAACGAAGAAGTTCAGGAAATCCTCACAGGTATAAAGTGTAGATTCAGTTAAAGACAGTGTGGTCGGGTTTAGCACAGTGTTTATTGTGCCAAACAGAACTCTTGGGCAATGCGCTGTTCTGCTTATTAGGACAGAAAAATATTTAGTTCTAGCTGCTTTAGCTGCATGCTGGAAGCTGCTAAGCGTGTCTTTTAGTATTTCATAGGAAACCTGCAGTTTTTCTCTCCTTCACCTGCGTTCAGCTTTCCTGCAAGCCTTTCTAAGGGTACGCGTTTCATTATTAAGCCAAGGCTGAGATCTAAGTTTTCAGGACAGTTAGTCTAAGTTAGTCAGGACATTGGTCTTTTGGTGTGGCAACAGGCAGATCAAAAGTAAAAACTACAGATCTATGGTCAGATATACAATTGTCTTCTATAGTCACACCACTAAGAGACACACTTAGCGATAAAATTAAATCAAGAGTGTGACCATGCCTGTGTGTGGCATCACAAACAGACTGTTTTAAATTAAAAGAGTCAACAAGTTCAGAGAACTGCTTTGCAAGTGAGTTAGACGGGCAACATACATGAATATTAAAGTCCCCAATAATTAGAAGATTGTCAGTGGTTGGAACAATACGAGAAAGAAAGTCTGCGAAGTCTGCAATAAAATACTTATTGTATTTAGGAGGACGGTAAATAAGTGCACAATAGATAGGACAAGTCAGTTCCAGCTTAATTGTTTGCAGTTCAAAGCTTGGATATTTCTCTCCTTGTGGTAAGGTGCATTTAAAACTGTCTTTGAGGAGTGTGGCCACGCCCCCTCCACGACCGGTGGATCTTGGCGTATTTAAAATATTGTACTTCGGAGGCAGCAACTCGGACAGAGAATAAGTATCCCCCGGGTCGAGCCAAGTCTCAGTTAAAAACAAAAAGTCCAAATTTTGTGATGTCGTAAAATCTTGAAGTATATATGTTTTATTCCCCACTGACCTCACGTTCAGCAGTGCAGCTTTGACCGTGACATGATCCAGAGGTTGTGCTTGTGATGATGGTAAGTACTTTAGTTCCTTTAGATGACGATAATCCGTTCGTCGACTCCGTTTAAACGTTTTCAACAACAGAGGGCGAAATCCTGGCGCATGCTGTTCCGGATACAGCGGCACGATCCAGGTCCGTAGAAGCGTGTAGTTTCCATGGGCTGCCCGGGCGACCCTTGCGTTCTTTGCTAAGCGTCCACTGCGCTTTCCTCGTCTTTTGTGGCGCTTCTTTCTAGAATGTGATCCACAGTGCAAGCGAGATAGCTCCATTGGTATGGACATCCGATGTTCGAAAAAATAAGAATTATGTCCACTGTCAATATAATGACGATCCATATAGTTAATTGAGGATTGAATGTCTAAGAGTGTTGAGCGATCATACATCAGCACAGCTGAGGTTATGCATGAGAACATGGACATTATTAACATGACGGCACAAATAATTTCGAGAGTACGGTGAACGCGACGGCTTGCCGTGCAACATGCTGGCGCCATCTCGAATCCCTCTCGGTCATGGTGCGAGTAGAACCAGATGGGTGATATTGGTGCCATGACCAGGATGGGAGTGAGAATTAGGGGGTGAGTGTAACAGGCCAGCTAGTAAGAGCTGTGCATGCAAACCTCACTCCCCTGGCCTCGAGAGGCGCAGTAGAGACTGACACTAGAGGCTGCGGTCTTTAACGTCCTTGTTACTGCCCCCGCCTTCCATGCCGGAAATGCATGTTCGAATCCCACTCGGAGATATGCGAGTAGAACTAGAGTGAGGTTTAGGATGAGGCCAGCTAGTAAGAACTGTGCATGTAAACCTCACTCCCCTGGCCTCAATAGGCACACTAGCGACTGACACTAGAGGCTGCGGTCTTTAATGTAATTGTTAGTGCGCCCGCCTCCCATGCTGGAAACGCCAGTTGGAGTCCCGCTTGGAACGCGGAGAACTGGAGGAGTAACGTTGGTGCCGTGACCCGGATGGGACTAAGGTTTAGGGGGGTGAGTGTAACAGAGGCCAGCTAGTAAGAGCTGTGTGAG
The DNA here is from genome assembly GCA_030578255.1 of Tiaroga cobitis. Classification (NCBI taxonomy): domain Eukaryota; kingdom Metazoa; phylum Chordata; class Actinopteri; order Cypriniformes; family Leuciscidae; genus Tiaroga; species Tiaroga cobitis. The sequence goes on from CM060615.1 coordinate 16,059,571, forward strand.
TATAACTCATGCCCCTGACCTCAAGAGGCGCAGCAGAGACTGACACTAGAGGCTGTGGCCTTTAACGTCATTGTTGGCGCCCCTGCCTTCCATGCCAGAAACACTGGTTTGAATCATGTTTGGAGTGGTGTGAGTAGAACTGGAGGGGTAACACTTTTCAGTTGCTAAGGTTTTTTGAGTGGCTTTTAGCATATTGCTATGCTTTTGCTTATGTGCTCTGAATGTACTATCGTGTCGCTACGCTATGCAGTGGCTAGGGTTTTCCGAATGGTTTTTATGGCATTACTATGCGGTTGCTTAATGGGTCTGAGTGGTTTTAGTGTGTCTGTGTGTATGCAGTTGCGAGGATTTACAGAGAGCATGTAAACAATTAAAGAGATAGTTTGACCAAAATATAAATTCTATCATAATTTACTGACCTTTATGTCATTCCAAACCTGTATGACTTTCTTTCTTCTAAAGAACACAAAAGAAGATTGTAACAGTTTTGGTTACCCTTGACTTCCATTGTATGGACAAAAAAAAAAAAAAAAAAACGAATTTCCTATGATATCTTCTTTTATATTCCACATTAGAAAGTCATACAGGTTTGTAAAGACATGAGGGTGATTAAATAATGACAGAATTTGCATTTTTGGGTGAACTATCCATTTGATACACAAGTTTGAGTTAATCTGTACACTTTCAGCAATGTAGTTCTGCGCACCTTTCTCTGAAAAAGAAAGTTTGCTTTGTGTTTTACAGGCAGGTGAAAAGGGCATCATGTCTGCCAGCACCAAAGAAAGAAGAAGAAACAGACAAATATTTCTCCCATAGTTTGTGTGATGGCTATAGGCAAGGAACCATATTTTGAGATACATATTCTAATTTGCATTGCTGAAAGCAACACAAGCGGGTCAGTCTGTCCAAGCTACGTTTAAGGGCACATTTTGAAGATGTTAAGTGGGAATACAGGAAATTTTCAGAAAAATGCAATAGGGGTGAATTCAGGTTGATTGGGACACCTTTTGCCATTGAGATGACTGGGGAAAATCTTGACTGGGTCTCAATCAACCTGAATTTACCCTAGCCAAGTTCTTGTACTGTAGGTCAACAAATGTCTACATCAAAGTGTACTGCAGAATTTCTGGTCGCATGGAGCACAACTTTCACAACTCTTGCACTTGTTTCTTCTACGTCCTCGCAACAAGAGCACCGTGCTTTCAAATGTACAAACCGCACATTCCTTAACCGAATCAAACCAGTCAAGAATACAGTGGGCTGAGTATGCGTGAAAAACAACTGCTAGTGATGAAGATTTTTTTTGTCTCATCCTTTTTTATTTCACCTCTTGATGTCTGTGATATTTCCTTCTTCAAAGCTGTAACGCTCTACTATGCCCTAGGGTTAATTAACATGTACCAAACACTGAATGATCAGAGAGAATCCAAAAGCTCCATAGGTTAAGTGTCACATGGGAAACGTGTTGTCAGCCATGGATTCCTCCCGCCTAACCCCCTTCTTCTTTTCAAAGTGTTGTGATAGAGCAAGCAGCATTGAATTAACAGATACTTTCAAAACTTTGAATTCATTATGCCAGAAAAAAAGAAATCCGGTATTGTTTGGATTCAAACCTTGACATCTTGCCCCCCTTACTTGCTGCTTGAGTAGAAAATCTATATCGATCGATCGATCCATCCATCCACCTTTACTTGCTTTAAATTAATTAAGTGACCGTAAAGACATTTATGTATATATTAACGTTACAAACAATTTCTTTTTTTTTTTTTTTTATAAATGCTGTTCTTTTGAACTTTCTATTTATTAGCAGATCCTTAAAAAAAACTGTATCACAGTTTCTACAAAAATATAAAGCAACACAACTGTTTTTAACAGTTTATTACAGTTTTACTCAAACTCTATGGCATGTCTGCAAAACGTAGTAACTCACCCAAAACATTTAATTCATGCTTCAAACGTAGTTATTGTGTTAATAAATTGGCCAATGACACCAAAATTAAAAGTGCTTTTGTCATCGTGTGAGCCACACTGGTCAAAATGTTTAGAGGTTTTTTCACCATGGAAATATTTGTTATATACAAATGTCATGTTTCTTTCCCTACTTTTTGGTTTACATAACAGCTTTCTATACTGTACAGGAATGTCAGTTTTGTCCGTGTAAATACAGATTCACAGAGTAGGTAAAAATTGACTGGGAAAAGTCAACACCAAGTACACAAAAAGAAAATTAACATTTGTATTTATACAGTACATTTATTTTTGCAGCAATGTGTTACATGTTAGCCTGGGAAACCAGACAACTTCCGGCAAATTTAGATTTGCTCTCAAAGTTAGTTTGGCAAAGAGCTCATTCAAGCCCATTTCCAATCCGTTAAAATCGAGGCACCAATCAGAAACATTGGGGCGGGCTTTACACGATGACAACAGCGCTGGGATTTTGAAGCAGATTATTTTGTAGCCTACATTACAAAGATGGATGCCGCCGTCGAACATCACTCGTTCGAATCAGCTATCGCGTCTGTTTTAAGCGATTTGAACGTTTCCTTTTTGTTAAAAACCGAGCAAAGAACAACACTCGGAGATGTTTTTCCTCCGCTCTGCATACGTCATCTCCTTCGGTCTATCCGCGACGTCCGTTGGTGACACCCCTCTGGAAATGATTTGTCTATGACGCTTTGCCAGACTATAACTCATTTACAACTGAGAATGGTCTGGTTTTAACCAGGCAAGTTATGTAAGTTGTAAACTGAAAATTCTCAGTTGCTTCTTCATTTTTACACACTCCATCTCTTTCTCTAACACATACAGTGCACATCTTCTTCGTTACATATCTTCCAATTGCTCTTCCATGACAATAATTTTACATGTAAGTTAGGCTAACACATTTCTATAAAAAACATTTACTGTAAAAATACAAATGTACTAAATATCACTGAATGGATCATTTTGCTTGTGATGGCTCACACGATGAAAGAATGTTTAGAAGTTGTGAAGAGTTTGACAATTTCACTGAGAATCAACTCATCAGTTGATCAACAAGCCATGTGAATTTAGTCATTATGCAAATTGTGGACAATTGTACTCACTCTTTTACACACGTGCTAAAGCACATGCAATATTCTTAAATCAATAAGAAATTCAAATCTGATGTGAACAATAAACTAATTGTTCAGAGAAAAAAAAGTCTCATTTGAGAATTGAGCCAAAGCAATTGAGAAAAACTAATAAGAAGAAATGTTTCTGGAGCTTCAAATCAGCATATTAAAATGATCTCTGAAGGATCATGTCACACTGAAGACTGGAGCAATGTTTTCAGCTTTTCCATCACAGGAATACATTGCATTTCAAAACATATTCAATACAAAATTATTTTAAATTGTAATCATATTTCACAGTACTATTGTTTTACTGTTTATTTGAATCAAGATGTCTTAAAAAGACAAACAAAATCTGAACAATGATGTGTTACCGTAACCTATACATTTAAAAAATAATTTTATAACATTAAATCAACATCAAATATAATATTAGATAGTAATGCAAAACTTGGCATCATTGTGTTATAGTAGCATTGCTATGCAGTTTCCAAGGTGTTACTGCCTGAAGTCAAAAAATCCCAGAGCCAAGGTCCTTAAACATGGCTCATGTCCCTCCTTCAATAAAAGTGTTACTGAGTTTAGCAAAAAACACGTCATATTAGCTAGCTGCACATTCAACAACACTCAGCTGTGAATTACAGCTACAGGTCCTTACAGAACCCATAATTAGATGGTAATCACATTCACACAGCACAGAATATGGCTGCCAGTCCAGTTCATAGTTAATTTGGTAGCGTTCACACACAAAATTGATTATAAACCAACTAAATTCTTTAACTGAACTGTCTCCCTTAGGAGTCACAAGAGAACATGTGTACTGTAGTGTGTAAAAATATTCTTCCAAAAATATAAATAACGAGTCTCGAAGTGACTCATAAAGCATATTCCTTATCCTTGATAAGAACTCCAGTATCAACAGCGATAAGGAGTTGTATGTTATACAGGTAAAAATTAAATGTTTCTTTAGTGGACTAATTAATACGCGGTACTCTTCTCTCTCACTGGCTTGCGGCTGACATTTGATTCATGCTTGAGTGGATGCGGGCCAGATTTCCATCTTTTGCATGACGGGACTGCGGTGTGTGTGTGTGTGTGGGAATGGCTGAAGCAGTCTAGCGCATGGCCTCACAAGGACACTGGCGACGGGCCCGTATTCAGGAGACGGGATTAAGGTAGCGTGACAATCGTGTATTAAAAGCACTTTGGCCCAATCCGACTGCATTCACAGGTTAGAGGTTCAATGGCAGATGGTAAAATTCACACATGCAGAAACACAAGGAGACTGAAAGGTTGTTTTGTGCTCATCACAAATGTCATCGTATTATTATATCACTGGATTTTTGTCCTTAAAAATATACATTTATTAAATATTATACATTTATACAAATGTAGATTTTTTTAAATATAAACATGCAGAGCACCATTTGGCACAGCATAAATGTTAAGCAAAGAATTTGCATTCAATTAATTAAATATATCATGTTGAATGACCTGTGACATTTTGTGAAATTTACACAAGGTAAAATTGACTTTTTTTCCTACCAATATTGCCTCGGTAAGATATGCTATTTGTTAAAGAATTATTCTTAATATCAAGACACAGTTTAAGGAATTGAACAAACAGAAACCGCTACGGCCATCTATTCTGGTTTAACTCTGACTCAAGCAGCAAATGCATTTTTCAGCCTGTCCTAATTAACCCTGAATCATTTAGGAAGAGCGTCTTTTTAATAGACAAGAGGCATGTATTAATATGCAACCTCCCGTAATGTTTGCTTTAACCAGTTCTCAAGAAGTTATGATTACAAATATCTTGTCCATACACACCACGCAGAGTCGCAGGCTTGTACAAACAAGCCGAGGAGTCGTGGCAGCTGAACAGATGATTAGAGCCACTTCACGGGCAATCATGATTAGAGCGGTTGGCTTTACGCCACCTTCCCACCTACCGGCACTGACTGCACCGCATGACCAGCACACACAAAGCGGAAGAGAAGCCAAGAGTTTGTGTGCCAGACTGGAGTAAATCTTTCACACTATGTAGAACATCAGGTATTATTCTTGATATATATATATATATATATATACACATATATATTTTTTTTATATATATAGAAAATGTCAACAAAGACCTGATGAAACATTGCTTTTGGGACAATCACTATAAAAGTAATAAAAAAAAAATTATTTTCACATGAACATTTTCAATGAATAACTGTACAGTTATAGTTTTATAAATTATTATAGCAGTAATTAATATAGTATTTTAGTTTAGTTGTTTATTTTATTTTGTAGTTTTATGTGCTTTAGTTGAAATATTTATATTTAACTTTTATATTTATTTTAGTTTTAGTTATTTAAGTATTTCAACAAAGTCATTTTAGTTCAGTTCATTTCTAATTTTCCATTTGAGTTTAATCTGATACTTTTTTCTTTTTTATTCAACGTTATTTCAGTTAACTATTTTTTGTTTTGTTTTGGTTAACAATAACAACACTTTGACTAAAATGTCAAGTGGTGTAACCATCATGTAAAAAGTAAAGACTTTTTTTCTTAATTATTAAATACTTACACATCATTCTTTTCAAAACGGGTTTAAAACATATTTTTAAATTATTTGCTATCAACTTATCTGATAATTTCAAGCGTCTTTCTGACCATGACAATCGGGCAGGTCTACTGTGATGTAATTTCCTGTTTTCTATTTATTTATTTTTTTTTGTCATATGACAACAAAATGGCTTCTTGGACATTCACTGACTTGGAATTTTAAGACACATGTTTTTCAAATATAAAATATTATATTTAAATAATTAAACGGTTTAAATGTAAACAGGTTTACTACTTATTTTTCATGAAATAATGATAAAATATTATGGCTACATTTAAAAAAATGATATTTTCAGCCTTATAATTGTTTTTCTTTCTGTCATTTTAATCTCAGAAAAGTTACACCACTTGCCATTTTTGACATTAAACTGATTATATATGTTCATTTTAGAAAAGGTCTATTCATTGTCTGTATAAATTGCATTTCAAGGTACAGTATGTTTTGAAGAAACTAATAGATACATATAATACATAAATAAAATAAATAAAAAAATAAAAAAAGAGTATCTCATTGAGCCTTTAGCGAAACTGAACAATTTCAACCAGTCCAAACAACACTCAGACTTCTCTATTGTTTTGCAAACCTTTGGAAAAAAGCCTCTTTTTCTCCCAGTCTTCAGTTTGCAGTAATGCTGCTATAGCACTGCTCGCGGCTTGAAAAGAGGCTGAGGCTGAGCGAGCTAGAGAAAAAGAGAGGATGAACCCAGGCTTTGCCACAGGGAGATCTCAAAGCGTCAGCGCACAGGGGAGAAAGACGGGACTCCCTGTAGCAGCCCTCAAACAGACAGGCCTAAAGCATTACATACTGCTGATCACACTCACTAAAGGAATCCAACCAACCCGCCCTCTCTTTGTTCAGCACACCAAGACAAGTTAGTGTTTCCAGACATTTTCCTTTCTTTGGCTAAAGTAGTATAGTTTGGCTTCCCAGCACAGTATTAGTTAAGAGATGTATATTACACCAGCAAATACAGTTAACCATACAAGGATATTACAATATAACACATTTCCTCATGTGTTTAGCTATGTAACAAGATTTAGTGTGTGTCCTTTCTGTATTCTGTAAAAAAAAAACCTTTTCAATGTTTTTGGTTCCCCAAATAACCTTTCAGTGAACATTCCTAAAGTCCCCCTGTGGTGAAAATCAAGTTTTTTAATGTTGTGTCTATGTGGTGTTTTTAATATGCTTTAAGACAGGCCATGTGCAAATTCATAAGTCAACACCATTGCTGATTATTTTCTCCTTAAAACTGCAGTGAGCCGAAGACAGTCTAAAAAATACGGTTTGAAATCGACGGTGTTTCTGACGTCACAAACTACCTTGTAACCAATGACGACAACGCGTGATCATCCTGATCTCTGACCTGGTGTGAGTGAGTGGAGGCGGGGCTAATTGGCATATTCACATATCATTTGCATTTTCAAGGAAAAACTTTTAAATATGTCATTTCGGTATATCAAAGATGAGTTTTAGGGGATACAATTATTGACTACAGGGGACTTTAAAATACATTTTCTTAGGGTGAAAAAGATTTCAATAATCACATTTTTTCACTATAAAGAACATTTTGTGCAATAGAAAGGTTCTATGGATGTTAAAGGTTCATCATGGAACCATCATTGCCAATAAATTATATTGGAGTTTGCAAAATTAGCATGTTACTAATCTTATTGTGAATTATATTCATCCATGCCTCCATGCAATCAACAACTGATGCATATTTTCTTTTTAGATAATCCGACAACATGGGGGAAAAAAATCAGTTGCTATACTTACGTTTCATCTCAACTTTAAAATTGCTGTCTATGAAGTCACAGTTTAGCTGGTTAGCTTAATTTAGCCCCTGCTGGTAGACATATATTCTGATGAAATATTTTTGATATACGTCCATATTGTGATGTACAAGTGAAACGGTTTCTCGAACAAAAAAACAACAAAAAAATGTAGGGCGGGACTTGATTCTCCACATCGGGAGTTGATTGGATGGTTGTGGTTTGCTATTGTTCGATCTCATGTGACTGACAGGTGGTCTCGCCCTCATGCCAGTAAAAACATCATCAGAGAAGAAAAGTCGCTGCAAGAGCGAGGGGGAAGTTATTTTGATTAAAGATTACGAGGAAATGAATGTTATACTAAATACAGCAATACTCCACTAAAAATAAGAACTGACCATTTTGATTTCATGGTGACTTTAAAAGCGGGACTGATGTGCCCTTCAAGTGGCGTCGGAAATATCGTAATAGCTCCAAGCACATGAGTTAACAATTAAGTGAATTTCCTGATTTGAAACATGGTGGATCACTGATCTATAATACAAATATTATCATATAATATATCTATATTACATTTAGATACCAAGGTGCACTTGAAGGCATCAACAGACATGTTTTTTCCAGTCTAATATAGATCATTTACACCTCAGATGATTGACTCAAAAAATACCCATGAAACAAAATGGCGGCATCCAGGTCAAATAAACAACAGGGCTGCATAAAGGCCCTGATATACTCGCAGCAAAGTTACGTTTTCCTTCTTGGCTAAGGGAAATTTGCAAGCAGAAGTACACTGTCCTGATTCCGCCTACGCAACAGCAAAATAAACACACAACAAAAACACAGCGGGGAGAAAACAGCAGTTAAGAAAGCATCTGATCATAGCCATGTGAATATGTTGATTACTCATACCATTCATTACTCTAGTCAAGTCACGTCACGTTTATATACTACTTTAAACAATAGATTGCTTTAAAGCAAGAAGCTTTACGGTATTAAAAATAAAAGAAAAAAAAAACAGTGTCAGTGTTGCTTTCAGTTATAATTACAACTTCAATTTCTACTATAAAGCAGCTGTCATGTTTTACTCAGACTTTGTACAACAGACTGAACAGCCGAAACCAGCAAGCCGTTTCAAACTCAAAAAGCAAACTTAAAAAAAAAAAACGTAATTTTAGCCTGTTTTTGTTTGAAATGACGTCACGCAGTTTGTTCTTCAATTTCGCTTGCTTGAAGTATATCCGCGCCTTTAGCCAGCCCATCAGCTGCCATTGAGAAGAATGGGAATGCTAACGGGTCGGATATCTCCACAAAACTTACGAACAATTAAGGAATATTCAACTGTGAATTAATAATTGTAAGCAGCCACCAAAACAAAGACAGAAATGACAGCAGTGTTTTTCAGTGCTGTCGTTTCAGTCGTAGCCTGTGCCGCGGTGACAGAATGACTTTTAGCAGCGCTTCCTCTGTTGTCTGAGTTTGAGCCTCATAAAAGGAAGCTGTCATGACAACACCAAAGGCACCAACCCCATCTTCCCATCCGGAGAGAGAGAGCGTCTGCTGGAGACGGGCCACCTCTCAACACGTCAGTCCTTCAGCGGAACCCGTCAGCCCAGAGGCTACAGAGGCTGGGGTCGGTGTTTACTATACGCACTGCCGACTACACTGCTAATGAACCCACGGGACAGCCGAGATCTCTGAAATATAAAATAATGAGAATTAAGGAAATATTAATCAAACTCTGCCGTCCTCGGACTGCTTGTGTTTAAGGTAGCTGGTGAGGATGTTGTGCAGCTCTTCTGGCTTAGCCTGTGGAGATACTGTTTTACAGAGAACACGCGAGTAGCAAGACTGCTAGCTGGAGGACATGGGATCACACATGCACACACAACGACATAAGCATGCACACTCTGTCCCATTAGTTCCCCAGTCTAGTCCATAATTAAATACCCAGCACTGCACAAGTAGTCAGGCAGGCCATAGGCATCAATACAGACGACAAGAGGGGACGAAATCTGTATTAACCACCAGCCATACTAGTGTCTGAACAGCTGTGCTCTCTTAAAGGGGTCCTACTATGCTTTTTCACTTTTTCAACTTTATTTAGGTTGTAAGGTTGATGTTTAAGCATTCAAAATGATCTGCAACGTAACAAAGTTCAAAGTTCACTCCAAAGGGAGATATTTTCATTTAAGAGAATACACTTTCCACAAACTACAATGAACGACTCGTTCGGACTACAACACGTTTTTTTCCCCCGGGATTTATGAAGTCACAATGTTACTAATGTTATTTAAATAATCCCACCCACGGAATACGAAAAAAAAGGTGCGAGGCCTGGTTGAGCTACTGCTATGTCAAAGAGATGCTGTTTTTTTCCCACCGCTTTTCCAAAACTCATTTGTTTGACCTTCCTAAGGCTGACGTACTTAGAGTGGTTAAAATGTATGTGTTCCTGAACATTATAACCCCAACGTTTATCTGTGTGCTGCACATTTTACGAAGAACAGCTTCCAGAAACGAGAGTGCAATGCCAGCTCCGCACAAAAGCTTCTCCTGAAATGGAGCAGTTCCCATTTTGTCAGGACAATCTGTTGTTTGTGGATCACAACTTGTAAGTATGTCTTATTATTTGTAGTTGCGTTAACAGTTACTACTATTAATACAAGTTGTATAGTTGCTATGATGTAAACAAAGGGAAAAAATATTTCTCTGCTAGCCAACATTAGTATTGATATAGTGTTTACTGTAGCTTTAATAAGGCTGTTCACCGCCCCTTAGGAAAATTAACCAAGTTTTGTGATCGATTACCGTTTGTATTACCATTATTTTTCCAACAAATATTATGATTAAATGGTGTATAACATCGTATCTAAAATGTATACGAAAATTACGGGGGAAAAAACACATCACTCTGAAACGTCCTGTGAAATCCGTGCTCACAAAGTCAGTGTGTGAAATCAGTTCTGGAGGATCCTCTTGTTTGTTAACATTCATAAGTCTGAATCAGGCTTGAATTGGTTTCAAATTGACACCATCCTTAATATACATCTGAGTGGATGAAACTTGCGGTTACGGTAAGACATGACATCTCCCGAACATGAGCTAAATGGTGCCAATCACAACACACTGGGCCAGCTAACCAATCATAGCACATTTTGTATTTCGGAAGGAGGGGCTTCATCGAAACCGAACTAAATGGCGTGTTCAACCAGACTGGGGAGAGAGGTGCTGTAATAATGTAACATACGAGAAATAAAATATGTTTTTTGAACAATCAAGCATGAATTGAGTACACCACAAAAACAAAATCAATACTTTGTAAAAGGGCATAATAGGACCCCTTTAAGGAACCATCTTTTTTTTCTTTTCTTTTTTTCTCAACTTTCATAAAAGCTTACAATGATATTAAACAGAAGACAAACAGATATTTGGGAAAACATATAACAGATCTTGCATTGTACAGAGTAAAACACTGCATTCTACAAATTATTTTTTTCAATATAAGAAATGTTTTTATACACTTCTTATTTCTAGAGATTGCATTCAATGAGTCATGCTTTAAGGAACAATCACATAGTCAACTATAGCAACTAATCAACCGTGTGTTTTCCATTTTCATTTGCTATCTAGCATACTCGTCTTACCATTTCTACAGTATAGAAAAGTATTCTATATGCCAAATGCAGTAGATAATAAGAGGAAATACTGTATACATTTGCCAAAATGAGCATGCAGATTACAAGAGATATTGCTGCATTAAATATTGATTCCCACAATGCAATGCACTTGACTTGACATGAACTTAACTGAAGGTAATAGCTGCCACAATTTTTAACATCTCTTAAACAAGTAGGCCTACATTTTTATATCAGTACTGCACAGTATTCGATAAGCAGTAAGATACCCTTTCAGCCTCTGTGTCTGAATTTGCCTACTTCCATACTAGGCATGTGCCGGTATCAAATTTTCGTGCTGCGATTAATTGAATGAGCTTTTATCACGGTATACGGTATTATCACGATATTTTAATTGCTCAAGAGAAACAGATGGATTGCGGGTATCTAAAAAAACAACTTGCATCACAATGTGTAATTGTGATTTTCAAAACATGGTAACTAAACAGAATTTTATTAAGTTTAGTGACAACGTGTTACAATGTTTACATGGTATAATGACTGGTAGGTTACTGTTTGTATTCAAATAAATTATTGTATTTGATTTTAATCTTAATTCAATATTGACTCATTTGGATAAATATTAGGTAGGCTACAGTCTGCATGTTAATTTTTCTCAAGAAAAAAATATATCTCACATAATGCTGTAAACAGAGAGAAATTAAATATAATGCGGTTTTCATTATAATAACAATTATGTAATGACAAGTAAACATATAATTAATATGTAATAAAGTCCACATATTTAGCAAAATGACAATTTTTTCTAGTCAACTAAAGTGCTGGTCATTAAATGGCTTTCCTGAGGTAAATGTAACGTTCTGTGACATAACTGTTCTCCTGCAGTTTTATTGACCTCTTTCCGTGAAAAACACTGATTGATCGACATTTTGTATGAGGCATAAACCTTAAGGTAAGTTGTACTGTATCTTTAAATAAAAAGTAACAGATGATCGGTTTACTTGAACTGAGGCGCAGCGATCTGTCACAATGGACAGAACCTTTTTTTTTCATATCAAAAGTATCCTGCCCTGTCTAGTCTGTCGGTGTCAGTGTCCTCTTTGCTCCGCGATTTTTCTCTGCGTGAGAGCGTGTGAAAAGTGTCAATTCCGTAAAGCGGCTTTCAGACAGAACGCGATTTGCTATTTTGCAAATAAAAAGTTGAACTATTTTTAACTTTGACCCCGGCGTGCTTTGGTCGACGCAGCAACAAAACGTCCCCGCGAGTATTCTGCGTCCTGTCTGAAAGGCGCTTGAGTCTCAAGTTGAATGCGTGAGAGTTGGCAGCCCTGCGGGGGGTAAATCGTCGGCAGCGTTCCTCCTTCCGCCATGCTTCTACTCCATGTGATGATTGTTTACATTAGACTAGAGTGCGCTCTGCGCCGCGTGCACACAGTGCTTATACATGTGGGGATTGTTTACATCAGAGTGCGCACGTGTTTTGCGGAGCATATACGCAGTGTTTAAGCGGTTGATAGAAAATTAGCTAATGCGTGTTCTAAAAGTCTAAATTCAAATCTATTATTTTTCACGGTATTTTGAAGTGGCCGCGATAACAATATCGTGCATATTCATTACCGCGATTTATCGCATTACCGAATACCGGCACATGTCTATTCCATACTATATAGTATAGGCAAAATACAGAATGTGAGACAAGTAGTATGCATTCATAGAATTAATAAAACAATAGGCAAAAAGTACCCGGATGACTTACTACTTCTGCCAAATTTGGTGCACATCCAGGGAACACTTTACTGTATTAGTATATCCTATGAGGCCATGAGCAGCTGTGCATGTTGTAAGTCACATGACAGTGACAACATGGAGAAGCAAGCTTCAAACAAAATGTCGTGCCTACTACACAGTATGCGATTTCGGACACAGTGAATGTCTTCAATATTATTATTTTTTTCTTACATTTCTACAACATAAGTGAAGCCCACTTCAGTTTTTATGTAGCCTATGCTAGGGTATGCATAATGTATGCACAATGTAAATAACATCATCAGCATAGTAGGTACACGTACACAGCCAAACTGTTGTAACTGCGCACATTCTGTACTTACCCAGTAGTACCCTGCTTAAGTACCTCAAGTCATTTCACTCATCGGCCATCTTTGAAACGCCTCTGGTATGCACCTAGATCTCTTTAATGGAGAAACATCAAGTTCTTAAAAGCGGTTCACCAAGCTTTCAATTTACTTTCATATTTGAAATCACCAATAAAATTAGGCAACAACTGTATCATACATGTGGTTTCGTATGCTCATATAGTGTTAAAAAAAACGTATTGACTGTTTTTATAGCATGTTTCTACCGGATGACTTCACCAATCAGCCATTGGCGGTACTTTTTCCGCCATTTTGCGCGTTGCACACTTAAAACGAGTCGAGCACCGTCTTCCTATATTAAATTGTTTGGCTTGAGCATGTGCATTGAATTATTATTAATATTTGCACTAATTAGTTTCTCCGCATGGCAGCACTGGCTCAGGCCGTTTTTTCACAGTCGAAATGGAAAAAATAACAAGAAACAAGCAGCTACTGGAAACAACAAGCCAAAGTTGACGAGCGCTTGAGGAAAATTAACCCGGCCGCAACTCTAATATAAACAAATAGCCAACAAAGACATTTCGGTCATAATTTCTGGAGAGAAATAGGACAGACTTATGAAACTTTACTTTTTAGTGTTCATCATGTAGCATTATCAAGTTTGCCTCACGTTTTAATTGCCGTGTGACCCGTGTCCAATGACACGACCGAGGCTGAATTTGCATTTGGAATAGGCCTACTAACTTAACGTTACTAAACATATAGCCTAACGGGTAAGGAATGGATATGGTTGAAATAGTAAAAGTCTGTTGAGTGCTCGTGAATCGTTTTAAATCGCTGTGTGTGAACAGTAACGTTAGATAAAGGAAATACAATAGGCCTACACGATACTGTTTTCCCTTTGAGATCCACAGACAAACCCCCTTCCGCGAACATTAGATTAATGTAACGTTAATCATATTTGAAAAGCGTCAATAATTTTCTCCTCCCATACCGACGTGTTTTTGCGAGGTCTCCTCGTGTTGTTGGTGCTGAGGTCTCCCTTTGACATTCATGGACTCCAGGTCTCATCTGAATGATTGAATGCCGGCGTTTGCCGTGCTAAATTGCATCGTTTCAATCCGGGAGAGAGTCAGAGTCCCTCCGGATTCCGGCTCCCGGTGGACCAGCCGTCGAGAAGAACAGCATGTTGTACATCCACATAAAACGGAAAAAATATGAGAGGTACTCTCCTCTTTATGACACAGAAATTAATCTGTCACTGGAGCTGGAAGTAAATCTCGGGCCTGCTTTGCAAAATACTGTTTTAACCCCCTTTACTCTGTATTTTATCTTTTATTGGCAATAAACATAAAACAGCACAAAGGGGTAATGTCCTCATCAATATTATCACAAAATGATAATAAATTTGAAGGCTTATAAACTTTAGAAGAAATTTTCGTCCTCGAGTGATCCGAATGTAGATCCTCTGAAAAAAAAAAGTTATCTGAATCTTTGAGGTAAATATTTTTATAGCCTATTTAATATTATTGTTGCTAATTTTTAAAAAAGGAAAATGTTTTTTTTTCTCCACGCAACATAATTTACACTAATATCTTGTATTTCTATTCATTGAATATAATTGATATATTTTTCTAGTATACTGAGTGTTATTAAACCGTATTTAATATTTCCAGTGTTAAAAAAAACAGTTTTGAAATTATTTTCATTCTCAGGCCTGGAACCACTTATTTAACCTTTATTTGGTATAAAAAAAAAACTCTTTTAAGCCTATGTATTTGTATGCATTAAATGGCTAAAAAGGTCACAATACTAAAAGTGTATGCAGGGCCGGCCCGAGGCATAAGCGAACTAAGCGGCTGCTTGGGGCCCCTTGGCCACCAGGAGGCCCCCCAATCGAGTCGAAAAATCGAAAAATATTTTTTTTGATAAATTAAACAAGTGACATAAATGAATGAATGAATAATTAAAGACAATAAAAAAACATTCTGATTTCATGATCAATATACCTCCCTACAACTGCTGCAGCGTCTGCCAGCGTTTAAGTCATGCGCATAATCTAGACACCTCGCGCGTGCATAGACAATTCGTGCGCATAGTCGCGGACTCGCGATAATGTTAAGCCATGTCACAAAAAAGGACGTATCCCTCTGGTGCCAAAAATAGAACGAAGAAAATGACAGAGGAGGAGAAAAAAAGAACAAGATAAAAGTATGTTTGCATGATTACTTACGGTATCCTATCTACGGCAAGCCCAGAGGGGAAAAATACATTGCATACACACAACGAACGCCAGTACATCATTACCGGTATTATAGAAATAGACTTTGTTGGATTCTGTCATGTACAATCTAACAAAGTCTGTTACAATAATACTACTAAAAAAAGACTTTGTGGACAGTTACACTGTATTGAGACAGTTGAGAAATAATAATATTTTTACAGTTTTCAACAATAATTGTCATTGTTGAACCCTTGCTCTTATTATGTTTTTGATTTCTCAGTTGTCATTATTTTAGCAAATAATTTATTTGATATGCTTTGAGACAGTTTGTTTTAAGAAGTTTCATAGAGTTAGTAAAAGAGTAAAGTAAAAGTTTAAAAAAAATATTTAAGTTGGCTATCTATTTTTCATTAAGTTTTTATTTTGTATTTATACATAACCTCACTGTATTAATTTATAATGTATCATTGTTGCGTGATATTTGTGTCAATAATCGTCAAGCACAGGTGACTCCGCGTAGTGGGAGGGGCCCCCAAATCAAATTCTGCTTAGGGCCCCCAAAAGGCTCGGGCCGGCTCTGAGTGTATGCGGTTATATACTTAAACTCACATAATATTATTCACGCAACAGTTAGAATGGCACTAAATTGTAAAAAAAAAAAAAAAAAATAATAATAATTATACATTTTAATAGTAATTAAAAAAAATACTATAGACTGACTGAGGCCACTATACAAAAACAAAATGGTAAGACTTTACAATAAGGTTGCATTTGTTCACATTAGTTAGTATAATAGTTAGCATAAAAATATTGTACAGCATTTATTATTCTTAGTTAATATTAATTTAAGCATTTAATCTATTAATACATTTTCAAATCAAAAGCTGGATTAAGATTATTTAATGGACCTGAGCTGACATGAAAGAACAATGAGCAGTTAGCAAAGATGAATAAATGCTGTAACAAATGAATTGCTTATTATCAGGTTAATTTAGTGAATGCATTAACTAATGGGACCTCATTGTAAAGTGTTACCAACAAAACATAATTATCAACACATTTTTAATAACCCATGGTCATACACAATGCTACATTTTTGTGAATTATTTTTTCCTTTATGCAATAGCTAAAATTCTTTTCTTTGCGTATAGGAAACATCATCCATGTGAAAACAACATCATTATAGCTGTCCAGCTCAAGATCTCTAAGCGGAGAGAGGTGAGAGATATCTAGGCCCTTTATTCATTCCTATCTTCCTCCAAACGTTTCTCTCTCTCATTAGTTTTCTCTCTCTATAAAGGAACAAGGCCTGCTGGGGCCGTTAGAAATGCATTGTCAACTCTTCAGCGGATCTCACCCTCAGAGACCACAAACTAAACAGGGGAAGGATCTTGTGGAGGAACCTCTTTCTGGTATGCTAATCAAGTTAGCTGGAGGTTAAATTAACATTTTTAATTAAAAAATTAGCACCAAACAAACACAGCAAAACACACTAATGATTAAAACATCTAAATAAAGCCTCCTCGCCAAAGAATGAACAGGAGAAGGCAGCGTGAAAACAGTTTTATTGCTCCCATAAAGCACGTCTAGAGAGGAAATTCACATCTAAATGACATTGAGTCGTTGGCCGATTATGTAGTGAAATGAATGGACTGGCTGAGGCGTGTCAATATGTTGTGGGTGATTATCATGGAAATGATTGGGTGTTAAAATACGACGCCGGATTCCCTCAAGTATCCAGTCAGGGAAAGTGTTTTGTAATTAAATATGCGGTGATATGTAATTCATGTATGTAAAGCATATTTAAATTTGATCACAGGCAGAATCTCAAACAGTAGGAAAATACTCTCTCATTTCTAAGTTACTACTTTTTCATTTCTTTTTAAACTAAAGGGATCAAATATGTTAATTCCACTGGAGATCAAATATTAAGTATTTGTTATTGAATAAAAAAATAATAATTAAAAAGGCAGTTGCAAACATCAAAGTAATCCCACAGCAAGCGGTATATGTTTTCTGGCTGTCAGCCACACACACACACACACAGACACACGCATCCTGTGGCTCTATCGCTCTCTAGTGGAAATACATAATAAATGCAACCCACTACTTGCAGCTAATTTACAACTTACAAAAGGCCCAATAAGTATTTGGGTATGTAAGGTGGGGGTTTACCAACTTTTTGATGCCAAATATGCCCAAAATATGGTGATTACCTTGCTAAGGACCTGTTTCCTAAAATACTAAGGCATCAATATACTATAAGATTAGATTATATCAAGATTATTTGTGGTGTTTGAAATAGTAAGTATAATATGAAGACAATGAATTCTCTAAATGTTTACAGTACTAATGGCAAACAAATATTCAATTAATAAATTATTTAAAATGTTATAATAAATACAAATATTAATTAAAATAATTATTAAATAGCATTTATTTGTAAGGTGTTTTCACAGTAAATAGTGGTCAAAAGCATCTTTAAAAATAGATATATTTTTACACATTTTTTAATCTAAATTTGCAACTGATCCCTACCCCTTGAAAACAACCAATAAATAAGGGTATATAAATAAATTCAAATTTTTGAAAACTTAAGGCCCTTTTAAAAATTTATAAAATTGTGTATATATATATATATATATATATATATATGTATATGTATGTGTATATATATATATATATATATATATATATATATATATATATATATATATATATATATATATATATATATATATATATTATTCTATTTTAAATTAAATAAATATACAAACATATTTCAAGCAATACAAAACAACATTTTAAATGATAAACCAATAGATATTAATTAATGTTCATGTTTAAATGTGGTGTAAGTGTCCAAATAATTCTTTGAGGGATCGTTGTATCTTAATAATAAAAAAGTTTCAACATACGACTCTTACTATAGAAGACCAAAAAATGAAGCAGAAATGAATGGATTTGTTTTATTTCTCAGTATAGAAAAAATGGGTAACAGTACAAATGTCTGCTCAGAAAAGTACAAGTGTATTCCTTGTGCAAGAACCTAAATGCACCAATATCAGTTCACTTTATTGGTGATTCACTTTACTGTGGCTAAATGGCACCTTTAGTATACACTCTTAAAAACAAAGGTTCTCGATTGGCATTGATGGTTCCTTTAAGAACCTTTATTATCCCCGGAATCTCTCCATCCCATTCTTCATAGTGGAAAAAGGTTCTTTAGATTATTGAAATGTTCTTCACAATAAGAAAAATAATGGTTTTAAGAACAGTTCTGTGAAAGGTTCTTTGGGGAACCGAAAATGGTTCTTCTATGATATCTGGGCAAACCTTTTTGGAACCTTTATTTTTAAGAGTGTATTTCATGTTACAATCCTTAATGGAAAACACATGCTTATTTCCAGTCTAAGCGAGTTCATGTTTACTGGATGCCTGTCTCTAAAGCTGCAGCAGGGTAGTGACTATATTCTGGAGATCTGTCTGGACCTGCGCAGAGCTCAAGTCCTTTGCGTAGCCCTTCTCAAACTCTGTCAGGATAGTCGACTTAATCGTCTCCAGCACACAGGCTCATCAGGGCCCTCTGGTAGTCTCCCTTTGTGTGCTCCTGAGAACATTAAACACATACAAAGCAATGCATATTTAGAGGCTCCTCAATATATCTGATTGCTTGTTTCAACCACAGATAAAAAAAAAAAGCAATTGCGAAATTTTTTTTGCTCGCATTTGCAAGAATTTCTAGATATAAACTTGCAATTGCGAGAAAAAAAGTCAGAATTGTGGGATATAAACTCGTAATTGCAAGAAAAAAGTAAGAATTGTGGGATATAAACTCGTAATTGCAAAAAAAAAAGTAAGAATTGTGGGATATAAACTCGTAATTGCGAGAAAAAAAGTCAGAATTGCGACCAACTCGTAACTTGCGACTTATAAAGTCATAATTACAAAATATAAATTTGAAATTGTGAGAAGTCAGAATTGTGGGATATAAACTCGCGATTGCGAGAAAAAAAGTCAGAATTGTGAGATATAAACTCGCAATTGTGAGAATTTTTTCAAATTGTGGGATATAAACTCGCAAAAAGTCAGAATTGTGGGATATAAAGAGAGTTTGTATCTCACAATTCAGGCTTTATTTTTTAGAATTGCGCCTTTATTTCTCTGAATTGTGAGATATACAGTCGCAATTACATGCGCAAACAAGCTATCACAGTTTTCCACCTTGGTGTACAGTAGTTAAAAAAACAATATTACAGGAACGTACAGCAATGGTCTGGTACAGAGACTTCCCGTGGTGGGCCTTGAACTCTTGTCTGATCTTCTTGAGGTCCACCTCGCATCGGGACACAATGATGCGGGTCAGCACCTTTTCATTCGCTCCTTTGCTCTAAAAGACACAAATACGCAAGATTAAACGAGTAGCCTGATGCAATTCCACTGCAAGACATTTGAAACATCCGCAGACACATTACAGATGAACCTTTTTAATACTTTCTTCCAAGCCCAGGGAAGAATAAAAAGTTTTGGTAGATGAAACGTATTTTACCTTCATGGCGTCTTGCAGTTTGTTGGCGAAATACAGCTGTTTGTTTTCAAAGCACTGAACTGAGGAAGAGAAGATGTGGAGATTAGATTCAGCTGCTGGGTTAATAGTCGCTCTCTGACTCATAAAAACTATGCGGATTTGACTTGAACTTAAAGCATTTTCTAAAGACTTGTGTAACTTTTAGTTAAAGTCTGCAAGTTATAAGTGCATCTACACTGCTGTTCAAAAGTCTGGGGCCAGTAAGATTGAACTTTTTAAAGGAAATTAATACTTTTATTCAGCAAGGACACATTCAATTGATCAAAAGAGATAGTAAATACATTTATGAAGCTACAAAAGATTTCTATTTAAAATAAATGCTGTTCTTCATCAAAAAAAAAAAATCCTTTAAAAATGGGTTTCCTTAAAAATATCAAGCAGCACAACTGTTTTTAACATTGATAATAATAAGAAATGCTTCTTGAACATCAAACCAGCATATTATAATAATTTCTGAAGAAGAATCATGTGACACTGAAGACTGGAGCAATGATGCTGAAAATTCAGCTTTGCATCACAGGAATGAATTACATTTGAAAATATATTGAAACAGAAAACACTTATTTTAAATTGTAATAATATTTCAAAATATTTCTGTATTTTTGATAAAACATGCAGCCTTAGTGACTTCTTTGAAACACATTAAATGTACCGTTAATGTACCGACCCCAAACTTTTAAATGCTAATGTATATGCTAAAGTATGGTCGACAAATTTAACATAGAGACACATTTAAATTCACTTTGTCCTCCTGCAAAATGGATACAAAATATTGATAATTAAGAATGAAAATGTCTATCCTCCAAATCTACAAATACCACCTTCATTTGACTAGCATTAGCAAGTAGCTAATCATGCTTTTGCTGTGTTTCTTTGTTTCCACCAATGCTCATATTTTAATTCCTTCTCTAAACTTAATTTATTGAAGCAAGTGTTTTCATTGCTTTTGGTCTATGGTTTGGTCCAAGGGTTTGGCTAAAGGCTAAATATACAAAAACAGATGACCACTTTGCTCTATTCCGCCCTAACTTCCTGTTTCAACAGGATATACATCAGCGCTGAGAGGAAAACTGAGCTTCATGGGGTCTTCAAAGCAAAGTCTCACCCAAGGTAAGGAAGGACTTCTCCAGATCTCCTTTCACCTCTTTGCGAATGCTCTCCTGCATGTCATAAGGGCTGTAGCTCTTGTATCTGTCAAACACTGTAAACGGTAACACAAAATTCACATTAATTATATGGGTGCTACTGTATTATGAGATGCGAAAAGGTGTTTAAAAGGCTCCCGAACCTTTCTGGAGGTGAGGAACGCTTCTCTCAGACATGATGGAGATCCAGCACTTCACATCAGTGCCTTTCCGTTTGACTCCAGCCTCATACAGGGCCTACACAGATTATAAATAGTGATATTTAAAATAAATCTAAATGTATAGTATATAATTAAATAAATATAAAATTTCTGTAAATCAACAATTTATATATAATATATTATAAATAAATGTATACATTATATTAATTTATAATATATTATTTATATATATATACATTATATTAATTTATAATATATTATTTATATATATATATATATATATATATATATATACACTCACCTAAAGGATTATTAGGAACACCATACTAATACTGTGTTTGACTCCCTTTCGCCTTCAGAACTGCCTTAATTCTACCTGGCATTGATTCAACAAGGTGCTGAAAGCATTCTTTAGAAATGTTGGCCCATATTGATAGGATAGCATCTTGCAGTTGATGGAGATTTGTGGGATGCACATCCAGGGCATGAAGCTCCCGTTCCACCACCGCATCCCAAAGATGCTCTATTGGGTTGAGATCATGACTGTAGGGGCCATTTTAGTACAGTGAACTCATTGTCATGTTCAAGAAACCAATTTGAAATGATTCGAGCTTTGTGACATGGTGCATTATCCTGCTGGAAGTAGCCATCAGAGGATGGGTACATGGTGGCCATAAAGGGATGGACATGGTCAGAAACAATGCTCAGGCCGTGGCATTTAAACAATGCCCAATTGGCACTAAGGGGCCTAAAGTGTGCCAAGAAAACATTTACATATACATTTATTCATTTAGCTGACGCTTTTATCCAAAGCGACTTACAATTGCTATGATGTCAGAGGTCGCACGCCTCTGGAGCAACTAGGGGTTAAGTGTCTTGCTCAGGGACACACTGCACAGGGACACACTATTTTGCCTGGTGGCAAATAGTTTTTTTTTTGGTCTATGTGCTAATTTTGCCCTTCATGACAACTGTGAGGGGGGTGAATTTTTTTTACAACTCATCTGTTTAAATTATATTTAAGCCTTAAAGTTCTGCATAATTAAGGGCGTGGCCACTTGAGTGACAGGTGGATTGCAGCTGCTTTCACAGCTAGTCGTTTGTCTGCTGTCTGTTAGCGTCACCCTCAGCTGTGTTTCTGCTTTTTCCGGGATTATTTCATACAATTTAATACATGTATTATACCTTCGCCCGTGCACGCCGTCGGATTCCGTCGCGTTGAGTATGGAGAGAACGACCAGCGCTGTGTTTCCAGCTGTTTCCCTCACATGGACTAATGGATTTCTGATGATCTCAGTGCGTTCTCTCCGTCCATGCAGATGCACACCATGATGCACACCCTTGAATGAGCGCGGATTTCTAGTTCATTTACTTGAACTTCTGAGGTAATATCTTTGGTTTGACCCATCTGAGAAACTGAGAGGCGGCCAAAATCAGAGAATTAAAGCTCTTTACGAACTTGACGTGAGATGCCGACTGACATATGTGCTTGAATCACTGTCACTCACATGCACAAGCTTAGAGCAATATTGTAAGTTACTAATACATTTTTAACTAGCAGAATAATAATGCATCACGGTCGATACACATAGTTGACTGCTTGTATGTTGTGAGAAATGTGTGTGATCTGTGTTATGTACTACATGCTCTTAACCTTGTGGGATTAATAAAGTGGTAACACTTTATTTTAAGGTGCTTGTAATAAGCAGTAATTAACAGTTAATAAGACACTTATAAGACCTTATAAGATGCATATAAAATGCATATGAGCACTAATGATAATAAATAAATTCAATTAAATGATAAATTTCTCAAGTATCAATACATTGCACTTTTAGAACAGCCGAACAAACATAAATGGTAACACAGACTCCCAGTCACTTAAAAATTGACCTTGCCAAGAGGGAGTAGTTTCCCTGATCGCTTCAGGGCCTGGACCTTTAATTAACCCTTTAATGAAGTAGTTAATGCTCATATGCATCTTATATGCATCTTATAAGGTCTTATAAGTGTCGTATTAACTGTTAATTACTGATTATTACAAGCACCTTAAAATAAAGTGTTACCAATAAAGTTGATAAAAAAGTAAAGTAAATAGTCTCACTTTTAGTTACGTCTTAACTATTATAATATTTTGTAGGGCAAAAACATGAACTTTAACCATTGACTTTACTTTTTCAAACGGCTGTCACTTCAGCGTGAGGGCAGTAGCTTATCATTAGTACCTCAGCTCGACCCACGTCCCGCCTCTTTGCCCATTTTAATTTATCTAGTAGTGACGAGAGGTGACGCACTGCCAAGATGGCGACGGCCGGCCCCGCCCACTTTAGGCTTCAAAAACGCTCTTCAGAAACCTACTGGTCACGTCACGAATACTACGTCCATATTTTTTTACAGTCTATGGTTGTAGCCCATCCGCCTCAAGGTTGTGCGTGTTGTGGCTTCACAAATGCTTTGCTGCATACCTCGGTTGTAACGAGTGGTTATTTCAGTCAAAGTTGCTCTTCTATCAGCTTGAATCAGTCGGCCCATTCTCCTCTGACCTCTAGCATCAACAAGGCATTTTCGCCCACAGGACTGCCGCATACTGGATGTTTTTCCCTTTTCACACCATTCTTTGTAAACCCTAGAAATGGTTGTGCGTGAAAATCCCAGTAACTGAGCAGATTGTGAAATACTCAGACCGGCCCGTCTGGCACCAACAACCATCCCACGCTCAAAATTGCTTAAATCACCTTTCTTTCCCATTCTGACATTCAGTTTGGAGTTCAGGAGATTGTCTTGACCAGGACCACACCCCTAAATGCATTGAAGCAACTGCCATGTGATTGGTTGATTAGATAATTTCATTAATGAGAAATTGAACAGGTGTTCCTAATAATCCTTTAGGTGAGTGTGTATATATATATATATAAATATATATATATTGTAAATAAATGTATTACTTTATAAAAAAGTTAATATTTACTTAAAATAAATGCAAATAAACTATGTAAAATATATTTATAAATATAGAATTTATATATTTTTTTTAATTTCTTTTTAAGTGTAATATTTACTTAAAATAAACATAAATAAACAGTATATAAATAATATTTAATTTCTATAAATGTATAATTATATAGATGTATTTAAAGGTTAGCTATTTAACTGAATTAATTAAATAGTATATAAATAAATATGTATACACAGTTTAATATTTAAAGGTACAATATGTTGGAATTTTTCGCCACAAGAGGGCGCAGTTACCAACAATAACAAAGGCGAAGCTTGGTGACATTATGAGGGAGAGTTGAACAATGGGAGATGTCATTTTCACCATCCAGAGATGTTATGGAATTAATGAATCATGATCACGGATGAGGTACTTATCGTCTGATCGCAATATTTTATGTCACCATAATGAATTAACTGCAAGGAACGCAAAATGTTATACTATATTATCCTGTTACAGCTATTTGTCAAATGATTTGTTGGGTTAATGCTGCACAGTTTTACGTGTTTATCGTTAATGCCGTGTTGTTTTACGTGTTCAAACCAATCATACTCAAAGTAAATTTGAACGAACATTTGCAAATAATGGCTAAATGTTGTTTAACAACACATATCCGATTGTATTTAATTGCACTGCCATAATCTCGGTCAAAACACAAGTGATAAAAAGCATTACCAAAGTACAAAGCGCAATATAACTGTGAATTTTTATCAGCATAACGATCGCTTGATAGTTTTTGAGGTGAATCAACATATGCATAATGATTGATCTGTCACGTCATATAGGCCTATGTATCTCGCATTGTTTATAAGTGATATTATTGACAGTTGGATGTGTTGCAAGGAAACATGGATACATCCTTTTGTTTTATGTACAATGCTCACCTGTCTAATAAAGTATATGCAAGAGCGGTGTTGCTCCTCCAAGTTAGTCGCGGATGTGGAGCTCTCGGCATCTCGAAAACGCCACGATCCTCATTTTAGTTCTCCTTTTTTTTGTCCCAAAGTCTGCTTGCCATGGTCCATAATGATTGAACGAAACAACAACAGCGTGCAGCTAAATGTTACGCACTATGCAGTTGTCCGCGTCTGTCGCCATGGTTACGTCATGGCTATGGCAGTACGAGCAGAAACCGAGGAAAGCGCAGATATTGCGTCATTGACAGGTGCCATTTTTTTCCGGGACGACCACTTATTTAAAAAAATTGGAATTTCTCTGAAATAAAAAATCTTTGGAGACTTTTGGAATATTGTAAGTACACAACTGCAGGAAACATATCACACTGTGCAAGTGATTTTTGGATATTTTATTACAAAATTCCTACATATTGTACCTTTAACTGAAGTTTAATATTTAGGATTAGAGGTTTTGATTAAATACTGTTGCTCTAATGAATGCTTGATTTCCGAATATTAAATCCACATTTAATTATTTTACGTTTCAATCAAATGCTGAGAGATAAAGCACAAGAACTTACTCTGGCATCTTCATCGATTTTCTGGTAGTCAACGACGGATCCGGGCTCATCTCTCTTGGTCTGATGTGGGATGGGGTCATGTGACATTACAAAAATGTTAGACAAATCCTCAGAATCTTAATTCAGATTTTTAAATGGTTCCACATACTATTTAAAGCACATGAGAAAAGTTTACCCCACCTGAACCAGAGCCAATAGAAGTTTACCAAAGTCTCCTGAAGTATCTCCAGCCACATCCTTCTCCAGGTCCTTCTTGAACACTGCGATAAGGCACACAGGTTTATATCACAACCACATGCTCCTAATAACTGCACTTAAATACTCCCATACTCACAATCCTTGTAGACTTTCTTAATATCCATGAGCTCAGCATTGCTTCGAGAGCAGAGGATCTCAATCAGAGACTCCTCATCGGTTCCAAGACCCTGAAAACACACAGTTATTGTGCTTTGGAGAACCATGACAATGTAGATTTCACTCCCATTTCTTCTAAGCAATTAAAAAAGTGTCTTTAAAGAAGCCATATTATTCCCTTTAAAAAGTCTTGATTTTGTCTAAGATTTTCATTCTAGAATGTTCAAAAAACATTATTTTCACATATTTACATTGTTGGAGCACCTCTTTTTGCAAGCAAACACAGAGGAAAAGTTTCTTGGGGAACGCAAAACTTTTGCCAGCGAATGCAAAGTTTCTCAGGGGAACACAACACTTTTGCGAGGGAACCCAAAGTTTCTTAGGGTACGCATACATTTTGCCAGGAAACGCAAAGTTTCTTAGAGGAATGCAAACATTTTGCAAGTGAGCAATATTACACTAAAGAAAATTGAAAATATAAAAAAGCATAATGGGTCATCTTTAATGTTCACCTTGATGGAGCCTTTGATTTCAGAGGCATCGTACTGGGCTGTGCTCTTCATGAGGCCCAGGATGACTGTTTCCAGGGTGCCAGACAGCGCCCCCTTCAGGGCTGAGATCATATCCTGAAGTGATAAATGAGCATTATTACAAAAAATGTAAAAGGATACATAAACACAGAAGTACATAGTATATATACTGACCTTCTTGGCTCTCCTCTCATATGCAAAGGCGATTTCTCGTCGTTGGTCATATGTCCGTTTGGTGAGAATATCAATTATGGTATGCTCATCAACCCCTAAAACAAATAGTGTCATATTTTTTTATTTATTTTATTTATTCATATTCAAATATTATGTAAAAGTAAATTTTTTGTATAGTGATTTTAAATATAAATATATATTAATTTCCATATTATATTGATATAAATCCCTTACATTTATTTTAATGTGATCAACTCAAAAGATAATTTAATTAATAAAATATTTTGAAAAAAATTGCCCTTATGTATACGTCAAAAAAATTGTCAACGTAAAATGGCAAGGATTTTTTTATATCGTTTAAAAAACATGCATAAAATGTCACTTTACAAAACTTGTCCTTGAAAAATGCTAACAAATGCTAATTGGCAAAGGTTGTAAAATCATTCCAATAAAAAAAAACAACTTAAATTAAATGTTTAGAATTTGGATATTTGGAAAAATCATCATTTATGCATGTAGAACCTTAGTAGAGAGTTTATAAAGTGGAATAGAGTATAAAGCCACTGAATGGGAGGAATGTGGTTGCTGCAATCAGGCGTTGGCCTGGACATGTTCCACATGCGGTTCAATCCCTTCCAGACAGGATCATGACTCACTTCTACCACTGCTGCCCGTTGTGGCCATTTTTTGCTTCATTACAGGGAACAGCACACAAAGAAAAGGGGCGGGACAAAGCCCACAACCAAACATGATTGTCTATTGTTTGTTTAATGGCTCATCATCATCAAATTACAGGCTTGAAGACAGATGGCACAAATACATCTGGCCTCTCACATGACATCAGACGTGTTTAGGGCAGCGGTTCAGCTCTCTTACCTTTAGTTTTGATAGCGGTCTCAATTCTGACGGCATCCTTATCTGGATCAAAGTTAGGCTCCGGTACCACAGTAGGGTAGGTGGTCTCTCCCTAGGGTGGAACAATGTGATAATGCCGTAAATAGACAGTGCACACACTTGAATTATATATATATATATATATATATATTCATTATTATTACATAATCATGTGGAAAATAATGGAAGCTTGTTAAATAAATTAACAAATATATATATATATTTTTTTTTAAATGCAGTCAGATATAGATATAAGATATACATCCAGAATTGCATTTTCTGACTTTATAAATTCTGGGGAAAAAAGTCGCAATTACCTTTTACATTTTTTATTCAGTGGTGGAAACAAGCTTCCATAAAATAAACATGTCCACTATGGATAAAAAGGCTTGTATGAAAACTTACACCACCCAGCTGGAGAGTGAGCTGCCCTAAGAACTCAGAAACCAAAGCCATCCTGGACTTCCTGTGGAGAGCAGCCACACCTATTAATTTCCATGATATTTTGCTTTATATGCTGTAAACTGATTTACATTGGTTTTCTGCAACAATAAGTGCACAGAGAACAGTCTCGGTCTTGAGAGAAGACTCTGAGTGTACCGTCACATGCTTTAGAGAGTTATGTAATGTTGAACAGCAGAGGGCATGTTAGTTCATGGGGAGAACAGCACTTCATTGCCCCATCTTGTGTTTAGAAAAACGTAGTCACCGCATCCTGCCATAATGTTCCATGAGTCATAAAACAAAGCTTTTCTAACATTAAAAACACATTATTTTGTTATATAGAAAACAGACTGTGAGAAGGAACAGCAATAAAAGTCATTTCTGGTTTGATTTCTACTTTTTTTAATAGTGACCTCTCGTTAAATGTTTAACTTCCAATATTATAATTGATGCCAAAAACACCCAAATGCTTGACAAACATGCTATTCTTTTCTTTTTTTTAAATGCTGCAAGTAAAACTGATTGCGCAGCAGTTGCCAGGTAATTAGACAAAACAGGACCCGTAAACATTCATTTTAAAAAACAGCATTTGGTAAAACCTAAGCAAACAGACACACCCATGAGAGTGCATGCTGGGAAAATTCTTCAAAGCAAGTGAGGCAGATCTATTTCTCAGTAACGTCTCACAATGTTAGAGTTAATGTTTTAACACAAGGCTGTCGCCTGAGGAGTCTTATTATTTTGAGAAACCTGTTTGTGCATGCCAAATTGCTAATGTTAAAAGAAAAAGACAGTTTAGGTTGAGATATACTGTACCTCTAATCTGACACCTATAGTTTTCTTTTTTTTTTTAAGTAACTTAATGAATGCAGAAGTTGAAGAACTAAAGAAACCAGATTTGTACTTACTTTAGTGATCAACAGATTTCAGATGCTGTGCAGAACAATCCCAGCTATGGAGTGTGAGATGGGTGTGGTGGTTAAATACCAGAGGCGGTCCAGGAGTCTCGAGGTCTCGTCCTCAAATGAAGGTGGGCTCCACCCCTCTATAACACACCCCTCTCACAGTCTAAGGAGGTGGAACCTCTCAGAGTATGAAGAAGTAGGAAAGTGTGGCTTATGGTTTCTAATCTGAATGGAAATTAAGGATGTGCTAGTAAACCATTTGTTAAGTGGTGACTTTGAAGTCTTAAAGAGATTGATGGAAGTCTGAGAAAATTCGGATAGAATTTGGTGATTGAAATAAAATATAAATAATAGATTATAGATCACAATCACACATTTTGCCTTCAGCTAACTGAAATAAGCTTAAGCTAATGTACTAAAATGACTTAAACTGAGAAATAAATGAGCTAAATAGAAATAGTAAAAATGATATCAGATAACAACATTACTAAAGTTATGTACTAAAAACCAAAAAGTTTTTCATTTAGTTTATAAAGTGTGCTGTCACTAGCAATAAAGACCCACAAGTCACAAACCAATGAAAATAAATAGAGGGATGGATGTGTTGGAAATTAAATGTGTTAAGTCATTTTTTAACGTTATGCTGGTCGATACAACTGCCGTCTTGGATTTTTTAGTAACACACAAAAGCAGATTTTCAGTTAGAAATGCCATTGCAGAAAAATCCTATGCTGATGTACCACTCATGATTAATGTATTCAACAAACACAAGTGTGGTTACAGAGAATAAATGTGTAGTATTCAGATGGTCATGTGATCTCATGTGATCCCACCATGAGGGGCGGCCAAGGTTGTGAAGACAGAGTAACAGCTTTTCACTCATTATAACTGAAGTCATCTCATGTGTTTTTACATCACTTTAAACATTTATTTAAGACTATTCTTTACGAGTTTGAAAGTTTCTTCCCTATTGTGACTTACTTAATATCCAAGTAAAAACAGCTACTTGAACAAGAAAAAATGTAATGCGGGTTTTGTTTTTTGCTATTGGTGGATCTCATGTAATGAAGTTGCGATTAGTCGTTTCTTCCCTATTGGGATGTATATCTGAGTGAAACAGCTTCATAAACAAGAAAAAAATGTACTTGATTGGATGGTTGTGGCTTGCTATTGTTGTGATCTCATGTGAGTGACAGGTTGATCCCGCCCTCCCGCCAGTAAACATGTCATAAAAGGAGAGATGTCGCTGCAAAAGGGAGGGAAAGTTATTCTGATTCGATTATGAGGGCACATGAATTAAAAAATACATATAATGATGTGCACGGATAAATCATTTATAATAAATGTGGAAATATTCCATAAAAAACAAGAATTGTCCATTTTGATTTCACTGTGACTTTAAAACAATAGCATGTTAGCATTAGCATCTAGCTAAATCCATTTCCTTAAATGTAATGATTACCTACTTTCAGGTTAATACGTCTTACAAACTGCTGTGGCAGCTTCTGTCACATTCCTTGGCACGATCTTTAACTGAATGTCAAAAGAGAAACATGTCGCATTCCTCCTCTTCAGTTGCACAAGGGGTTTTACTCAATATTAGCTGAAATGCACAGTTGCACACACACAAAGGCACACTTTGAAAATCCATTGGAGAAAGTGTATCCACCAGCCTAGACACCTTTGGTTTACCGTTTTAGCTTTGCCTTCTATAAGGATAGACTAATTCTAATCTTGCACTATATTTAGTATGGATAGTATGCACAGTACAGTACACACTAGGGTGGGTCTCTAACTTTCCAGACACACACCCACATCTTTTTCTCTGACTTGAGACAAGGCTGCCCAAAATTACTATTAGAAAATATCAGAATGTCGATGAAAAATGGTTAAGGGACACAATAATTATAGTAGATGTTATATTAAACTACATATAACTTTTATTTACTGCTGACAAAATAATACAAAATAGAAAATTTGTAAATGTTAACCGTTTCAGTGTGGTCAAGGATTCTTTTAAAATATCCAAAATGTAGTCATACGCAACATACACAACACTGTTTTTTGTTGGTTGTACATAATAGCAGGTGGTAGAAAGTGCTTTTGAAAAAACAAAAATCAAGTACAGAAATCAAGATGGTGTCTTTCTATCTTCACCGCTTTGGCTTTTCTGCAGGTCTTTCAGTAGCTTGACTCTCAGGTTGTTCTTCCATCCCTGTGCCTTATGAGTCCCTTTTTTATTCTTCTTTTTAGGTGATTGATTCAGATTGCCTGTTTTAGTTGAGCTGGCTGGTTGTTTAGGTCCTGTCCGAACTTTAGCCTGTATGAAAAGTAGAAAAGTTACATTTGATAAATCATGACATAACACAATTTGGATGGTAGTACTGCAGTTTTAGACTAAAGATTGTCGGTTCAAATCCCAATAGTGGATGTCCATGAACTGGAGAATCAGAGAGATCTCTTGCTTAAAAAAAAAGAAAAGAAAAGTAAATCCACCTCCAATGTCCCAGGATACCTTAGGACATGCATAAAGAGTGGGCATGTCTTTACAGGACAGTGTGAGCACTAAGCTCAGTAGTTTACACAATCGAGACACCTCCCAGGTTCTGGCGTTGGTTTTTGCTTCAATGAAATTTTAAAGGGCAAATGAAACGTCCATGTTTTGGCACTGGTAGTAGCTACATATATTAGAAAAATCACCTTGCCAAAAAAAATATATTTGAAAAAGTTGTTAAAACCACAGATATGACCAAAATAATTTCGTAATTTCTAGCCAGCTATCTAGCTTACGAGTCGCCATTTTTGAGTGACGTCACAGCCTACGTAACGGGGTTGGATGGTTCCGTTGGTGAGTGAAAAGAGTGAAGCGTTACTGGACCGGTCCAGAGACAACCGGACTCAATACGCACTTGATTTGAAATGGTGGAAGACGAACTTGAAAGACCTGTTGAGTCGTGTCCCATTGCTTATGCATTTGAGTCGATACGGCGTGGGAACCGAGCAGTGGTACTTCGCTGTCGAGCAGCCGGTGGTGGACATGGCTGTAGCTATCAGGTCAGCTATGAGGTCACCGAGGTCCGGACCTCTGTCATTTTTTTACATTCAAAAATAAAATTTCAAGCTCTCTGAATGATTAATTAGCCGTTTTAACCATAGACAGTAATATAAAGGTTTAAACCACCTCATATGAGTGTTTACAATCCATTTTGCTGCGAGAAGCTAGCGCAGTGAACGGATCTTGAGAGCCCGTTGTGATGGCGCGGATGCAGCCTCCGTGTTGCCTGATTTACCTTATGGAAAGGTGTCAGTGCAGTAAGTTAGTCTTCTGGACTTGTTTTTCTGATTTAATGTCACACTATAGGAAGTTATTAAAGTGGAAAGTCGCGTGTTAGGGTTTGTGATATATTAATATTATTACCAAAACACAAGCTTTGAGCTTATTTCGGATTATTTTTTATTCATATTTAACTTTTGCTTGTTTTTCGTAGCAATATCTGGCAACATTTTACTGTCGGCATTAATAATAAAAAAAAGCTTATAGAAGAAATGTAATTGCTTACAGGAAGATACCACATTCGGAAAGACAAACGCAATGATCATCGTGATTATCTGTAAGAAGTGTGTAACACTATCAAAAATAATAACATGCATTTTGTTAACGAGCCAGTGTGATGCAAACATGTATGAGAGCTTTGAAATGATAGTACGATAGCAGATGAACGCTTTTTATGCGTAGTTTAATGTTAAGCTTTATGTCTTTCACTGCGTTTTACTGAACTCAGCCCAGAGCCTTTAAAGCCAAGCAACACGTGACGTCACCGGTTATAATACTGCACAATAGTGGCGCCCTTGCCGCGAAAGATATAACAGTGTTTCTTTTTTCTTTTATATGTTTATTTTATCATGTTTCTTATATAGTTGTTGATTATAATGGAAATCCATCTTGTAAATCATATAAACTTGATTGACTGCTTCATTTCCCCTTTAATTGTCATGTTTCCTCAGGCAGTGCTTCAGTTGGGACCAATGCAATGATGTGAGAGTGTTACAGAGCCTAGAGTAGGACGGGTGTGATCTTTCCAACCTGTCCCGGCACATATTACATGTCGCAAGAGCATTAGACCTGCGTATAAAGAGAACAACCACAATCATTCAAAAACAACCATTGAAATTTTACATTTAGAGATGCACCAATATTAAAATTCTCAGATACTGATAATTATTTTCATGGTCAGTAATCGATAAATGGCTGATATTAAAATTTGACACACTTTTGTCAATTTTTTTTTAAAATAAATAATAAAAAAGAAAAACTAAAAATCAATCATTCTAACCGTTTTACATGCTACAAGTGAATTTAGGCAGTATAAAGTACAACATGAAAAATTGATATTCTTGACATTTGCTAAAGACAACTGTAATGGATGACCCCAGTGGTCTTAGAGGATAATTTTTAAGAAGCTGGAAAGAGGTTCAGTGGATCCCCAAAAGGTGGTTTATTATGATGAAAAATGAAAAAAAAAATATACATGGTTACATACTGAAATACAAACAAACAAACAAACAAAACTGCAACAATGTGCAAAAACGGCTACACCAAATAATTTGGTCCAATTTGCAACAGGGTCTTGCCTTTGGCCTTAAACAAACCACGACTGCCTTGATAAGCTCTATAGCTCCCTATTTATATGGGCTAACTCCACCCTCGGCCTGTACCAAATGAACAAGCAGGTACTAAACATACAATTCATTATACACAAAAATAAAAATAATGAAACATCAAACATTCACAAATAACACTGTGTAAACCCATGGGTACTTAACAACACACAGAAGAAAACATAACAAAAAAAAGGAAATGAAAAGGAAAAATTGTTTAGCTGCTATTCCCCCTCCCCCAGACAAAACTACAAATGGATCAGTCCAATTAGGGCTATGCTAATGCTACAAAAACCTGTTTGAATCATACAGACTGTTTGATGGTGCAGCATGAGACTAGAAGGCCAACAGCCCAACCAAAGTTTTGGGGGGAATTCGTAAGAAATTAAAGGTAATTCTGACTGCAATTAACTGGGTTGTGAAGTTTTCTTCTAAAAAGGAATAATTGAATTGAACAACATGTTGGAGCAAGCAGACAATATATATACATATATCAGACTCATTTCAAATAGGGAAAACAATTACACAACACCAATCTGATTTAAAAGATGGTAAATGCCGGCATAATCAGGTAGTGATGTGTGCATGTGTGTGTCAAGTCCATGTAATTCATTTTCGGTCACAAAGCTTAGCTTGTGACATTTTCCCCCCCTTCTCCAGACACCTCATGCGGTGTCCGTGAGAGGTAGTCAGCAGTACAGTTTTGGGTGCCTGATCTATAAAGGACTTCAAAATCAAATGGTTGAATAGCTAAAAACCATCTTGTAATTCTAGAATTAGTGTCTCTCATTTGACCCAACCAGGACAGGGCCCGATGATCAGTTTCCAGTCTAAATTTGCGGCCCAGCAAATAATAACGTAAGGAGTCCAGGGCCCATTTGATAGCCAAACACTCCTTCTCCACCGTAGAGTACCTAGACTCACGGGGAAGGAGCTTCCTACTAATGTAAGCCACCGGTCTTAGTTGTCCTGACTTCCCCTGCAACAAAACGGCTCCAATGCCATGCTCGGAAGCATCAGTTTGTACAGTAAAATCCTGTTCAAAATCAGGACTCTGCAGGATTGGCTCTTTGCAGAGAGTGTCTTTTAAGCCCTGGAAAGCAAGTTCACATTCTTCAGTCCACACCACCTTGTTTGGCTTGTCCTTTTTGGTGAGAGTGGTCAGTGCAGCAGCTCGTGCAGAAAAGTTTGGTATAAACCGTCTATACCAACCACTGAGCCCAAGGAAGGACCGCACTTGTTTCTTAGTCTGTGGCCTTCCAGCAGACTTAATAGCCTCAATTTTGCTGACTTGAGGTCGAATCACTCCATGACCCAGAATGAATCCCAGATACTGTGTTTCTCGCTTGGCCAAAAAACACTTGTCAGGGCGAAGGGTGAGACCTGCACTTTTAATCCTCCCTAGAACCTCCTTCAGGTGAAGCAGATGTTCTTCCCATGATTGGCTATAGACGACAATGTCATCTAGATAGGCGGCTGCGTACCCTTCGGTACCTCGCAGGAGCTGATCCATCATTCGTTGGAAGGTGGACGGTGCCCCATGGATTCCAAAAGGTAGTACCCGGAAATGGAAGTGTCCAAACGGTGTTCGGAAGGCTGTCACTTCCTGACTCTCTGGGGTCAATGGGACCTGCCAATAGCCCTTACATAGGTCTAGGGTGCTGATGTACTTAGCTCGTCCCAGTCGTTCCACAAGGTCATCTACCCTGGGCATGGGATAGGAATCAAACTTGCTGACGCTGTTTACCTTCCGAAAGTCCAAGCAGAAACGAAGGCTGCCATCCTTCTTGGGTACCAAGATGACTGGGCTACTCCACTCACTGGCAGATGGCTCTATGACCCCCAGACTCTGCATGGTTTCCAACTCCTCTTTAAAGACAGGCAAGAGTCGTTCTGGTATTCTGTAAACAGGTTGGCGTATGGGTTTAGTATTGTGTAGAGTAATGTGGTGTGATACCATGTTGGTCAGACCAGGTGTCTCTTTAAATAGACCCGGTGGTATCAGGTCCAGTAATTGCCGTTTCTTATGTTCTGACAGTTTGCTCAAGTCCAGTGTAGCGGATTGGCGAGGAACAGGGAAGTATTGCTCCTCTACTTCCTCTTCGTCCTCCACCGCTCGGATGAACAAGGTTTGCTCTGGACTTGATTCATTGGTGACAGTTGGAGAAACAGAGGATGGAGGCCGTGCATGCCATCTTTTTAGTAGATTAACATGAAATGTCTGCAACGGCTTGTTTCTAGATGGAATGTACACTTCATAGGTGACTGGGCCTACCTTCCGTTGAACCCGGTAAGGGCCCTGCCACTTAGCCAGTAGCTTATTTTCTGAAGTAGGCAGAAGTAACAATACCTCATCTCCTTCTTCAAAGCTGCGGGTTCTGGCGGTTTGATCATACCATTCCTTTTGACGTGCTTGGTTCTGAAGGAGGTTTTTCCGAGCCATAGCTGTAGTTTTCTCCAACTGTTCTCTCATCTTCAGGACATAAGAAATAATGTTTATTTGACCTGGCTTTTCTGATGCTTCCCAGGCCTCTCGTAAAACATCAAGAGGTCCTCTGACTGGGTGAGCATACAGGAGTTCAAAAGGAGAAAATCCTGTTGATGCTTGGGGTACCTCCCGATACGCAAACAGCAGGTATGGCAACCACTTGTCCCAATCCTTTCCAGTCTCTGAAACAAACTTTTTCAGCATATTTTTCAGGGTTTTGTTGAACCTTTCAACCAAGCCATCTGTCTGAGGATGATAAGGGGTAGTTCTTACTCTCTTAATTCCCAAGAGTTGATAAACCTGGTGAAGGGTGCGGCTCATGAAATTTGGGCCTTGATCTGTTAGGACTTCCTTAGGTATGCCTACTTGAGTGAAGAGTCTGAGAAGTGCAGTCGCTACCTGCTTAGCAGTGATTTCTCTGAGAGGATAAGCCTCAGGGTACCTAGTGGCATAGTCACAGATCACAAGAATGAATCGGTTCCCTGACTGGCTCCTTTCTAGTGGACCTACCACATCTACTCCAATACGCTCAAAAGGCATATCAATGACAGGTAATGGGTGCAGTGGTGCATATGCAGGTTTATAACTAGTTGTGAGTTGACACTCTGGGCAAGACTTGCAGTACTCTTTCACTTCAGTATACATCTTAGGCCAATAAAATCTCTTAGAAACTCGCATAAGGGTCTTCATGAAACCTAAATGACCAGACCAAGGAATGGTATGTCCAAGCTCAAGCACCTCCTTCCTGTACGCTTTAGGTACAACCAACTGAGTTCCTTCTTCCTTACTCTTTCTATAGAGTAGGCCTGCCTTGAGAACATACGTTTCTCCAAAACCTTGCAAAACGCAACCTTCCTCCTCAGCTTGCTTAAAACACTCCACTAGAGAGGGGTCTTCCTTTTGTAGCTTAGCTAGGTTGTTAGGTATGGTAACATCAGACTCGGTTAGTTCAGGTTCCCCCAGATCTAGCTCAACATGGTTAGTGTTGCCTACAAGTCTCTTCACCTCCTCCCTACGCCGCTCTAATCTCTCTTTGTCAGTGGGCTTAGGCTCTGCCTCTATGTCAGCAGCTGAAAAAGGCATCTCATTCAAAGCATTAGTCTCGGTCTCCTGCCTTATACGCTGGGTTTGGGCTCTTGTAACTACCCCACACCAAGTGCTGCTCTGCACTAGATCTGACAAAATAGGGACATCAGTACCCAACAAAATGGGGTAGGGGAGGTTGGTGGCTACCCCCACTCTCATCAGATAAGGCTGGCTGTGTATCTCAATATATACATCTGCTGTGGGTAACTCTGTTCTATCTCCATGTACACAGACAATGGAGACGGTTTCATCCTCATCCCATATATCTCTAAGGATGTACTGAGACTGTACCAGAGTATGGGAGCAACCTGTGTCTATCAGGGCAGTGAGTGGTTTGCCATTAAGCAATACGGTTATAGTGGGCCCGGGGCTATGGCCATTGGTGGGGGAATGATTAGGACGGGGTACCCAGCATAGACTGGTGGTTTTGGACTTTTTCAAGGGGCAAAAGGGGCTAGTGTGACCACGTTCTCCACAATTAAAACACACAACATCGGCCCTGTCAGAATGTTGCCCTAATGGTGGGGCCTTAGCAGTATAAGTCTTATTTTGGAAGGGCTTTAGAATCTTGGCTTGGCTAGTGGTATGAGAATTTGAACCAACCCCAGTTCCTTCAGACTTACCCCTGCCAGGATGTAAGATGCCTGCATACCGATAGTTGCCAGGGCCTTTTCGTGCAGCAATGTAGGCCTCAACAAGCGTAGCAGCTTCCTCAGCAGTGGAAGGATTCCTTTCTTTGACCCAAGTCCTTATTTCCGGGTAGAGCACTCGCAAGTATTGCTCCAACACCAGAGTCTCCATAATGTCCTCCTTGTTGCAACTGCCAAACTTGACCCATTTATAGAACAAATCCTTGAGGCGAACGTAAAGTTCTCGGGGAGTTTCCTCTACTACTGTCTCACGCCCTCGGAATCTCAATCTATAGGTTTCAGAGTTTATTTCATATTTAGACAAGATTGCCTGTTTGACTGCATTATAGTCCTGTGTCAACATTGGGTCCATAGAGACAAAAGCACTCCGTGCTTTACCAGTCAACAACGGGATAAGGCGTATAGCCCAGTCCTCCTTTGGCCATTTGAAGACTTCCGCCAGTCTTTCAAAGGTGGTGAGGTAATGCTCGATGTCATCGTTGTCTCCCAGCCTTGCCATACGTAGCTCTTGGTCCATCACTCGAGCTGGTTTCCCCGTAGTAGAAACCTCCGCCCTGGTGTGTTCAAAGTCCAGTTGTATCTGGCTGACCTGATGCTGGAGGACTTTGTATTGTTGTTCCCGACGGGCCGTCTCTCTCTCTTGCCTGTCATCACGGTTTCGCTGATATTCCATAAAACTCTCGAACATACGGGCAAGACTGGTGATGGCCCCTTCTCCTCCAGATGAAGTAACTTCAGCAGGGGACGAACCTCCAGTGGCACCTTGTCCCAGCCCTTGCTCAGTGCCCTCCTCAGGCTGACCCCTCAGCTTTGGTGGCATCTCAATGAGCAAAAAAAAAAAAATCCAGCTTGTTTATGACCAGGGCTATCCCACTCTCTGACACCAACTGTAATGGATGACCCCAGTGGTCTTAGAGGATAATTTTTAAGAAGCTGGAAAGAGGTTCAGTGGATCCCCAAAAGGTGGTTTATTATGATGAAAAATGAAAAAAAAAATATACATGGTTACATACTGAAATACAAACAAACAAACAAACAAAACTGCAACAATGTGCAAAAACGGCTACACCAAATAATTTGGTCCAATTTGCAACAGGGTCTTGCCTTTGGCCTTAAACAAACCACGACTGCCTTGATAAGCTCTATAGCCCCCTATTTATATGGGCTAACTCCACCCTCGGCCTGTACCAAATGAACAAGCAGGTACTAAACATACAATTCATTATACACAAAAATAAAAATAATGAAACATCAAACATTCACAAATAACACTGTGTAAACCCATGGGTACTTAACAACACACAGAAGAAAACATAACAAAAAAAAGGAAATGAAAAGGAAAAATTGTTTAGCTGCTATTCCCCCTCCCCCAGACAAAACTACAAATGGATCAGTCCAATTAGGGCTATGCTAATGCTACAAAAACCTGTTTGAATCATACAGACTGTTTGATGGTGCAGCATGAGACTAGAAGGCCAACAGCCCAACCAAAGTTTTGGGGGGAATTCGTAAGAAATTAAAGGTAATTCTGACTGCAATTAACTGGGTTGTGAAGTTTTCTTCTAAAAAGGAATAATTGAATTGAACAACATGTTGGAGCAAGCAGACAATATATATACATATATCAGACTCATTTCAAATAGGGAAAACAATTACACAACACCAATCTGATTTAAAAGATGGTAAATGCCGGCATAATCAGGTAGTGATGTGTGCATGTGTGTGTCAAGTCCATGTAATTCATTTTCGGTCACAAAGCTTAGCTTGTGACAACAACATTTAACAGTGTTATTAAAATTTACTTTAAGAAAGCTTTAGATGACGACAAAGGTCTAAATGCAAAAATAAGGGAAATGAGCAAAGATTAGTAATACCACAAATTTTGCAGTTGGTTGCGATGTGCTATTATAATCATTTGCGTCCGATGTAAAATACCTAAGGTTAGAGATATGAAGAAACGGTAATCCTATTAAGCATGAACAGTGTTTGCCATGGCAAGCATCACTTTAGCGAAGACGACACTTTGAAATTAAGTGAAACAAAGCTAGGCACTTCTAAAGTTAACTTACTCTATGGGTCTGGTAACTCTGCAGTGTTGATTTTGGGATTTCATAGAAAAAGTGTCCACACTTTTTTCTGATTTTTCATGTTGACTGAGTGTTTGAATATATTTGAGTAAAATATGCATATTCCTGTAAAACAACTTTTAACCAAGACTTTAAGTGCTCAAGACATTGCTCGAATCAGCAACCTTCCAGTTACCAAATCTGAGGTACCTGGAAATACTGAATAAAAGGTAGTATGTTGCAGGCTAAATTCGAACCCAAATTTCCCACATAAGCACTGTGGTTCAACATGTCTGGAGCACACATGGGCCAAGATGGTCATACCTGAGGGGGTGGACATGGGGGGAAGGTGCAGGGCGGTCTGTTGTGTTTTTGGTGAAATGGCAGGACATGCAAGGGGTCCAGGGGAACCCAGGGAACCCCTGGCGACACAGCAGGGAGTCCGCAGTGCGCAGTCTGCAGGTGGTACAAACTGCGAGCAGGCTTAGTCTCACTGCTGGCTTTGAAGATGGTCACAAAACCCTCACGAGGTTTGTGGACCACCAGGTACCGTCCTTCCTGTAAACTGGGAAAGGTGGTAAAAGACAAAAGCACACACGCATAGAGATTAGCTGCTTAATTAAATACAACAAACACACACCATGTAAAACCTAAAGTTGATTTGTTCTAAGTTGAAAAAACTTTCAAATATCCCAGCTTAATATGC
This sequence comes from Tiaroga cobitis, assembly GCA_030578255.1. Classification (NCBI taxonomy): domain Eukaryota; kingdom Metazoa; phylum Chordata; class Actinopteri; order Cypriniformes; family Leuciscidae; genus Tiaroga; species Tiaroga cobitis. Next base: position 16,100,329 of record CM060615.1, read on the forward strand.
AGAGATAACTAAGTTTCAATATCTCCACCAACCCAAAACAGAACCAGTGGCTCAACCAATGGTGTGCATTTTGGGCGGGACTATCTGTTTGGCTGATCAATGGCATGGGGAATGTTCTTCTGGCTTGTCAGCACAGAAATTACACACTTAAGCACTGATTAAAAGACTGATTTCACATTAGAAATGAAAATCTTGCAAATGGTATGGTAACAAATTTAAATGGATACAAGAAATGAAAGAAACTCACGCTGAGACTTTTTTCAGTAAGTGGTAGAGTGTGTTTAAACATCTAGTTGGCCTGAAAAAGAAATATTGAATCACATTAGATTCCATTCAAACTTGTTTGAAGAGATATAGTCTAATATTAATGCAATATACAATTCATTATTAATATATGTAAATATAAATACTAATATAAATTATAATAATATTATTACAATATTTCAGATAAAAATATGGGAGAATTTGTCAAACAGGCATGCACTATAAACAAAAATGGCTACAACTTTCTCAGATCAGGGTTTTATTTAAACATTCCAGAGATTTACTCACTTGAAGTCACAGGTGATGTTCTGAATCCAGTCGTCAGGTAACTTCTGCATCTGAACCACTTCTGATGTGTGTGCATTGATGCGACCTACACACACAAATAGATTTTTTTTTTAAATAGTCTATAATCTTTTAATAATGATAATACTTCAGTTCATTTTCCATAACGACTTAGGCTACACTTCTATGTAACAGTCAACATCTAAAACAAGTCTACAAAGCAGTGTTGTTATTGTAAACTAAAAGTACTACTACATTTTCATTAGTTAAAATAAAGATGAAATAAAATATAAATAACATACAAAAACCCTTCAAATGTTGCAACGAAATGTTGTCTGGGCAACTAACTTAAAACAAAATAAGTTTGAGGTGAACTACTGAAACTGAACTAAATTCAAGCTGAATAAATCTTTAAAACAAAAACTATAAATGACAAAATCACTTAAAATAACTAAAAACAAAAATAAAAGCTAATGCAAAATATTAAATACTAGCCTATATAATATAAATAAAACGAAAACCGCTGCAGAGCCTTAAACCAGCTCGTAGTCCGTTTAAACTGAAGAACACCTAAATCGCTGTCCACAGGTGATGCAGGGCAAAAGGACATGTATTGACTCGCAACAGCAGACTGTGAGAAACATTGTAGATGTGCAATAATTGTTCACACGTTGTGTCTGTCTATTGTATCTATGCCTCGTAATATTTCACAATGATGGTGTCGTTCAGAGTTCATGGCAGAAGAACGCAGTCTCCACACCCGTACTTGTTTATCTGTGTATGAGAGATGCTCTAGTACATGGATTGCCAACTTCAGTCCTGGAGGGCCAGTTTTCTGCAGAGTTAAGCTCCAACCCTAATTAAACACGCAATCAAGGTTTTCAGGATTACTAGATACAGGCAGGTGAGTTTTTATCAGGGCTCAAGCTAAACTCTGCAGGACAGTGGCCCTCCAGGACCGAAAATGCCTATCCCTGCTCTAGTATGTGAATGAGCCACAATTGGAGCAGTTTATATCTATTAATGAATTATTTATAAATAAAAAATGCCAATAAATGATTTAAGGCCAATATATGGTGCATCTCTGGTGTTTGTATCACTCGGTTTGTCTGTGTTCCAACAATCGCTCCTTTGGCTTCTTTTGAGCAAAAATAAAAAAATATCTGGTCATATTGACCAAAATGTCAATTAATCTATATTCATACTACCACACCAAATCTGCATATTTGTATGATTTTTGAAGGATCATGTGACACAGAAGACTGAAGAGTAATGATCACAGGATTAAGAGTACATTCATCACATGAATAAACTTTTGAATGGTATGTGCATGCATGTACGTATGATGACATCCATTGACTCACAAACTATTTGTTTCTATGGCAACACTAAAATATGATGATAACAGAGAAATACTTTCCCTTGTGGAAAAAAGTAATTATACATTTAATGGAAATTAATTTAATTTGAAATGAAATTCAATTAAATGTCTGAAACATTGCATTCAGTCCGCACTTAAGTATATTCTTTTGAAGGATATTTCTGTAATAAGTACTTTTTCAAAAGCTATATTATTTCACCTCCATATGCTCATGCAAATATTTAAGAAGTGCACCAAGTAACACTAGATATAATAAAATGGTGCTTAGAACAGAAATGTGTAGAAGTACAAACTGTTCCGAACTGTACCATTCTGTTATCAGTAGGGCTGGATCCTGGACTCGACCCAAAGAAAAGACCAGATTCCTTTAATAAGCCTAGAAGAATCTCTAAAGCAAACGGTATGTCAAGAGCGAGGCTCTTCTGCATTCTTCTGTGATTCAGAGATATTTACACCTCCATGCACAGACTGCTGTCGTGCATATTACAAGCATTCTTAGTGTCACTGTGAATGTTATAGGCAGATACAAACATCACAGATCTATCTACCTATAATATATAAAAATGTAGCTAAACGCTCCAAACCTCAGCAGTCAGAAAAAGAGCATCTTTTCCTCTTTTTCCCCTACTGACGTTGAAACCCAAGTAGCCCTACACCCACACTGACATGTCATACATACAGATGCATTCTTCAGCAGCCCTTTCAAAGCTGTAATGTTAGTAGCTATGGCAACCCTGAGTCAAAACAATGAGTCATGAGAGGAGCAAGCTGGGAGTTTGCGGGAAGTTCACTATTGTGCTGACTCCCTGATTACCAAAACTAACACTTGAGAAAGAAAAACATACTAACGTCTAAGTTTGCTTGATTAAAAAAACTTTTCTGATGGTATTTTGCTGGTTGATACAACTAATATTTGTCAGTCTTGTGATTTGCACTTAAATTGTTTAAAAAGTAGGTTTTTTTTCAAACCCTGACATTTGCAAACAGATTCACAATAAAAAGTCATAACTTTTCATGAGTACTAAAGAGGAAAAAACAGATTCCATCAAGTCTCTTACTTATGAAAGGCACGGTACTGGAGTGCAGAAGTTTCTCGGCCCACAGCTGACAGGCCTCCGTGTGGGTCAGGCTCTCGGCTCCGTAGCACAGCTGATACTCCAGCTTGGGTAAGACATGCACTGGGACGGCCTAAACAAAACCAGACTCAATTATTATCCTCTCAAACGGCATTTATGAGTCACTATACTCTATAAACAGATTCAGAATAAGCAGTTTTGACCTACGTTTGTGAACCATTTACTGGAAACAGTCTGTTAATACACTGATAAGACTTAAAAGTCGACTCTACAGCTACGGACAGGAAAGCAGACTGTTTAAATAAAGGGAGTGGTGGACATTACTCAACCCTGGTCAAAATATAAAGAATAATACCTGGCATATTGACATACCATAAAGATTTAAATCCAATAATAATGCCAATAAAAGGTTGCTAAAAATCACTGTTGAAAATGATAACTAATAATAATAAGATGCATTGTGGGTGTTTACACAGGAACTGACGAGTCTGATGATGTTTGAAACTCTTGGGGTGCATCCTTCAACCTGGGCCAAATAAAGCAACATTTTCACAAAAGGTGTATTGTGTTTGTGTATTGGCATGGGTCCCGCTCACCCTGAAGGTCTCTCTGTCGTGTCTCGGGTGAGCGATGTCCACACTGCTGCGCACCATGAGCAGAACGTCCAGCAGACTGTAGAGTTTGTACAGAACACTGCCCTCTGCTGGAGGATCATAGTCCATCTCATCCTCAGCACTGACCTGAAGATCCTCCCTCAGAAGACCTGCGACACAGACACATAGATAAACACAAGGCAAGGCATATAGTCAGACAGACAGATAGATAAACACAAGGCAGATAGACATATAGTCAGACAGACAGATAGATAAACACAAGGCAGATAGACATATAGTCAGACAGACAGATAGATACACACAAGGCAGATAGACATATAGTCAGACAGACAGATAGATAGACAGACAGACAGATAGATAGACAGACAGATAGATAGATAGATAGATAGACAGACAGACAGATAGATAGATAGACAGACAGACAGATAGACAGACAGATAGATAGATAGATGAAGCAGACATATAGACAGTCAGACATACAATTAGAAAGACAGGCAGATATACAGAAAGATAGATAGTCAGATAGATAGATAAACGCATGGAAGATAGACATAGATAAATAGACAGATAGATGTTACATATTTTAAATACATATAATTTCAAATAAATATATTTAGTATAAAAATATACATTTTAAATTCTAATATATATAATATTTAATCAAGATATTGAAACCTGCAATAAAAACGGCACAAAAATAACTAAAAAAAAATATAAAAAATGACAATATTTATTACAATATCCATTTGACTATACAAAGACTGAAAATGACTGGATTTTTTTACTTTCGTTCTCTGTCAGTTACTAATTTTGTTCATTTAGATTTGTTCATTTGTTAAAATTCAGAAAAAAATACTATTTTTTAAATATTTGAATAACCTCACAAAAACACGATTTGAGCACAACTTCTCCTCACTTTGACTGTGTGAGTGTTTCAAGCACTAACGTTTTCTTTGAGGGGCTACCAGCACAGGAACGGCAGCAGGCAGTGTACCGTCCTCTCCCTGGCCCTCTCTGGACTCCAGGTACGAGGTCACACACTGTTTGACCAGGGAGTGTGTTTTAGGTTCTGGAGGTTTATCTTCTGGGACAGGCGCTTTCACAGCCTCCTGGTTCTTGCTGGGGGTGGATTTCAGCATGGCGTCCTGCATCCGTAAAATCTGTCCGAGCTGATCGCACTCGCCGGATATTCTTGGTCTTTTGATGCCTTTCTTTGTTCCTTTGCCCAGAGGGTTAGTGGGGCTTGTTGTTGCTGGGTCGGACACCTCGCCCGGTGTCACCTGGGTCTGTGAGGGGACTATGTGATCGATAACTAGTCGTTCTTCATCAGAATCCGAATCCTGGTCACCCTTGTCCTCCATCATCCGTCTAGGCCGCTTGGTGGGAGGACACTGAACAGAAGACGCTTTTGAATCTTCACTCGCACTTTCATGCATCGCACCGTTTCCTCCGTCAGCCAAAGACGAGTCGGTTTCTCCTTGTTCCTCAGCCACGGTCAACTCAAGGGGTTCTGTGGGAGGGTTTTGAGACGTTGATGTGTGCTTTGACGTACATAGTGAGTCTGTCTGTTTCTTGGGGCTTGGGGTAAGTTGAGATGGATTTGCACAAGCTGTTTTTGGTTCATTCTGTTCCTTCACTTTCTTACTGGGCTTGTAGGATTCCCCAAATGACTCCAGGTCTGTTAGATCAGTCTCAAAATCCATACCAGCATCATCAAATGCAACCACATTCCTGGAGTTTTTGTCCTGGGCACAGTAAAGACAAGTAAATATTATTCACAGTATAACTTTATATTTTAAATATTTGTTTCACTCACTCTTATTTTATTTAGCAAAACTGCACACTGTAAAGAGTGCTAACCTGCAATTGTTACCTTAAAGAGCTATATCTACCAGAAATCAGTTTTGATGGTATAACTGTATGTATTTAAGTTGATTCAGTGATGTATAATAATATTTTTGACTTGAATAAAAACAGTTAATGTGTAAAACAATAACACATTAATTTGAAGTTTGCTTTAAACGGTACACTTTCAGAATCCTTATGAAATTTTAATTATTTATTTATTTTTGATGATAGTGTTGGCTAATACCAAGTTACCAGCTTTAATAATAAAAATAAAATAATATATCCGTTAAGCACACATTTATATACATAAATACTAAGAAACATTTCTTATTATCAATGTTCGAAACCATTTTGTTGCTTAATATTTATTGAAAACAACCATTCAAAAGTTTGGTATATATATATATATATATACCATATATAAAAATCAATAAACATTGTTTATAATAAAACATAATTTAATAGCTATTACTGTTGTTGTTATATTAATTATTAAATACATTTACCTATTGATACTATGGCATTTTGGCATAAACTATGTCTTGTGTAGGAACTTATTTTTAAATCCAAAACTAATTATAAGTGAAGAATAATAAATTATATATATATATATATATATATATATATATATATATATATATATATATATATATATATATTTATTTATTTACTTTTTTTTTTATGAGCCAATAACAAAAATCAATTAATAATCTGCAATAGTTATTATTAATTTATTCCACTGCTTGGTGTTGTGTTCCTCTACTTCACTGGCCCTGTCCCAATACACACACTGCGCCCTAAGGTCTTCCTCTAAGTGGACACTTGTTGAAAGTGCACTTAGCGGAGTTAGTGCGCAAGGGCCCGAAGCTATAAAGAGAAGAATTGGGACAGTTTTGCACACGTCACAATCTACGTCACTTCTGTTGTGATCAGGAGAGCAAACACCGTTCATTTGGCTAATGCGTGTGCTGCTTATAATAGCTGTAACATGACACAATCCTTTGAATGAAAAAAAATAATATCTTTTTTACTCTTAACTACCAACCTTTCTGTTAAAGGTAAATCATTTTTTGGCTAAGATAAATTGTGGTAAGATAAATTGTGATTGAGGTTTACCCGAGCTTATACTGCCTTACTGTAGTCACAGCGATTCGAAATGCAATTTTAATTATGTTATTATGGAAATTGATATATGAAATTCTTCCCATCCCATACATGAAAAAATACATGACGTGTTGGTGATATATTATATATAGGCTATATATTAAAATAGTCTTACATAGGCTATATGAAATAAAATGACACAACCCTGTCTCTTTTTGTTCAATTTCAGTTTTATTGATCTATAATAGCCATTATTAAAGTATAAGTAGCCTAAAAAGTATAAGAAGCTATATAAGTCAAGAAATAAAGCAAGTTAAAAGATTCAGTCAAACATAAGTCAACAGGCTAACGTTACAACGTTACAGTTAAATAGCCTAAATATATAAAGTTATGAAACTTCACTTTGCCCTCAGCCAAAACGATTTGCCAGGGAACAAATCATAGATTAATGAGACCAAAGGTCGCCCGTTAGATATACACAAGCCGATTTATAGCTCATGTTTATGTTTAACCACTAGACACAGAGCCCGCGGGAAACGTCAGAATGACTAGCCGAGGTAAGGCTGTTCCAGGCGGGGTACATGAGCGCTGAGCACCCGGTGATTACCTGGAACTCTGAAAACGTCAGATCAAATTTTTAAATAGGCGCTATATTTATAAATAAACCACAGATTTGATCTTTAAACAACTATATTCTCGACTGAAAAACTTTTAAAACTACATTTCGTGACACAATAACACTAATATTTTTAAATTTCGCGGCTTTGAAAAACACTTCAACACACCGGCTTCCTTTATCTTCGGAGTTTCCGCTCCCGAACAGCACCATAGCAACCGTTCTCCCCCATTGGTTAGCGTTTCGAAACGTCACAACACTACAAGGATTCTGGGTAATATCCCATAGCAAAGGGAGGTCTGATGCGCACTTACGAAAGGGGTGCATTAAGTGCCCTTATGATCACCCCTGGAGAACACTATTAGAGGATCGGGACACCCTACGGTCTTGCACCCCTTAACGAGAACGCGCACTGAGGGGCACAAGGGCACAAGTGCGGATATTGGGACAGGGCCACTGAATTGACCTTACCTCAGGAGGGGGGTTCATTTCTAAGGATATCTCTTCTGAAGTGAGGAAAAATACAGGACGGGACACAGTCTTCTTGAATGTCAGCTTGACGCTCTCCTCATGAAACAGCAGACTCCTCTCTCTCCAGCTCATCTCTGTCTTCAGCAGAGGAGGATCAATGTATGCCGTCTTACTCTGACTGCTGCCTGTTAACCACACCACATTCACTGTGACAGACTCTTAACTATCTGGATTACAATCTTCTGGTCTCATGAAATGACTCCTCACCTTTATTAGGATTCATTTTGACCCAAACGGGCAGCTCCCATGCTTCTGTGAACTCTGAGCTGTTATTCAGGAGCTGAAGGAAGGCCTCTTTGGATAAACACACTTGTGGCTCGTAAGTGGCGCTGAGTTTTTCCGCGTTACTGTCACTGCTGATGGCCTGCAGAAATCAAGAGACATCAGGATTCAGACTCAAGAACTTCGATTTCTACAGGCACATTAAATGAGTTCATGAGGTGAAGGGACAGAGATTTTTTAGGTGGCTCCTACTTCTCTTATTAGGAGGTCTTGGGCCCCTCAGTCGTGGGCTCCAGTTCCTGGTTACCCGGCCTAGTTACTACGTTTATTCTATCAAATATTTTAGAGGGATAATTCAGAACAAAAGCAGCAGTGCCACCTAGTGGTTAAGATCACATTTTGCAAGATAGAAACCTACACACTTTTTAAGTTAGCAATTACATGGGTGAATATATATATATATATTATTATCACAATGAAAATAAAGCCTATTTTAGAATGATTTATATATGTTGTATTATATTTTGTTTGTAAAAGGACATATTTGGGTTCTTTTTTTTTTTATACCTGCAAATTCAAAAAGAAAATTAAGCCTATTTTATCCTGACTTGTTTTTGTATATTTGTGAGAGGACACATTTGGGTCCCTTTTCACCTGCAAAAAGTAAAAACAAATATTTTGCATAAGGAAAATGAAGCCTATTTCAGCATGATTAATATTTCATTGCACTATATTATCGTATTCGTAAAAAAGGACATGATGACCCCTTTTCACCTGCAAATATTTCCACCTTGCATATAATTGTCATGAAAATTATGGCATTATAATATAATACAAATATTAATATTTGTATTATATTATAATGACATAATTTTCATGACAATTCATCAAGTTGGTAAACTACTAGTAATAATAATATTAATAATTATTTAAATGGTATGAAATAATGTTTATATACAATGGTAGTATTTGTACTGAATTTTTTAAACAGGATACATTTTTTAATAAAAGTATAAAATAACCATTTTTGTAGAAAATGTGTGCAATTGTACTTTAGTCATTAGTTTCATGACAATGACAAAATACAAATAATAAGAAAATATGACCATTTTATCTGAAATTCATCTATATAAAGACCAAAAAAATACAAAAATTAACAGTAAAAACCACACAATCACAGACAGGCCACGTACAGTTTGTGCTGAAGTTGCTTTTTTAGCTGGAGGAAACACATTTGACACGGTCTCATAGTCTCCTGCCAGTTGGGTGTCTTCTGGGATCACTTTTTTGTCTAGCATGTCTATTGTACCCTGAGGAGAATAACAGTAGACATAGATGAAACAAACAGCAGTATATCACATTCACACATTTAAGTTAATAATGCAAAAATAACTATAGTGTATAGGTACCATAGCAAGAAGCTGTTTCTCAAAGTTGAGAGACATTTCGCACACAAACTTTACACTGGTCAGGCTAGTAATCTCTTGAATGCTGTAATACTGTGGGTAACTCTTCACATGTTCCAAGCAGGATGTAAAATATTCCTGTTGGGGGAAATATAAAAAACAATCACCAATAAAATATTCAAAAACGATAGTGAAATAAAATAATACAAAATTAAATTAAAATATACAAAAAAACATCAATAAAATATAAAAAAATGATAATGTAAGAAAGACGATTTTAAATAATAAAAATAACATTAAAATATACAAAAATCACCAATCAAATATTCAAAAACGATAATGATTAAATAAATGAAGATAATAAAATGAGATAATACAAAATAAAATTAAAATATACAAAAAAAATCATCAATAAAATAATAAATTAAGATAATAAAAATATATAATTAAAATATACAAAAACCATCAATAAAATATTCGAAATGATAGTGAAATAGAAAAATGTTAATACAATTATTAAAACATAAAAAAATCAATCAAATATTAAAAAAATAATAATGAAATAAAGAAAAATAATCAAATTAAAATATACAAAAATAATCAATCAAATATTAAAAAATGATACCGTAATAAAGAAAAATGTACAAAAAATAATACAACTAAAATGTACAAAAATCAATCAATCAAATATTAAAAAACAATAATGAAATAAAGAAAACTAATAAAACAAAATAATAGAAAATAAAATGTACACAAATTATCAATCAATTTTTTATAAACAATAATGCAATTGAAATATTTTAAAAAAATCATAAATTAAATATTCAACAACAACAAAATTAAGAAAAATTATACAATTAAAACAACAGAACTTTTGAATATGAAATGAATCAATAATTGTAACTACCTCAGAGTAACGGGTGCTGCCTGGTGGCATATAGTTGTACCCATCAGCACATGCTCTAGAAACATCTTGTAGGTATTTCATAAACTCGGTCACTTCATTCTTCACACGCTCCATCAAAGGCTTAGAAATAAGACACAAAATGAATTACCACGTGGACTCTGCCTTGCATCATGTACAGTAGTCAAAACTGTCCCAGTATTACAGGCGATCAGCACTTGAGATGGTCTACCTTTGAAACCCTGATAGGCTTGCCGTTGAGAATGCTGATATATGATCGGCGCTGCTTTGCGTTGATGCTGGTAAAGCGAGGGTAGGGCACTAGAGGCTCAGGGAAAGTTGGAATCTCGGTAGTCTTCACAGGTTTGGGCTTAACACGATTTTCAGTTGGTTTGCATTCAGACGAGGCCTCATCTGATGCAAGCGTGTTAATGACATCTGAATCTTCATCACACTTCACAGTCTGTGCTTCTGCTGCATCAGAGCTTTCAAAGAAATAATCATGGTTGTGTGTGTCACAGTATCCCTATATATTGTCAATTACAGTATACAGGAAACTTGCCATGGTAATTTCATTAAAATGCTGTACATTAAAGTACCGTATTTAGGCTATTATTTTCCCATATCATAGAATTGGTTGTTTTATAGTTGTAAACATGGTTGTTACAAAGATCCGTTTTATATGTGGCTATTTGGTCTCAAATATAAATAACACGGTTTAACTACAGTTACCGTGGTAAATGTGCGTAAGATACGACCACAGTCACTCACCTGTGTAAAAGAGCATATAGTTCCTTAATGTTAGGCGCGAGAGTGAACTTGTCAAACACATCTCTCGAGAACACGACAGGACCAGTGACAGCAGCATCTTCCCTGCGGACAAACAGTCTCCAATCACACTATCTTCATTACAATTATCGATAAAACGTGTTTATTTAGAGAACCATATTGTCACCTACCATTTTAACTCCATGGCGCAGATTTTTTTTTATTTTTTTTTATTTTATGTAGTTCACATCATCGTTAAATCATTGCACCGACTGACTCTTGTCTGTCGCACGCTGACGTTCCTCACATCATAACAGTGCGCCGATTGAATCTTCCGGGAAGAACCAAAACATGAATCAACGGTTCCGCTTCTGATCAAACGGCTGAATTTTTTAATCGTAATTATAATGCGATTATTGATACAATTAATTTGTGCTAACCCCAGGTTAGTAAAATACTAACAGTGGTATAAGTTTCGTCATACTAAAAAATACCAATAGCTTAATTTGCAAAATTTTGTATTAGACAGATTTACTTGATTGTGAACATCTAACTTCCTTGAATCCATCGATCAATTTCAAAAGTTAAAGTACACAATTTAATTAGGTTAATACTAAAGTACAATTAAATGTGGATATATTTTATATAGGTTATGTTTGTATTTACGTAGGCAAATAAAATGTGGATACAATTATGGCAAGACGATTTTGACACATTAACCTATTCATATTTTCCTCTGTCCTGTTCGAAAATTCCACATTAATTTATTAAGATTTGCACACTAAATTTTATCCTAACAGTGACTATGGTATTTTAGAGAAATGTGTTTTATTTTTATGGGCTGACTTCTTTGGAAACCGCACACACTTTTATGATGACAAACTGGTTTCAGGGCCTTAAACACCAGACATTGAGGGGGAGACGTCCACAGATGAGATGTACGTTTTAATATTTAGACCAATTCTATTATTTTCTATCAGGATTAAATTTTAACCAGTATAACAAAAAGTTTATAAAACGAATTGCCCACCCTGCTTTTAAATAAATCTGTTAACTCTTCAAGCCACCTCCAACTAAGCCATAGCTATGCAGCCTGTGTGTGTAGACTATTTCATGTTTTCTTTATTTCTTATTTTTTTTTAACCCTTTTAACGATTATATTGCCTCTTCTTTGGGAATAAAAAAAAAAAAAAAACCTCACACAAATGTAAGTCTGAGCAAGTTGTATATTGTCACATTTGTGTTGTTATTTCTTGTTGACTGCCTTTTGTAATATTCCAAAACAGCTTTTCAAAACTGCTTCCACTGCATCAAATCCACTTTTTGTAGTTCCTTCTTTAAATGTTGTAAGATTCTTTTTTGTTATTCTGCTTCTCCATTTCCAGCTCTCTATCATTTCTATAAAGGCTGTGTGGAACTTACTAAAACCTTATGAAATGCATAATGAAGTATGACACTTTGAATAAGAGCCCATTACAAGCAGTAAATTTTATTATGGGATAACAGCACATAAAGCACATCTAAAATCGATGTGTCAAATGCACTTTTAATAAAGGTAATATTAAAGGTACAGTTTCTAAGTACAATATAACAACATTCATATTAGAATGAAAAGTATTTAAAAGACAACATTAAATTTCTTATTTTTCTTTACAGCCGTATTTACAAAATGAATCAAAATACTTATTTTCATATTTAAGAATCAGACAAACAGAAGGGGCAAAACCACTATTGAGAAGAGACTATCTCCTAAAGAGAGTTCCAAAGAGCTGAATAAAAAGGTACATGATCAACTGTCCCCATTTTAAGATCAGTAGCAAACATGTGACGTAAAAATATGTGACAACCGCAAACCGCTCTCTGCTTCCCCCCCCCCACCGCAGGTTAGCAGGAGCAAAATCCATCCTGCCCCAGCCCTTGTGCCTCCCCATCAGCTCAACAAGATATAGAAGTATGCATCATTTTACATACACATATGAACACTTAAAATACATTGCATTAGTCATTTTGTTTCATAATCGTCAACTTAAAACCTAATTGGCAGGAAACAACAGGGAGAACACGAAGTGGATTGTCTATTGTCCGCCATTTTGTCTCTGCAAATGTCCAAACAGGGTTCGTGTTCAAATACATCCAACCAGGGTGCAACTGACTGGATGCAATGTCCCATAACCACATGAAGTTGTTCGGAGGAAAAGAAAGAGTAGCGTCGGGACGTCACAGAGACAATAAAATGCTGTTTCCATGGCTCTAAACAAACATGAAAAGCCTCATTTACATACAAAAAGACAGCCGATGAAAAGAAAAGTCGGTAACACAAGACAGAATTCACCTACGTGTGCAAACACAGTCAGTTGAGTACTTCGAGAACAGTGAAAACGATGACGGACGAATATAGTTTCTGCATCCCGTACCACTGAGAGGCACTCAGCGTAGTTTGCTATGTATTATTGCAAGTAGATTCTGCCTTGCTACAAAGAGAAAAACTGGAAGTTTCGCACAAAACTTCGTACGACCGCCTTTGTTCTGTACAATTTAGAACACTTAACCATTGTGTGTATGTAAGTGTGACTTTGAAAGTGAGCAGATGTCGGATAGAATTTAAAAAAAAAAAAACGAAGCGCGTAAAAAAAAAAAGGTAGAATAACCAAACAAAAACAAAAAAACGGAGGGAGCTAAAAAGCGGCAGACAATCCGATACTTTATCGCGTGTTTAAAGTCCTTCCAGAAAATAAGCACTGGTTTCGAACAATCAAAAATAAACACAATACTGCTGCTTTTTTTCCATTTTTTTTAAAGCATGAACAATAGTCTTTGTTGCAAAAATATTCAAAACTGCAATTTACTTAGCCGATACTTGCTAATAATCTTAAAAGTGGGAAGGAAACAAGCCGCGTCCCAAGACTAGCACACTGATACAGGTACTTGCTGGGTATTCAAAAGTAAATTTACCACTATCGTTATCTTTATTATCATTATTATTATTATTATTTATCGAGTCCTAATATCAAGAATGCATCAATACTCAGTGAAATTAATGGACTAAGAGGGCGGCCTAGTCTATGAATCCATAATTTTTGTTCACAAAAGTAACTTACCTAGCACCACACGTCAGTATAACACAAAAATTAATGTCCGCACACCCTACCGCTAATCGAACTAAGTCTAAAAGAGAGAAGTATACTCAGAACAGAGATATTGTACAGCATGATGTGTCTGATAAAACAGATAAATATTTGCACTGAGCAGGTCTTAATAGCAGTATTTTCTTCTTACCTATACAGACAGAAGTTACAAAGTTACTTTTATACATGTGATCGATAGAACATTAAATATCGTAAATTAAAAGCCGAAAGGAGGACAGGGAAACGTAGCTGTACAGTTTACAGGCCATTTGACGTTCGTAGTTCTCCACCCGGGAACAGAACTAGTCAATATACAAATAAAACAAACCCCCAAAAAATATGCGGAAAAATAATAATAATTCAAAACCCGATAAATAAGAAAATGTATTTACATGCAGATGTTCAAAGCCTAAGCACAAAATGAATCATAATACACCATATATATATTATTGCTTGACATTCGATTATGGCTAAAGACTTTTTAGTCTATTATCTAAACATAGTTCACTTTTAATAACGCGTCAGCTGTGCTTTTGGAAAGAAAACGCAAGGAAAACGTTTGACGTAAATCTTAGTAACACGCATGACACGTTCAATCCGTCGATCGGAATTGGGGGGGGGGGGGGGCGGGACGGTAAATGTGCCTTTCGCCAAACATGAGTGCATAGGCCTTGCGTTTGCATAAATCTAATCGAAATGTTAACATCGAGGTGCAGTGTGTCATGCTTGTACTGCCTCGTCAAAGGGATTCAAGCTCAGTGCTGTGTAAAACATTTTAAATCCTGGGAAAAAACAAACAAACAAAAACTTAAGATCTCACATACAATTCACCATCTCACCCTGCTGCGTCTAATCTTTTAAAGCCTTGTCTGGGGGTTTGACCTTAAGCAAACATTACAAATAGCACAAACACACACACATTTCCGCTTCTTGCATCCACATTCGGACGTATATTGCTTCTTACATAGATAAAAGGGAACCACAGTTAAAAAAAAATAAAAAAAATAAATAAAACAATTAACAGTAAAGACCAAGGGAAAATATTTGGATCTTCCACCGATAAAGAGACTTGTCTCTTTACATGTCTAGAATACCACAGATCCGGAGGGGTTTAAGTACCTTTGCTTGTATTAGAAAAAAATAAATTTGTCCCAAAGTTCTATCTCAGCATATTGACATATTGCATATTGGCAAAACGTGACTTTACTACAGCTTTTATGGTGTTGTACGAACTGACTCGTGGATCATTGGACAGGCAAACAGCAAAGCTTGTTCATCAAGGGGACTCCACAGCAGTGGTTACCCTGTAGAAACCCGTATTTGTCACGCGCGACGATTCGCCCACGCGGACGTCTGAAGGTGGAGAAAATCGTGAAGAGGTATTTGGCACATAGACTCGAACAATTATGAGTGACGATCAGAACGAATCCCCAATCCAGAGGGGGAAAAAAAACCTGGGAATTAGCGTAACACGCTTGAGGTTGTTATCTTGCTTTGTTTGATTTGAGGGAATCAGATCTTGGAGCTCACTGGGTGATTTGATAAAGCCAGTGGCCTACGGGGCGAATGAATGAAATGACACGCATTGTTTATGATGTACCGTTGTCTTCTTCTGACTTGACAGCGCAGATGTTAGTGAATAACAGGGAGCACGTATATTACGAAAGATAAGGGTTTAAAAAATGAACTATGACAATGAACGCTAACAGATGAGCATACGTTCCCATTTATCATTAACAGGTTCGTTTGGGTTCAATTCTGTCCCTAGTGAGCCGTCTTGCTGTCTACATAGGTAGCATCCTCTAGACAACTATTTTTATATCACACAAATAGGGTGGCAATTGAGTTTTAGCATGTTAGCTCGTGGCTATCCTAAAGCTTAATACTTTAATACACATTAAAAATCATATCCCTATACATTTTGGGTAGATACTGTATGTCCTTTTTAAGATTGAACTATTATTGATCAATTATTTTTGGTACTAAATGAAATATATTCATAATTTGCATTTTTTTTAACTCATACATACAACCATGCGGGAAAAGCGTTTGCTGTCTAGGTAGGCAGCTCACTAGGTTTCGGAACTGATCTCATTATCTCCCTGTGTTCTCATTTGTCACAATATTAATCTCCCTGAGCCTTGTAGTATACAAATGGCTAAACATGAACCTGGATTGTCATTCACAGATTGATGATGTATTGTAGTAACCAGGAATTATTGGTTAAGACTAATATTTTGTCAATAGTAGAGAACTTAAATGTAATAAGCGCCATTATTTATCTGTATTGAACATGCCATCAAGATCAAATTATTAAGCTTTATATGCAACAGAGCTGACTAACTTGTTTAAGCTACCGGCTTCAAAATTGAGTTAGACAGACTCTTCCCTGAGGAAAATACTTTGTATCATGGGGGGGAAAAAATGACATGAAGCTACCAAGATCCATTCAAATATGCCAGTTAGTAGGTTGTAGAAGTGATCAATGACGTTTTTTTTTTTTTTTTTGGATTATATTGGGATTTTCTAAACGCCACAACATAGGTTTACTGGAATGTTACAATACAACATTTTTTTTTTCAGACTCAAAAAAAGCAGGAAAGACCACTATGGCACATTCAAGAGACGTACAAACACGCGCAACACACAACAGTTAGGTATTCCAAAAAATAGCACTATTACTACCATTGTCTTGTTCTTTGAAAAAGACCAACAAAAAAAATTATAAAAAACACAAATTCTAATTATTGCAGGATTAAGTGCTATATCATCCTTCGTTCTTTCCCTTTTTTTCTCTCATAGGCTTCATAAGCACTGTACAATGTTACAAAAATAGAGGATTTCAACCAGACAAGGCTTTGAATATTTCTCTTTTTTCCCCCCACTCTTACGTTCCGACGAGCATTGTTGCTGGGCAAAGACTCTCACAAGAGCCGGTTTAAGGAATATCAGCTGTTCATAAACCAGATCTGACTCCTCCACACGGTCATGTGACGCACCACCACTAGATGGAACCATTAAACGACATTTCATTTAATAGACTCAGTGTGCTTTGGTTTGGCCCGCAGTGGGACGCTACTTGAGGGTGAAATAAGATCTAGAGTTTGATCTGGTGTTTTACCATCATAGTTCCAGTTTAAAGGTGGCGGACAATGAGTGTTTTTGCACTGTAAAAAAAAAAAAAAAAAAAGTTACTGACTTAAATTTTTAAGTACAATCAACTTGGATGTTTAAGTCAATTCAACCTCATTTGCATTAAACTGACTTAATTTGTTGAATCTTTTATAACTTATAAAAAAAGTTGAAAATTGCTTAACTTATTTTGATGAGTTTAAGCAATGTAAAAACATATGTTGTTATAACTTATTGATCATATCATTTTTTACAGTGTGGAAACATTCAAAAAATTGCCCTCCCGGATCATGTGATCCGCCTCTACCCAGCACCAACCTCCGCCTCGCGCAAATAAATACACAAACACACACGCAAACACGCACCCACCCTCAGCAGCGTTAGGGTTTCCAGCACTCGCTCTCCATAACCGTGGTATTTATACATGCAACACATCACTAGGTAAATATACAAGTCTTAAATTAAAGAAAGGTGCAAATAAAAGTGCCTTATCAATTTTTCACAATTAAGAATAGTCTAGCTACTAATATCATACATGTTATTTAAAATAGATTCTATAAACATTATTTTTTTTCTGTATAGTTTGTACTTATGACCAAATACCCTGTAACACGTTAGAAAACAGGTGGAATGGACCCTTGCATTGCATCGATGTTGGTGGTCGGACCGTTACGTTACGAACACCATTCCGGAGAGGGACTTAATAGCAGATGGCCTTAAATGATATCACTAAGCTAACTATGGTAGATGAAGTCTCTGACGGCTAAAAGCAATTGCGTCTATTACGACTAGAATTACCAGAATTCTACGTTGTTCCTTCTTTTTTTTCTCGATTGTCCGTAGAAAGGTGCTGTTTTGTGTCAACACTGCGCTACACTCCTTCTCCGTATCTCTTTCTCTCTCACTTTGTACTCTTCTTTCTTTGCTGGTTTGACATCCCCCCCCCAAAAAAAAAAAAAAAAAATCCAAGCTCACAGGGAGGAAGGAACCAGCCACGTATGTTTCTACGTAGACTTTTTTTTTTTTGGTGCTACAATAACTGCTGGAACAGTTCAGATAATCGACTTTCTTGATCTCAACTTTTTTGTTTCATTCTCTTGGCTTGAAAAGGGCTTTACAACGTGTTCCTCTTCCTGTAAAAAGTTTAAAATGGCGTATTGCAGGCAAACGCTCTATGGGAATCTTTTTCTTTTTTTTTTTTCTCCGTTTTGGAAACGAGTCAAAACAATTTATGCTGATCATGACAAATCGCCATGGGACCGTTCTGGGAAGTAACGCGTGGACTCTTCAGGTTCAGTCAGAGAGAGAAAGAGAGCGAGGGAGCGTTTGGAAAAACAAGTGTCTTCATCTTCTCATCCTCTCCCCTGGGGCTCCGAATCCCACCTGTGTCAGTAAAAGAAGGGAACAAACCCCCAAAAATAAACCACTGGAGTCAAACCCAGTCCATTACCAACCTCCTCCTCCACGAAAAAAAAAAAATATCAAAAGGAAAAAAATAAAATAAAAAAAGGGGAAAAGTGTGTGTGTGTGTGTGTGTGTATGTGCAGTGTGTCGTCCGTCCAGGTGTGTCTATGTGCAGGGCACTGCTAAAGTGTCTCAGATTTATGCTTGACATTCCCCACGGTGTGACATCCCCCGGGCGGGGCGGGCGCGGGGAAGCGCTACCCGTCAACGGGCATGGACTGCTCAAAGTCTGATCCGAACAACTCCTTGTACAAGGGGGGGAAGTGGGCGCGGACAATGTCTGGGTATATTGCTTTGAACGCCGTCAGCTTTTCCGTATGCCGGCTGCACAGGGCTCGCAGCGTGGAGACTTTGCATATCAACTGTAGAAAGAGTGAGAGAGAGAGAGAGATTTTAATTTGGTGGAAAGGACCCTGTGGTACTGGGGCAAAAGGCAGACCCTCTAATCCGCAGACACAACACAGATGGTCCCAGGTTTTTCACATGACATCAACTAATCTTTCATCCGCCAGATCAAATGCAGCTTATCAGATGAAGTCATCCATGAAATCAGTAATTATCTATTTATTTATTGGTAAAATTTTATTATAAGGTTTCATTTGTTAACATTAGTTAATGTATTAACTAACCATGAGCAATACATTTGTTACAGTATTTATTCATCTTTGTTAATAAAAATACAGCTGTTCGTTGTTTGTTAATGTTAGTTCGCAGTGCGATGTTAATGTTAACAAATTTAGATTTTAGTAATGTATTCGTAAATGTTGAAATGAACATGTTCATTATTAGTTCATGTTAACTAGTGTAGTTAACTAATGAAACCTTATTGTAAAGTGTCACTTAAATATTTGATATTATGATGTATTCTAAAGACTGGTTGGAAATGATTGCCGTGCTGTTATTGTGAACTAAAACTAAAGCTATTAAAAATATATATATTTTGATAATTGAAATAAAGCTGAAATAAAGTAAAATATAAATATATGAAAGATTTTAATAAAAGAAAATAAATTAGAAATGTTGACTTGGCAACTAACTGAAACAAGTTTAAAATTGAAGTACTAAAATGAATAAAACTGAAATAAAAAGAAATGAAAGCTAAATATAAGTATAAAAAACTAATACAAATGACAAAAGCACAAGATAATTACTGAAACTAAAATCAAAAAGAAAACTGAAAATATAAAAATATTAACTAATTCAAAACATTAATAAATTATATAATAGTATATAAAATAATGCTAAAATAACACTGATTTAATTATTCTCTATCATTTATTCTATTGGCAGCTCTAGTTTTTAGCAGAAAGGAATTAAAAAAAAATTTTTTAGATACAAATAACTTTCCTCTAATACTGGTAGAAATGTAAACAAAGTCAATATTATATTGTATGATATTAATCCACAAATTCCAGATTTATTCAAATGACTTTACATAGTTATTTGTATAAAACAATATAAAGATACAGAGGAGTATGTAATATATACTGTAAATTGAGATCAATATCACATCACATCTAATGACATCATTTCCTGTTCCTTATGTGTAGTACCTTTGTCAGTATGCCGTCCTCTCTGTGGTTCTTTTGTAGAACATGTTGGAGGGCCAGCTGAATCTTTTGCTGGAGTTTCTCCACCTTCACCTTCTCCTGGAGCCAAGACCGGTCTAAACACCACAAACACACACACACACACACACACGAGGACGTTACACTCTCGAGCTGTGACACAAGCATCACATGTTCAGATGCATTTAGCCTTGGCGCTTAAATGGAAAATAGTTTGACTCCAACCAACACTGTCCTAACACCATTCCTCCTTTCTTCACAAATAATTTAGCAGTTAAACAAGGGCTTGTGGGTAATTTATATGTAAACTTTAACATTACCTGCAGACATCAACACGAAGGCGGAGAACAGGGCGATCTCGTCTTCAGAGAGGTGCATAGAACACAAGTTTTTCCCAAACTCGAAGACAGAGCTGATCAAGTCGTCGCAGCCTGTCACGGCGGAGACAGAGAGAAAGGAAAAGTCGGTGAGACGGAGCAGTAGACAGCGTCGGGTAGACACTTGATCTATTATCATGAGATGTCGGGGTGGCACAGAGGTAAAAAACAAACAAACAAACAATTCAATCCTTCAGCATAACAGCATGATTTTAATTCCCGCCCCTTTCCCCCCCTCCCCCAGGCTAATCATGCTTTGGCGAATGAGAGAGGTTATGTAAGCATGACTGGGGTCACTAACAAGACTGAATAAAACCTGTGACTCAGAGCTCACGCAAACACTGCGAGATAGTCTCAAACTTCCCCAAGCAAAGCACCACCTAGACACAACAATGTTCCCTCTCATTTTCTCATTCATTTTGAACTCGAGCATTAGCACAGGAACATCACGTTCCACATTTTTCAAAGGTAGAAGGATCACGCTAAATCTGAACACAATAGTAACATTTAGAAAGGATTGCACTGTATTTGCGTGAATATAAAAATGTTGCAGTCGAGATCAAATACATAAATAATACATATTTCTTAAAATATTTTAAATATAACATTAAACATAATACATATATTTGGGTCTGTTTAGAAGCATTTCTAGTATTTGAGTCAGGTCACTCTTTATAGACTTTAAGATCAAATAAAATGATAGCTTGCCTTCTTATATCAATCGCAGCTTGAAAACTTGAAAAAAGTGTTTATTATAACATTTATTCATGTTTATATATTTCCATATTCTGTGGAAGAATCAAAGAAAAGAAAAAAATATTTTCTAGTAATATTTAGAAAGGATTGCACTGAATATACACATTTTGCAGTTCAAATACATAGATAATAAGTATGTCTATCATTATATGAAATATTTAATATTTTTAGAAATTGTAATTATATGTTGATCTGTCTGGGAGCATTTCCAGCAAGTCATTTTTGGGTCTTTGGGAAATTGACTAAGTTCAAATAAATTATAACTTGCCTTATATATTAATTGCAGTTTGAAATCTTGAAAAAAATATTTACCATAACACATATTAAGTGATGCTGTTAGTCTTAGAAACATAACATGAATACGAATATTTAGTAATATAATTTCTAAACCGTAATAATTTAAAAAGGATTGTGACGTATTTGAATGAATAAGCACATTTTGCATTCTTTTTCAAATGCATAAATAATAAATATACTTTAGATTAATCTCCTGTCTGTATAGAACGATATCTTGCCTTTGATATCAATCGCAGCTTTATATCAATCGCATAAGTAATAATGTCAGTTTTGGATGCACAAATCTATAAGACTTCTAGATGCTAGAAATTAAGCATAAAAAAAAACAAAAAAACAATTGAAATATCCAAAGTTGTGTCAAATACCACCTGTTCAAATATTTCCATATTTTGTGGAAGACTCGCCCTAATGCTAAAACACACAAGCACCACGTTAGTAATATTTAGAAAGGATTGCGATGTGTTTGCATGAATTAATATGCAAATCTTGCATTCGGTTTCAAATGCATAAATAATAAATACACTTTAGATTATTCTCCTGTCTGTTTAGAATATCTTGCCTTTTATATCGACCGCAGCTTGTTCAACAGAACACCTATTAAGCAATAATGTGAGTTTTAGATGCACAAATCTATATTAGACTCATAAATAAATCAGATATTGAAAATTAAACATTGAAAAATGATAAATAATTGAAAATCAAATATTCAGAGTGTGTCGAGTACCACCTGGGGGCACTACGCCACAGTTTCAGTTTGCGCAGCGATTTCAGAGATGCCGGTCGAAAGCTTGGCAAACACATGCGAGCTTATTAAAAGCGCCACACGTAAGACAGGAATAAGATATTATGCTTGTTATAAGGAGGACGTCCACATGAGATATGGTTACAGTATGTGATTGAATGTTATCTTTCAGACTGTGGCATCTTCTCATATTTGTGTTTGTTTTGACACCCGGACAGCTTTCAGCCCCGAAAGGTTTCCGATGCGCATGCATAATGACAGAGAAGGGATTTCACTAATGTCACGGCATTCAAACATAAATGCTATTTGCTTACACCAGAAAAACTGAGTTACGCTACGGCTGTGTGGATGGCGGGTTTGATAAAACATTCCTGGTAGAAACTCAATCTTGCTTATGCGTTTCCAGACGCCCACCGTATGCAGCAGCTTCAGCAACCCTGAGCAGAGTCCTCAGCGAGGAAACCGACTCCAGGTGTGGAGGATGTGAGAAGCTACTGCCGACCTGGTGGGCTTTAGACGCTTGCGTACACACGGGGTCCAAAATCAACACTTTATTTCATTTAGTATCGGTAACACTCCAATATTTGTTAACATTAGTTAAAGCATTAACTAACAAAAACTAACTGTGTGTGTACAAACACACACAGTGGAAGAAATTTACTTTTGAAAGTAATGTTACTTACAATAGTGCATAACTTCCTAAAAAAAGTAACTAGTTACATTACTTTGTTACTTTTTACGTAAAGTAATGCGTTATGTTACTTTTGCGTGACTTTTTCTCAACTGGCTGAGACTCGCTCTCCAGACCTTGCCATTTTTATTTTGTTTATTTATTTATTTTTACTGAGAAGTTCTTTGCAAGTGATTACGCAGTAATTCAGTAATTCATAGCCTATATACCATGCACCTTCATTTTCTTTTAAAAACACATTAGAACATTCTAATATTATTATATTCTGATCACTTAGAATATTTCCTGACCCCTACAGCTACTGTATGTATGCCATACAAAAGATCCCTTAACATCATATTACCTAATGTAAAGCTCTTTTATTGAAAGTAAAGTGTCTTGTTATGGAGAAGAACATTTTAATTCAGTAGTTTAAAAAATGTTTAAGGAAATTAATGAAACAGAGAAGTAATGTGCATTACGGTACTTTTTTTTATAACAAATGTAACATTACATAATCAGTAGTGCTGTCAATTAAATTAAATCACATCTAACAAACGTTTCTGTTTACATAATATATGTGTGTGTGTGTGTGTGTATATATTATTATATTTATATGCTATATTATCTGTGTACTATATACTGTATATACACACACACACATGTGTGTGTATGTGTATATATATATATATATATACACACAGACATGCACACACATATACACACACACAAAAACTTTTATGTTAAATGCAATTAATCGCGAATTAATTGATTTGACAGCCCTAATAACTTGTAAATTACTTGTTGATGTAAAAAGTAGAGTGACATTACTTTATAAATGTAGAACTTAATATTTGAGTTACTTTTACCATTGGCAGATTTCGGACCCTGTGTGTATGAAAAAAAAAAAAAACGTTTACGTTGCTTTCAGTAAGGCAAATTGGTTGAGTTTTGAATGCTTTTGCCATGTGTGAAAAAGGACCTTAGTTTTCAGTTCCAACACAATTTGGAACAAGTATGCAACACACACACAAATACAATATTCCAAACACAGAATTTCCACTTCACATTAGAGGATGGATACCCGACCCGAGCCCGACGGGACCCGTCGGTATCCAACGGGCCGGGCCGGGTTCGGACAGATATTTAGAAATTATGTTCGGGTTCGGGTCGGGCTCGGTCACATCAGCGCGATATGGCATTGAACATTTAAAATTTAAAATGTGGTTTTAACTGTCGGCCTCGGGTCGGGCTCGGACATAAATATCTTTATGCCTGTCGGGCTCGGGTCGGGTTCGGTTACTGCTCTGTCGGACACGGGCCGGGCTCGGACAAAAAAATTCGCCCCGATCCGCACTCTACTTCACATATCAAATCCAAGCAGGTTTTGTAACTCACCTAATGACTTAAAGACATCAGTCCCGGCATACTTTCCGTCAAAATAGACTGTGTTGTTCTGAGGGTCGAAGGCACGGCACATTCTGACGAACACCACCTCCAAAGAGCCTACACACAGGCGACAGAGAAACAAAATTGTGATTTTATATAATCAAAAGCAGACACGCTAGAGAAGAATGTGAAGGCATATACTGCTAACTGCATTCTCAGCACTGCCACAAGGTGCGCTATAGCAAGCATTAGTGTAAACAGTCTTCTTCTACAGCAAGTTATTGCATTTCCAAAAAGCATCATCAGCCAACTATTTCTGTTGGAAACAACTACACTTGCGACCATTGCTTTTAGGAAACACCCCAGGTTGATCACTGTCGTGTCAGGGCAACAAGTTGAAAAGAATCCTGCAGAGTAAGTTAGCTGATATTAGCTAAGCCGTCGACATGTTTAGTTTGCTACCTGAATAATAGCACACTTGTGGTTCAATGGTACAGACATTTGATGCTAGGTTTGTTATGTGAGGTTAATACTTGTATACTTGCAGGGAGTTATGTTTCTGGCCATAAACACAAGCTTTATTAAGTTGGCTGTGTTTTTGAGCAGTGTGTGTGTGGCTCAGGTGGAGTGTGTTGCTGTTATTGTTGTGAGTGGGAGCAGTAATTCTTCCGCGTAGGGCTTTGGTGAGCACAGGCTTAGAGGATAAAAGCCACGTAATAGAAGCCATTACGGAGCTTTAGAAAGATGCCGGTGGTTTAAAACGTCATGTCAGGAGCGAGCGCTCACTCAGTATTTTGTCCATAATTTTGGTGGGGCCTGGCACAAACAGAAACACTGAAAGCTGTTGGGATCATGGCGGGGATGGGGTGTGAGTGTGATGTAGCACTTTAGCCCATTATTTGTGAGGAGAAAGTGTGTGCAGTGGTGGATATCATCTCAATAGTGCGTTATTTTTCAAAGAGCTGACAGATTGTCCCGATACAGTTTTCCTGTATACACAAGAGATGCTCATTTGAAGCACGACACCTCCTGCTGTGTGACATCGGCTGTGTTCAGAATGCAATACTTGCATATTGCTTAATGTGCAGTGTACTATTTTTAAATAGCATGCAGTATGCAACAATAAATACTTTAAAGAGCAGTTTGCTACACAGTTGTCGCATGCACGTTTAAAATCGGCATGAAATGGAAGTTGCGATTAGTCTTTTCTTTCCTATTGGGATGCATATCTGAGTGAAACGGCTTCACGAACAAGAAAAAATGTAGGGCGGGACTTGATTGGATGGTTGTGGTTTGCTATTGCTGTCATCTCATGTGATTGACAGGTTGATCCCGCCCTCCCGCCAGTAAACGCATCATCAAAGAGAAGAGATGTTGTTGCAAGAAGTAATTTTGATTAAAGATTATGAGGGCATGAATTAAAAAAAAAGATGATGTGCACAGATAAATCATTTATAATAAACACTGCAATATTCCATGATGAAAAATAAAAATTGCCCATTTTGATTTCAGTGTCTTTAATTGAATAAAGTGGCTCCAAGTTAGTTGCAAGTAATAAAGATTAGTCGAATTTTTAACCTACATTTTGGCAAATACATTTTTTCATGCATACAAAAAAAAACTGCATACTGTGCACAGTATACATACTGCTAGTAGTATGCTATTCAGATGCATGCAGCAAAGGATTATTTGTGTTTACGCCCTGTAAACTAAGCCAGGATTGGATGATGGTGATGTGAACGCACACTTTACCTGCTTTGAGAAGCACTATCTGATCATTCTGACAGAGCTCCATGAAGCCGTCGATGCGTTTGGCAAACTCCACCACATACTGAATGGCCTCTGTGATTTTAATGGCACACAACTGCCACATGACTTCCCTGGGCTGAGGGGAAACAAAACACAAAACCATTTGCAACAAGCACTTTAAAGAGGGCATATTCTTATGTACAGTAGCAGATTAATTAATCTGATTAATCTTGTGATTTTTGACCATAAAATGACCATTTTATACTCACTGAGCCTTAGATATTTGGTACTGTATCAAAGCCGGTTTATTTCTATTGATATGTAATTGTGGGTAGGTAACACTCACGTTAGGGTTGAATTTATTAATATTAGTCAATGTATTAGGTATCATGATCTAACAATCAACAATACATTTACAGCATTTATTAGTTTAGGTGAAAATATACATTTCTAACATTACAAGCCGTATAGATTAACATTATTTAATGCATTTCTAAATTAACAATGACCAATATATAACTATTTATAAATGAACATTAATCCAGATTATAAATGTACAATGTGTGAAAAAGAAAGCGTGGTCTAAATTCAAAGTCATTTAAAGGGACAGTTCACCCAAAAATGAAAATTCTGTCATCATTTACTCACCCTCATATTGTTCCAAACCTTTATGAGTTTCATTGTTCTGCTGAACACAAAAGAAGATATTTTGAAGAATATGGGAAACCAAACAGTTGACAGTAGCCATTGACTTCCGTAGTAGGAGCTATAGGAAGTTAATGGGGTCCGTCAACAGTCTGGTTACCAACATTCTTCAAAATATCTTCTTTTCCGACAGAAGAGAGAAACTCATACAGGTTTGGAACAACATGAGGGTGAGTAAATGATGGCAGAATTGTCCCTTTAAATGGATCTTCATCCTATTAATGCAACCAGCAAGGACATTTTTGATTCCATTGCCATATCAGTGTCACTGCAAGTTACAACATTAAAAGCATTGCTGTCTACAGCTTCTGAAAAGCTGTGTGTGTTTACCTTGTTCTGGTAGCCCTCCACCTCCTCCTGAAGGAACGCCTGCCAGGTCATTTGCTGAAGTTCTTCTCTCAGGTACTGACACGTCTCCATGTGGGACTTGGAAATGTTCTGGGCCAGATGTTCTGAAACGCAACGCAACATACCGTCAAAAAAACCCTGTCGCGCTTGACTGCAGACCTTTTGAGCTGTACTATATATATATATATATGTGTGTGTGTGTGTGTGTGTGTATGAGATAGGGCTGTTGGAACGAATTCCGAAATTCGAATATAATTCGAATATTAAAAAATCAATACTATTCGAATGCTGAAGTTACTATTCGAATATTGTTTTTTTTATGTATATTTTTTATTTTTTTTATACCGTAAAACTTCAAATAATAGCCGAGTCCCAAATAGACGCCTGTCTCGTTTACACGCCTGGTGTGGCGGCAGGTTTGGGTATAAAGGCCGGTCTCAAATAGAGGCCGGGTCTGTTTTTTAGTTTCGGGTTGTATTTAATCTTCTAATACCCGTCAGATCGTTTTTTGGCGGCCGCCAACGCAAATGTTTGTCCCGCCAAAGCCTTTTTTGATCAGTGAGTGATGTAGACTAGAATGACTGCTGCGCCTGACAGGGCGCATAACGAGGAGAGAGGGAGAGGAGGAGAGAGAGAGAGAGAGAGAGAGAGAGAGAGAGAGAGAGAGAGAGAGAGAGAGAGAGAGAGAGAGAGAGAGAGAGAGAGAGAGAGGAGAAGAGAGAGAGAGAGAGAGAGAGAGAGAGAGAGAGAGAGAGAGAGAGAGAGAGAGCGCACTCTCACGTCTT
Source organism: Tiaroga cobitis (assembly GCA_030578255.1). Lineage (NCBI taxonomy): Eukaryota > Metazoa > Chordata > Actinopteri > Cypriniformes > Leuciscidae > Tiaroga > Tiaroga cobitis. The sequence continues at coordinate 16,128,455 of CM060615.1, forward strand.
CAAACACGAGCACTGTCTTGGTCTCTCTCCCTTGCGCATATTAATCAAAATCAATTGACACGATAGTAAAAGGTCGGAAGTTTCACGTGGAGCATTTGGAAATTTTTAGAGATTAGAGACTCTAGGCCTACACTCAATGAACAACATCTCAACACTAAATTATAAAGGCCTGTCTTATATAGACGCCTGTCTCAAATACAAACCGGTGCAGTTCGACGATTTGGGAAAATAAAAGCCCGGGCTACTATTTGAAGTTTTACGGGTATGCAATCTTGCCTTTCTCGCCACCTTGGCTTACACACATGTGAAAATGAAATGCTTTTGTTTCGTCTGATGTACAATAAAGTTTTTGAATCATAACACAGTTGTGCACGTTATCCACGCTGTATCATCATAACAATACTGTCAAAATTGGTAAATGTTTAACAACGTAAAAAAACGCCCGTGAAGCTCAAATATCTCGGTGAAAACTCAACGGATTTAGCGAGCACCGAACTCATTGGAACCGTCTAGTCGAACTGAAAAGAACGATATAAGTTTCAGGATTTTTGGTAGTGTTTTAGCGGAGATATTAATCGAAAACCATCGATAGCGCTTCAACCATATTCAGCACGAATAAAATGTGTATTGTAATGTTAGATGTCCCTCTAGTGGACAGAACGTGTAACAACAACCACATGCTATAGTGGCATTGGCGATCCATAAGCCTGAGTAATGTCGTAAATATTAATAATAGGATGAATTTGAGCATTTAATATTCGAATATTATTCGAATATTAAATAAAATAATGAATGGAATTCGAGTAGTATTATAGAGGAAGATTGACAGCCCTAGTGTGAGATGGCATTTGCTTCCCATTATCGTTATAAAAAAGTTCTTCCTACTAGTGCATTAATTTATGCTTACAGAAATGCTGAGGGAAAAGATCTTTTAACAGATGCAGCATTTTATTTGTGTCTCCAATCAAAGGGTTTATGATTTAAAGTCGATTTCGAAGCGCGTTGACCATCTGTGTTTCAGTACAAAAGGAAATTAGGACAGCACTTCAAGTATAAAAGTGAGTGCGTGTCAATTCATGGGAACAAAGGTCATATTTGCTTTCAGCGAGAATGAGAAAATGGAGACGAGAGAAACAGTATAAAAATTCAATCATGTTGAAAACACATCTGTTAAAAGGAGTCCCAGAGCAGGAGGGGAAGCTAAAAAAATGATTTCCCTTGGCGCGTGCCCTGCTGGATCCTGATTGGCCCTAATTAATGGAAACTAATTAGAAAAAAAAAGAGATTCTTTTAATGAGTCTTTGAGATGAGTCTCCAACCTAATGCTATTTTAAGATACCTTTAGCGATGTTTGCCCCACGGTTGGGTTCTTCCCCCTAGTACCATCCCCTACACAGAATCCACTCTGCCGTTCTTCAGAATGATCACTTACCCAACTCAGCCATGGAAACGGTGGGGGACGTCTCCCCGTTGGTGAAGGAACAGTAGGGGAAGAAGCCCGAGCCAGGGGTGAAGTCGCAGATGGGCTCCGGCTTGATGCCGTTGATGTCCAGGCCGGACTGATCGGGTGAGGGTTGGATGTCCAGGTAGAAGCTGCTGACGCCCGAGTCAGGCTTGGTGCCGTCGGGTGTGTGGCCGTTCATGTAGCCGCTCAGGTCATCATGAAGCTCGGTCAGGCCATTGGTGGAAAGGCCGTAGGTCGGCGTAAGGGGTTCGGCCTCACCGGGCTGCTGCTGGTGGTCCCGCTGTTGCTGCTGGAGCCGGTGTTTCTGCACCTCTGCATACAGGCTGTCCCGCTGTTTCTTCGACATCCGGCCGAACTTCACCGCTATAAGGGCAAAGACATTGCATTATGAACAGAAATCTCTCTCGAATTGTGACTGCTTCCTTAAATATACAAGTATAAACAGGCCGGTGTGCCAACCCAATCTCATGAGAAAACGTAACTACAAATTCAAATCTGCAGCTTATAAAACAATGTAATTTGTACGTGTAACATGAAGATGTATGAATGAAATTATATCAATTCATACACATTAGCCACCAATTTGCCAAAATCTAAGGGTCTGTTTACACGACAACGTTTTCAACTAAAAACGTAAAACTTAATGCGTTTTGGCCGTTTGTTTACAAGACAACGGCATTTTGGGTGCCTGAAAAAGCAAACTTTTGAAAACGGGTTTCAAAGTGCAAGTTTTTGAAAAACGGTCTCCATGTAAACAACAAAAACGCGAATTTCTGAAGACGATGACGTCATACACATGTGTATTACGTGTTCAGTCTATAGTGTTGCAGAATACAGCGTTTTTAGTCTTTAGTCTTTAGTCTTTTTAGTAACTTAAGGAGTCTTTAGTTTTAGTCTTTAGTCTTTAGTCATAGGGCAACTTTTTGAGCAATGTTGCTGGGCAATGTTGCCGTCAACGGGCAACCAGATGAGACACAGGGCCCACGACCGATCTAAATTATCCAGATAGAAATCTATTGCCCATTTTCAATGGAAAAAAGTGCCCAAGCAACAATCGCTCGGCAAGATTGCCCAGCAACATTGCTCAAAAAGTTGCCCTGTGTATCATCACCTTTAGTCATCGTTTTGCCAATGGGGTCGTCTGTATGCAGAAACCTCGATGGAAAAACTTCTCCGTTTTAAGTATGTCGTTGTCGTGTAAACGTACCCTAAAATGGTCACAAATTTCCATGCAAGTGTGTTGGGTGAGACTTTTTTGTCTATTGAATGTGTTTATTACAAGGGCAATTCACATTGCTGCCTCCAAGGGTCGAGTGCCTTTTTAAAGGGGATGATGGTGGTGCATGGCTCACTGTTTACATTGATCAACCATTTGGTTACCAACTACCTTTTGGTGTGAGGTAGTCAACCTCACACCAAAACTACCCTTGCAGATGACTTCACCCCATAGCCATTGTTACTCCAGAAAAAACAATAGGCACAATCTCTTTTCCCTGAAGACTCTGGCCTTTGAAGGGAAGCTTAGTGTAACGTCATGGAGAGTACAACTAACTCCCGGGAGCAAGGTTTAATGTCTCTCAGAGGGTATTAGTAGTGTATTGGGTCAAAAAAAAGGAACATCTTTGGTAATAGCATTAGCTTTTTACTGCTGTCTACCTGTCAAAATGATCCAAGAAAACCTGACTAGCATGAATCACCAATTTACAAGCACTCACAAAAAGGAAAGACCTTCACTCGCAACACCTGGAGGAAGCGGTGGAGAGACTGTTTAGCTTAGAAAGAAAGAGCAGCTACAGCTTTAGACTGTCTTTGAAATGGAGGAGTGTTAGAAGAACAGGAAGCAGGGGACGGAATACAGTGCGGATCAGATCTGAGTGAAGATCAAGTGCTTGTAAAAAGGAAGGGCGCCTGGCGAGGACAAGCTGATCTACTGATGGCTGGAAAAAGAGATAAAAGTACTGGAGAAGTTTAGTGGAGAATGAAGTGGATAACAGGGCTTTGAGTGTTGGAGACGAGAGGAGACCAGAGAAGAGAAGACGGGACAAGACAAAAGAGGACAGGAGGAGAGACAGCATATGTGAGGGGAGAAGAAAAAAAAAGATGACGGGAAAGAATAGGAGAGGAGATAAAAAGGAGAGAAGAGACGAGAATAGAAGAAATGAGACAAAATGAGAGGAGACGAAAAGAAGATTTGAAGAAAGAGGTGGAGATGAGAAAAGAATAATTGAGACTAAATGAGATTTGAAGAGAGGGGAGGAGCTGAGATGAGAGAAAACGAGACGAGAGGAAAGCAAATGAAATTAAACACGAGGAGACGATATTTGAAGGAAGGAGATGAAACAAAATGAGAGCAGAGGACACAAAATGAGACTTGAGGAGTGGAGACAATAAGAGAGAGATGAGACATGAGAAGAGAAAATAAAAGGAGACATGAGCAGAGTACAGGAGATTAGAGGAGATAAGTGCAAAGGAGATAAGACAAGACATGCTAGGAGGAGACATAAGCGAGGTGTTTAGAAGGGGTACAGGATCAGCTCTGATTTTGAGGCGTATGAATGAGAATGAGTGGAGGCCTAACGCCGTCTCAGACATGTGTGTGTGTCTGGGTACGCTCTGCGTCTCTGTCCCCGAGTAAGGAAGGCAGATGGGGACTGGTGAGCTTCAGTCGGAGTGAAGTCAGAAGTCACCTTGCCTGTCCTGGTTGTGTGTGAGAGAGCAGCCTGGTAGACTCGGAAGACCTGGCCTGATTTCATCCTCCTGTCACGGGCCGTAGTCACACAGCCCAGCCGGAGGCCCAGCAGGGGGCCTCCACACACACACACACACACACACACACACACACACACCTGTGCACCCGTTAATGCTGCTCACCTGCATTGTCTTTAATGAGCCTGCTTTAATGACGCTCATTTAATAAAAGCTACTTGCTGTCAGATTCTCCACCCTGACTGAGCATGCCCTGCAGTCCAGAACCACAACTGCCTCTTAAATTCATCTTGTCACAAGTTTGGTAAAAAATTAATGAGCAAAGGGCGCTGACTACAGAGCAGGTACTCTACTTAAGTGACATGGCAAGACCGGGGACAAAGGTAAGTATTGAATAAAAGTAGTAAAGTACTAAACATATTCTATTTCACTATCCACTTAACTGTTTCCTTGAAGTCCTCAACGTACTTTCAATATAAATTTAGCTGTCGCCATTAAAATAGACTGTTTTTGTTCATGTACCTTTAAGATTTCTATATTTAAATGATTTTGGTTATGATTGTGTGATTGATGTGAAATGAGCGCTGAATAGGCTTTTTAGATATTGACATGAACCGCCGAGGTAAATCTTGTCATTTTGGTATTGTGAACAATTTCCCCCCCAGTTTCACAGACAAGGCTTAGGCTAGTCCCAGACTAAAATGCATGATTGAGCGGTTTTAACTGAAAGAAACTTGCACTGACATATCTTAAAATATGTCAGTGCCATCATTTTGTCTTAAGACACACACCAGCAATTTTTTTTTTCTAAGGCATGTTTATAAAAGCTACTTAAATGCCCTAACTGAACGAATCCTGGCTTAATCGAAACCCTGTCAGTGAAACCAGGCCTACAATTATATTGAATTTCCAATTAAGCGAAAATTGTGTCAAATTCTAAAAAATATAATTAATTATGGTTATTTAGGATACCTATGAAATTAGGCTTTTTAGTCATTTAATTTAGACATTTTATAAAATCCTACAAAAATGTAAAAAAAAATTTATTCTATTTCAAAATATAATTTCCATCAAGGAATGTTATTAAACACAAAACATCATTTGAGATGGAAATGACATTGTGGTGGAAATGACTTGCATAATAATAATGAAAATACATTAAATATATAAAATCACAGATGCATCCTGTGATGCATGTACTGTATGTCATACAGTATTTGTGGACATTGTTAAAAAGTTTTCCATTATATGTTCCTCCTTTACTCTACTTGTTGCAATCAGGCTTGTGTTCTCAAACCATAACTGAAAAACACTGTCTGTCAGGTTGCACGTTCGCTTTACACGCTGCTCTGTTTGGTATTTCGCATGCATTCGATGTTCTGTATCTGTGGAGACTGTGTTCTCCCTCTGGTGTCTGCTGTCCTGGACATGGACTCACCGTCACGTGACATGCCCACGGCCAGACACTTCTGCAGCCTGCAGTGCTGGCAGCGGTTCCGGCTGGTGCGGTCAATCAGGCAGTTCTTCTGACGCGGGCATGAGTACGCAGCATTGCTCTGCTGACTCCTCCTGAAGAAACCCTACAGGCCCCAGAGACAGACAGAGAGAGGGTTGGTTAACCCATGCAGGGCTCAACAGTAAGAATTTTTAAGATGCCTCATCACAAAAAAAAAAAAAAAAATTATATATATATATATATATATATATATATATATATATATATATATATATATATATATATATATATATATATATATATATATATATATATATATATATACACACACACACACACACACACACACATTTTAGTTTTAGAATGTATTTTCATACACTGTAAAAGAAAATATTCTGCCTTCAATTTTTTAAGTACAACCAACTTGGATGTTTAAGTCATTTAATTAATTTCATTTAAATGGGCCGCCTTTGAGTTGAGTTTAAGCAATGTTAAATGTAAAGTAATGTTAAACTATTTTTTTTTACAGACAGCATGTCAAACAGAAATGGTAAGCAAGGAGAGGAGGGTTAGAAAGGCACATAAAAGGACACAGAAATGTCTGCCAAGGAAAGGGCAAAAAATACAATTCGTGGGTATAGACGAGAGGATGAAAGGAGCATTAGGTGAATATAGGGAGATAAATTGATTGAAATGTATGTTTTAATGTAATTTAAATGTATGTTTAATGACATTTAAATGGAATGTTACACTCTTACATTGAGACATTTCTGATAAAAGACTATTAATTATTTTAAAATGTATAGTTTCACTTTGCCTTTTGACTGGTTCATTTTTGCTGATCAGCCGGCCATTTTACCTGAACACTGCTCATCTAAACAAATGTGGAAAAGCTATGTTTCAAAACCTGAAGGGCCTGAACAATTATATTTTATTACATCAATTCAACACAAAAATATTTTAAAAAGTCCTTATTAATCATAACAGTTCAATGTCATGCATAGGTTTTTAGTTAGTGTCCCAAGCAATTAACCAAAAAGTGGCTAATTGTATCAGGCAAATTGGCCCAATTTGCCTGATATCACCCTACATAAATTACTAACTTAAAAAAATGAAAGGAATCTTGTATAACTTATACCATTTTTTTTTTGAAAATTGCTTAAATTTGATGAGTTAAAGCAATGTAAAAACAGCTGCAAATTATACATCCTTGTCTGCACACTTCTAAATATTACTTATATTTATATAATTATTATACCACAACATTTTTATATCACATTATTTACTAAGACAAACATTTTAATTTTGCTGAGCTGAATTGACCTCAAACTGGCGACAGACATGCATCTATACCTTACAAGCGCATAATATCCCACATGAAGTGCTCATAAAACATTTCTGTGGCAAATGCTGAACAGATGGTGGCAGCTTTACAAACACTTGCCTCGATCTTATAGACACGTTTCTCTTTAGTCAAGATACATCCGAGCGACACATACTTCGGTGCGGTAACTATAAAAAAAAGCAGTTTGGAACGAGTATTTTTCCTCATTAACAATTGGCACGGCTAGTTCAGAGGCGGGTGAGAATGGTCGTAAATAATGGCGAGTTTGCGCGAGGTTATTAATGTTGAATAACAGAGCCCGGACCCAGTGGTTGGCTCGAGGGGGGGAGTGGGCGCCCACGTTGAGTTTATTTCTCATCCTTTTGACTTAATGAATTGATTCCAGCTCGTCATTAACACACCCCACTCCACAGCTCCATACACATATGTCTTAATTAGTTGCTCATTGGCTGTTTAATTACTAGAAAACAGCTGACAGCTGCCAAGTTGCTTTCTAATGGCAGCCATTATGAAAGCGGGGTAGGACTGCCGGTGACAAGCAGCGCTCCTTAATAATGCTATGATTTATGGGCCGGAGCGTTGTGCTCGCACATATCATTAAATGTCTCTGTGCCTCGAGTAATTAGTAATCATTAAAGATACATTTCAGCAGTTTATTCTTCAGGCCTGCGCGTTTCTGCCGCCAGGTGAGTGACGGAGGGAGATGCTGAGCAGAGTCTGTCTATTGTGCGGGAAAACAAAAAAACGAGGTGTTCAAGAGCCGCGTCCGCACGTTCGTTTCTGCAGACTCCTGCTCGCGGAATGCTAACGAGTCGCTCCGGTGACAGGCGGAAAACAGGAATACACAATAAGCACAAAATTCCTCTTTGCTGAGTGGACGGCGTGTTTGAAAAATGCACAAAAAGAGGAGCTTCGGTGGGAAAGAATGTGTGTGTGGGGGGGGGGGACGTGGTTGCAAAACTGCTAACGACGTGCTGTGATCCAAAGCGCTTCCTGTTTGACGGTTTTATAAAAAAAAGTCAAGTGCAGCAGAGATGGTAAAGAAAAACAAGACAAAGGGATTATATTGTTGTCGTATTGTAATTGTGACGTTTTTAGCAACATTTCAAACTGACTACGCGAGTTATTAAGACTCAGGCGTGTGAAGAATTGTGAAGTCCTGTGAGCACAATAGTAGTTGTTTCTTCTTTTAGACAGACAATAATCCGAAAGAAACTTCTGTTATTTTCCAGAATGTCTCATTTGTTGGCTTTTCCCGCTTTTTCTGTCACGCGCGCGGGCGCTTACCCGCTGACAGGGTTGTTTAGCTTCTTACCTTGCAGCCCTCGCACGTTATCACGCCATAATGGATGCCTGATGATTTGTCTCCACAGATCTTGCAGGGAATTATTTCGATTTGAGCTGCGGAGAAAGAAAAGAGAGAAGATACTGTCAGGGTTTTTCACTGTCACCAGTCACCACGCACACCTCCTCCACGGCTGCATGTTGCGACATGAAACGGTGCCGAGCTTCAAAAGCATCACGTCGATGCCACCCTCGGCTGCTGCGTATTTGGAGGAGGCCATTCTGACTTTAAACAGAAAACCCTACAAAAAGCACAGCAAACGTGATGTCAACTCGTGACTTGGAAACAAATGGAATCGTAATAAAATCACCACCATTTCCCCGCAGAGCCTTTTGGGCAGCAATATCGGGAGAAACCCATCTCTTTATCACATGACTGGACCTTTTCCGCCACTGGAATATTGGTACAAAGCTGCCTGTTCAATTTAAAAACAGCCAAGCAGTTTTACCACCTCAGAGACAGAGTTCGGTCCAAGAGGCCTAGCGTTGATACAAAAAAAATGTGATGTATTTGGGGAAAAATCTCAGAGCTATAAGGTTTAGAGTTGAGAGAAGCTTTTTTTTCTCCCCAATACATTTAAAGCGATCACCCAAACTTAAAAAAAATCATCATTTACCCTCTTGTCAATCAAAACCCATACCAATTTTTTTAGGTATTTCACAGAATGTTGACGTTGCTCTTTTCCATTCAATCAAAGCGCATGGTGACCAAAGTCAAGCTCCAAAAACAACAAAAAAAGCACCCTAAAAGTATTTAAGGCCCTTTTTACACCTCATATTAAGAAGCGTTTTGGTCGATCGGATCACAGGTAGACGAGGGAGACACATTTCTGTTTACACCTGGTGTTGTCTCTTTTGTCCGATTTCGACCACTTCTGTACTGATTACTTCGAGGGGAGGGTCTATGGGCAAATAAATGTGTTTTGTTTTTTTTCTCAGATCTTTTGATCTAATGGACGAAATGAGCTCATGCAATTTACACATTCACGCACCCGGAGACGACGGAAAAACATACGGAGAGCAGAAGCTTTCGTTTCTGCTCTGACAGCAAAAGACCAGCCGAACGCTGTGAGTGTGTGTTAGAAATCAGAAATGGTGAGAGAACATTGAGCTTGGTATGTTTTTCCATCTTCAAACCAAACTTACTGTAGGTCTTCAGTCGACAAAGTTTAAAGCCCGTCTGGCTAGCGCGCTTGGCGTTTCCCATAATGTTTCCGCATTAGGTCAGTCGGCGGAGAGTCTTTTGTGGCTTTTTGAACACATTCGACCACATGAGTGTTTCCATTACACAAGCAATCCAGTCGAATGAGTTTTCGACTACCTCTGGAAGTGGTCGAAAGGGAACAGGCTCAAAACGTTTTAGACCCAATTTACACCTGTATTTATCGTCATGCTCTTGTGATCTGATCGACCAAAATGCATCTTAATACCAGGTGTAAACAGGGCCTAAAAGGTAGTATATGTGCCATCTTCTGAAATATGAGAGATATTTGTTATAAATCACATTATGTTTACGCATTTAAAAGATGCTTTTATCCAAAGTGACGTACAGCATAAGTTATTTATTGAAACGGTCATTAATGTAATTCGAATATGCGCATATTGAAACTTGGCAGTCATGATTGGTTTTGAGACACAAGAATCGAATGTATGGCATTACTGTCAAACATAATGTGACTTGGTTGAATATATACATGAATGTTAATGAGATCTGAGAGCTGCAGAGTAAATTTCAAATGATTCCTTAAACTGATCTATCCTATAACTTCAGAAGTGTTGGAATATCGTGCACGAGTTGTACATGCTTTTTAGGAGCTCGACGGACCCTACTCCCCATTCACTTTCATTCTATGGAAATGAGCAGCTTGAACATTCATCCAAAAATCTCCCTTTGTTTTCCATGACAAACAGAAAGTCATGCAGGTTTGGAACGACACAAGGGAATAAAAGATGTCAAAACTTCAATTTATGAGGGAACAATTCCTTCACAGAAGTACACTTGTGAACTCGATATTGATTTTGACAGATAAAACCTGGCACAAGTTGCAGTCAGGCATCTCAAAGTAAAGGCCACGGCAATGTAATCACATCAAAGGACCCGAACCAAACCTCTGGCCATTGCAAAATAGACCTTACCACGCAAGAACTTCACTCTATATTTAGCCAGATTACAGCTGAACAGTCACTGTTTAATGTAGCCTAAGCATTTTATTTCTACTTGACAGAAATTGCTCCCTCTAGTTCTCTTAGATCCCGAGCCAAAGTTCCCCGCAGCTACTTGCCTACCTCCAGCCAAAATACTGCGCCTCGATAATATTTTAGTGAACCTTATAAATCCAATCATACGGAATTAATTTGCACGCATCAAATTGCCACCGCTGAGTGATGCATCCACGGCCTCCCATTTTATCATCTGCCTTCGAGCTCCCGTTGTGTCATCTGGATAATGTCAACGTCCCCACAGCACAGCCAAGGGTCTCTTTCAGCTCTGCGCTGCTGATCCACTAACCCGGTACGCTCACAGCCGGTACACCGTCCGTCCGGTCAACATGCCCGTAAACGGCACATTAAGCACACAGTTTTTCGCTGATATAAACCGTTGTTCTCCTCAGGAGAGCTTCTTGGGAATTGGCAGATCCGCTAATTCAATATCCAACGAGTTTTTTTAGCATTAATTTATGATTAGGAAACCAAAATCATTTCTTTCTTTTTTTTTGTTGCATTTTGAAAAAAGAAGGGGGGGGGGGAATCACGGGCAGTGCACTGTTGTTTGTTTTTGTGTTCTCTCGGCATGAGCATTAGCGCGGCAGTGTGTTCCTACTCCTTTAGCATTTTCAGCCTCATTACTTACATAATTTGTTCTGACATGCACTCACAACAACTGAAGCATGCTGTAATTAAGGCTGGCTGTGGTTGAGGTCCAGGAGAGAGGTTGTAGTACCCGGCCCCTGCCAGTAGGTGGCAGTCCAGGGCTGTTGAGTAAAGTCTTTCCCAGGCTCTAATCCCAGCTTCCACGTTCTGCCCTACAGGCTGAACCGGCTTCACACTGCTGGCATCACAGACTACCAGGCTGCAGGTTCGAGCCTGCGGGGGCCAAGCCGCCGCACTCCTATCTGACTCGCTCCCTAGGCGCTGCTCAGAGGGCCCTTCGGTTTAGCCGGAAAGCAGCAGGTACACTTGCTGACGAAGCTCGTGCCACATCAGTCGAAGGCGCAGGAAGTGAAGAGGGCATAACTGGGCACTCGGGTTTGGGTCCCGCCTGGCGCAAATTCCCGCTCTACTCTCCCTCTCGCCAGGCCTCCACATGAAACACTCACAAAGCTCTTTGTCTCCCGCCTGGCTCACGCTGCGGGGTTGCAGTGCTGGATCGGAGCTTCCTTTGTCTACGGAGAGCGCTAAACCGAAATTGTTCTGCTGAAAAAAAAAAAAATCCTCACAGCAAGACTAGGACGGGGAGTAATTCATCCAGCTCCAGTGCAAACACACTCGCCTAATAACACACACTGTGAGATATTCAGTTGCTCGAACAGTTCCACGTTGTGGAACACAGGATGGTATTTGCCAGCACTGGATAACTGAATAACTTTTATGGAAAAAATACTATGGTATAACTGTATTTTTTGGATGATTTTACCATGTAAATGCCACATATTTCACATGTAAATACATTGTTAACCATTTAGAAAGCATACTGTGACTGTGGTGTTGTTACTATTTAAAAATCACAATATGCTTTATAAAGTTCACAATGTATTTGCTAAACATGTCACTAATAATAATAATAATATTAATAATAATACAATATAAAATCGTTATGCTTTCTAAAGAGTTAATATATTATAATAATCATAATAATTGTTATTATTAGACAATGTTCTCATATAAATACATTGTTAGCCCTTTTAGAAAGCATGCCATCTTAATAATAATACCAATAATAATAATTATAACAATAATTAAAATCACATTATGCTTTTTAAAGAGTTCATATAAAAATATATTATTATTATTATTTTTAGGAAGCAAAATGTGATTTAAATTATTATTATTATTATATAAATAATAATACCAATAATAATAATAATAATAATAATAATAATAACAATAATAATCAAAATCATAATCTGATTTCATATAAATATATTATTGTTATTAGAACTATTTAGACAGCATATTGTGATTAAATTATTATTATTATATAATTAGCAACAATTATTATTAGACAATTCTCATACAAATACATTGCTAATACTTTAGAAAGCATACTGTGACTTAATAATAATTAATAATTTAAATCACAGTATGCTTTCTAGAGTTCATAACATACAGTATTTACATGCAAAAAATGACATTTATCACAATAGTTGTTATTATTATTAGATAATGTTCTCAAATAAACACATCAACCATTAAGAAAGCATACTATGACTAAAAATAATAATTATTATTATTAATCACAGTGTGCTTTATAAAGAGTTTATAATAATCATAATAATAATAATTTCTCAAAAAAAAAACATAGGTCATAAAGCCAGATGTTTATCAACACCGCAGACGAAGATGACTGATACAGCATATCAGACAGTGTTCATGCCATACACCGCGGCTGGTCGAAAAGGTCTCAGCCTACGGGCAACATCAAACATACCACAGACACGCAACACACACACAGAGTTACGCAAATGAAAACGCACAGTAAAAGGGCACAGGGCCATGGTAACTTTAAAGATCAAACCTTTGCACTAAATGACTCCCATTGCGCCTACATTGAAATGTGTGGCAGCAAAGAGCAAATCTGATGCAGCTTGTTAGTTGGGTCTGCTCTGTTGTGACTTCCTGGAGCCCACTTCAAGGTCACTGAGTCAGAGCTGACAGCGAGACAGAGCCCTGAGGAGGAGTGACGTGTCACTTCGCTGTCCCCTCTCTCAGCTAATGCTATCTTTCTCACCGTCTATCGCCCTCCATCCCTCTCTCTCATTCCACGTCCCAATCGCAATCAGGCCCCGTCTCTGCCATGCCCTTTAAAGCCCTCAAATCAGACCTCATGGGAGACAAGCCCCTGCTCTTGCTAACAGAAGCCCCTCAGTTTCTGCTAACATCAAACACACTTGTCACTTGCTCACCAAATGGCCATTTTAATTGGTACGGCACATAGTTCATGCACATAAATTCAGACTGAGGCCATATTTCATAGCACACCATCAGCCGTGACAGTCCGGCTCTCTGAGACTGCTTAGCCGTGCTGCGCCACAACTGCAAAACACAGCAATAATGCGTCTCGAGTTTAAGGACGAATATGATCGTCTGATATTTAAAGGAAAATAGTATCTAAAAATCAATGAAGGATGTAGTTTGTCCCATATTTTAGCATCTTTTAGCTTCTGTATTTACGCTACTGCATTTGAAGTTTAACATATAATAATGTTTAAAATGACATATTAGAATGAACGATGAAAAATAGACACTTTCGTCTCAATTGTGTAAGAACTAGTAGCACTTTGCTAAGTTACAGGTGAAGCTAGGCTAGGCTACATTTGTAATGTAATTTGTGTGAAACTTCAGTATGGCAGCACTAATTGTTTTTTTTAACAGATGCAGTAAAGTCATATGTTAGGAGACCAAAATCAAAGTGATTGTATCAAAGTGAATGAATTTTAGCAGTTAATAGCAAATTAAGAGTTTCCTTTATTTTGCTTATGAAACACTGACTGTCCCTTATCTTCCTCTGCTGAAGTTGGGATGCATTCACACGTTAATTCAAGTCTTTCTTGACAAAAGTGCAAAAGAATGAAAACCACAGCAAAAGGTTGCTCATCAAACAGTGGAGACAATAATAATTTCACCATAATGCGTGCTAAAGCCTCAGCGCTAACTGTCACAGTCGCTCTGTATTCTTTAGCGCATTAGCGCTGACATCAGCATCACAAAGGCGCTCATTCTCCATGCTGAGCATTTCTTAAAAGTGCTCTCTCCTCATTTGTACCTGAGGAGCTTCGTTCTAAGTGAGGCAAAAAGTGTAATGTTGACACAATATATTGAAGGCGTGTGAAATATTCAGGAATGTTCCCTCGCTAATGGAGGATTCCAGGATCTAGCTAGTGGGGGAGGGTTGATCACTAACTTCAGCAGAGTGCTTCTTCCCGTCTGCGCATACAAAATGATATGGCTTTTTTCTGTTCAGCAGTATTAAAACATCCTGATCTCCATTTCTGCACACAGACGTCAGTGATATTGTTCGTCTGGCGTGCTTAAAATCAAGCTATGTGACTAGCGATAGGACAAAGCGCTAACAACGCATTTGTGGCACATTTCCTGCTGCATGCAAATCAGCACAAAATGCCTCTAGTTATTCCCACTCTGGGCTAAAATCGCGCTGAATTGTTGGATTGTTGACATAACCTGGTGGGATTAGGATTATCCGCTTATGCTTTAAGGACACATCCTCATAAAGATGA